>CM069914.1:58433870-58483870 GCA_036172215.1 Camellia granthamiana | reverse complement strand
TAAATAAAGGGAGAAGCATCACAAAAAGGAGACTTGGCATAATTGTATGTAACATTATTATTAGGAAAAAGAAGAAATTGAGATGGATTTAGGATAATTTTTCAGCACTAATTCAGTACTCTAAATTTACACCATTAATACCAACTCTAATGAATTGACAATGCAAGAAAGGGGAAAAAAAAAAAAAAAAAAGAGGCCAAATTATCACATCAATGGTGGGGTCTATATCAACGCCACGTCATTAGTGGTCTATTAATTGTCTTCAATTAATGGTCTAAAGCATTTTTGATAATTTTTAGTCTCTAAATGAGAGAAAATTATGTTGTATTGTATTGTGCAAGTGAATCGCAATCAATCATTTAATTGTAGCATAATTACATGGGTTTTGATTTAGATTACTAAATCAACAGTATTGCTGTCAGTTCATCAAAGCGAATAGTGAAAAAATAAAAAAATAAAACATCAAATCAAGAGCTGAACTCGACCAATTAAAGTTCTTGTAAAAACTCTTAAATTAGTAATCCTAAACATTTTTCTAACTACATAGATAGAACAAGTCGGTGCCAAGTTTTGATTTGTTCGTGTTTGATTGACTGCTGATTTCTGAGAAAGCGAACGAAAACCTTTTTCACCGTAGGAGCTGGTGGGAAAGACTTTTGTGTAATGATTTCTGAGAAAGACAAGGAAAATGCCTTTTTCAGGTTGTAAAGTTCCCTTTTGAGATTGAATGTACGTTTTATCCACCACTTAAAATCGCCACATGTACAATTTCATTGAATTTGCCCTCACTCCACGCCATCACCTCCCGACTTCTTATTTATTGAGCTATTGGGTTTACTTTTGGGTTTAATTTTGATGATCCGAACCGTTCACATTTTAAGATTTGTTGAGTATATCATACTTGTAAAAAATCAAGTTGATCGGATATTAGAAACTACATATTCAGATCATCGAACTATAAACTATATTTGTAAAAAAATTAATAAACAGTTTTGTGAACACATGCTTTCTAATATCCGATCAACTTGATTTTTTACAGGTATAATATGCTCAACAAATCTTAAAATGTGAATGGTGCAGATCATTAAAATTGGGCCTAAAAGTAGTCCCAATAGCCTAGCAAATAAGAAGTTAAGGAAGAAAGTTAAGGAGAAGATCCTGATTCATCTTCTCCCCATTTCTTTCTTTCTCCCTCTCTTTTATTTATAGTCCCACTCATTTAGAACTGCAAATGAACCTAATTGTTCATGAACAAGCTCGGCTCGACTTGTCAAGGGCTTGACTCGGCTCGGTTCATTTAGTAAACGAGCCAAACTCGAACTCGAATATTAGACTCAGGGCCGGCCTTGAGATTTAGGGGGCCCAAGGCGACCTTCGAAAATGGGGCCTTTCTCACATTGAAAAAAAAAAAGTTGATGAATAAATGGATAAAAAATTATTTGCACATATAATCATTAAAATTATAAACAAAAATTTACTTTTATATATTAAGATAGGAAGCAATCATTACAAATACTCAAAAAACTAAAAATCTGGTTTTGTTGCTTTATAGTTTAGCAATATCCAGTTTACAATTGAACCAACTATCACATAAACATTACTCTTCTCACATTTTTAGCTGCAAAATCACTAATGAAGCTTGCATAATCAAATTTATCCACCATATCCTTTTCAATGGATAACAAAGCTAACCCATTTAATCTTTCTTGTGACATAGTTGACCGAAGGTAAGATTTGATTAACTTCAACTTTGAAAAACTTCTTTCTCTAGAGGCCACTGTAACAGGTATAGTTAACAAAATTCTATACACAATCCATGCATTTGGGAAGCAACCATCCATTGTTTTCAAATAATTTAATGCTTCAATTGGCCTTTTGATTCCTTCCGGTAAAACTTCTTTCAAGACATTCAACTCTGAAAATAGATCTCTCCCATCAATATCAGAAAGTTCATCATGTTTCAGAAAATCTTGAAGATTAACACAATAAGTCTTCAAACATTCCTTGTTGGTAGAACTCAACTTTTTCAAATCAAACAAAAATCCAAAATTTTCCTCATATACTTGAAATTGTTCAAACCTACTCTTAAGTGAAAAAAGAGCTTGATCAATTACATACATAAAGTAATTAACTCTAAAAGATTCTTCAGTAGTCTGTGTCACCTCTTCACTAACATTCTCATCAAATTGCTTCTTTCTGCGAATGACACGCTTTTCATGAAATACTGGATCAATTTCCATTAGAGTAGCAACTTCTTTTGCCTCAATCATGGCATCCAAAAATCCAGTTTCTCTATACTTTTCAAGAAAGGTATTAAGTCCTTTTAATTGAATTATAGCAACATCAATATGCATGTCTTCCCTTTGAAATATTTTGCTAACTGAGTTAACTGCAAACAATAAATTGTGCCAAATAATCATGCCAAGCAAAAATTCAAAGTTCTCAATTTCATATGTTGCTAAAGACTCAGCTTCACTCTTTGTATTGTGGGGTTCACCAAGATTTGCCAAATGATTTAAAGCATCTCTTATTTGTGGAGCTTGATATCTTATTGCTTTAACACTTTCAACGCGACTTTCCCACCTTGTTTGTGACAATGGCTTCAATGGGAGACCTTCCACATGATCTTTGAAAACTTTCCACCACTTTGTAGAAGATGAAAACAATAAATATATACGTTGTAACACTCCAAAAAAAGAGATAGCTTTGGGACAAGAGTTAGCCATATCACGAAGTGCAAGGTTAAGACTACGACAACCACATGGTGTGTAGAATGCTCTAGGATTTATTTCAAGTAGCCTTTTCTGTACACCTTTGTGTTTCCCTTTCATGTTAGAGCCATTATCATGTCCTTGCCCTCTTATATCACCAATATCAAGTTGGAGTGTGCACAATACCTCTTTAAGTACATTAAAAAGACCCAATCCCGATGTGTCATCCACTTTTAAAAATTCTAAAAAGAACTCTTCCACCTTTACTTGATTAGTTGAAACATCCACACATCTTATTACAAGTGACATTTGTTCTTCGTGACTAACATCTGGAGTACAATCAAGAATAACTGAAAAATATTTGGCTTTTTTGATTCTTTTCACAATTGTGCTTTTGATCTCACCCACTAACATCTGTATCAATTCATTTTGGATTTTGTGACCAAGATAGTGGTAATGAATTTCATTCCTTTCAATGCGATGAAGGTGGTCTTGCATTACCGAATCAAATTGAGCAATCATTTCAATTAAACTCAAAAAGTTTCCATTTCTTTCTTGATAAATCTTCTCATTGTCTCCATGAAACGCTAAATTATTTTTAGCAAGAGTTCTCACAACAGCAATTATCCTTAGTAACACTGTTTTCCAATGTTCTCTCTCCCTATTGATTTGTTCTTGAACACCTTTATCAATTGTTTCATTCTTTTGCAATCTTTTTTCCAATTCAATCCATTTGCTCATACAAGTCATGTGCTCATTGCTAGTTTCATGACTTCTAAGCCTGTGACCTAGATTCTTCCAATCTTTAAATCCATTAGTAGCCAACTGAGTCTTGTTCCCATCTTCCTTAAATAACTTACAACAAAAGCAAAATACTTTGTTTGAAGCATCTGAATATACTAGCCATTTCTTATCTTGCTTCTCTTCATTTGATAAATTTCGAATGTAATATATAGAGGAGAAATGTCTATCCTTGTCATCTCTAGGAAAATTGACAACATTACTTCTTATAGGACCTCTTTCAACTAATAAATCTCTGAAATTCTGATCAATCTTGCCCCAATTACTTGGGTCATTAATATTTAAAGGTCCATATTCAACATTAAAATCTTCATTTTCAGTGGCTTTCTCATTCACCAAATCTTCATTGTCATTCTCATTCAAACATTCAATAGGCTCTTCAACACCCAAATCTTCATTATTATTCTCATTACATTGATTAAGTTCTTCAATTACCAAATCTTCATCAACCAAACATGAACTTTCTATTTGTTTCTTACTATCAAAAAATTTATCAAGCGCTCCTGATCGAGATTGAATAAAATTTTCTAATTTTTGCTTCTTTTTCCTTTTTTCACATCCAGAAATATACTTCCTAGGAGGCATGACTACTCTATATGATCACAAATCCACACTAATTCACAATCACTGATCTCTGCAAATAATATACTTTCAGAATTAGAGCACAACAAAAATTATAGACTTTCACTAAAGCACATAAATTAGGTAATTTTCTAATTTAAAGAACAAATTATATAGGGCAAGAAATTAAGAGGAAAATTAGGAGAAAAATTAGGGCAACAAATTAGGGAAAAAATTAGGGCAAAAACTTCCTCCATTTAAATGTGATATATATATATATATATATATAGAGAGAGAGAGAGAGAGAGAGAGAGAGAGAGAGAGAGAGAGAGAGAGAGACTCACGGTTTTGATGCCCAAAATCGTTAATGCTCAGCTTCCGTCAAATATGGAGGAGAGGAGAAGACTGAAGACTCACGGTTTTATCTTCATCAGTCCAATGCAAGAAGAGAGAGAGAGCAATCCAATGCAAGAAGACTCACGGTTTCGTCAAATATGGAGGAGACAGAGATGTGTTTCATTCTTCTCAGGTGCTGTGTTTCATTCTTCTCAAAGATGTGTTTCATCAAATATGTAAAGACCCATGTGAATTCATTCTGCTCAGGTGGGTATATCCTGATGTGTTTCACGTTTTTGGGGCCCATGTTCATTGGGCCTCTATTATGACATTTTTTTTTTTTTGGCCCTACATTCAATTAGGCTTCTTATATTTGGATTTTTTTTTTATATTTAAAACAAAAAATCATATTTTGGGGCCCTATTTTCAGCCCAAATCTGGGGGCCCAAGGCGCAGGCCTCTTTGGCCTGCCCTCAGGGCCGGGCCTGATTAGACTCGTTTAGTAACGAACCGAGATCGAGATCGAATAAGCTCGGCTCGTTTATTTTTATTTAAATTATATAATAAATATATTATTTATATATAATACATTAAATAATATAAATAATATTTTTTATTTAAATAATATAAATAATATTACAAAAAATTATCGAGCCGAGCTGAGCTCGAGTTTCATTAATGTTAACGAGCCAAGCTGAGGTCGAACTCAATAAACAAGCTCGATAAGTAAACGAACCGAGCTTGAATTTAATAAAACTCGGCTCAACTCAATTCGTTTGCATCCCTCCACTTGCTCCTTTTCTATGACTTTTAATTTTATATAATTTTATTTTATTTCTTCCCATCACTTTCTTTCTATCTAGAAAAATACATGGATGCTACGTACTCTAACACTTCCTTTTCTTTTTAGATATGGAAGTTACTATTTTAGTAGGTTATTTTAGTTTTTAATTATTTTAGTAGGTTAAAATTTTTATATTTAAAAAGATGATTGAATTTTTTTATAATTGAATGTAATATTTACGAGAGAAAAAATAAAATAATTATGAATCTGATATGACAATTTATCTTATTAATTATTTTAACTTATTTTATCTTTTTATAAATTTTAACGTAGAAAAACACTGAAATTTTTCTTACCAAATATCCCCTTTCTCTTCTCAAATTTTTCTTTCATTACTTACACTTTTTTTTTTTTATATTAGTATTGTTATTATAATTTCGCAACACACAACATAAACATGCAAAAGCCACTCACAGGAAAAGTGCAGGCCAGTTGGGCAGAGATATGAGATCACTTTTTGATTTTTTAATTATTTTAATTTGGAATTAAAAAGTTTTATTTGGGATAGATTTTTTTAATTTTTTTACCTTTTATGAGAAAAAAATGAAAAAAATTATGATTTGGATGTGATATTTTGTCTTATTGAGCAAAAAAGTCTATTTTGTCTTTTTGTGACTAAAATAGCCAAAAAACCTGACATGCCAAATGAAGGCTAAAAAATTTGTTAATTTTATTAAATCACACAATTTAATTTGAATAACAAAAATTATAACTAAACGATGCAATGTCAATCACATGAATTAACAACACTTGTTAGGCTTATTTATTTTGATAATTTATTTAATTATATTTTTAATTTATTTGAAAGAGAAAAATAGAATCAAAATTTATTTTGATAATTTATTTGAAAGAGAAAAATAGAATCAACATTTATTTTGATGATTTTATGTTTTAATTTATTTGAAAGAGAAAAATAGAATCAAAATTTATTTTGTCCCATTATTTCTTACCTAAAATTTTTATCCTAAATGTTGTTAGAATGTATTTAATATTTGATTAAACCAGAGGTTCAAACTGCCCAAAACAAAAGTTCAAACAGCCCAGCACAACAGCAGGCCAAAAAGTTCAAGTAGAAGATATTCAAATTAGTAATGATAGAGTGGAAGATATTCAAATGAATACAATAGTTATAAACAACTATAAATTTTATTATATATACTAAAGCTTCTAATGTAAACAAATTACAAAAAAAATCAGAAAATATTCTTTGATATATATTCACTCACATCTATTCTCTGAGAAGTGTTCTTCAATTTTTTGTTTACATCATTTTTCGGAAATTATACACTGAAACGTATAGCTTTAAGCCCATGTTTCCTGTGTGAGGTTTACAGAAAAATCAGAGCTTCATTTTTATATCTATCTTTGAGGAATAATTCTTGTAACTTTCTGTGAAAGCAAAAACACCTTCTTTTCAACCTTGTAAGAGTGTAGTACACTCAGTGTTCTTGACTTAGAAAGTCTGTATAAAATTTGTAGAGGATTGCTCTATCTGTGAAAAGGTTACTAGCACCCTGTGAAGTTAGAGTATAGTGGAAAATCTCAAATGAAACTTGAGGAGTGGACGTAGGCTGAGTTGAAGCCGAATCACTATAAATTTGTTTGCCTCTCTCTCCCTTATCTCTTTATTTTATTTACATTGCCATAACTATATTTCACATTTTCACTGTGCTAAAATCATTAACTGATATAGTTGTTAGAACACTTGTTTTAATAATTTCTATTTCATTAACTATATTTATCTATTGTGCTAGTCATAATTTTTATTAGGGTATTATTATTTTTATTTGTAAAAACTTAATTCATCCCCCCTCTTAGGTTGTCTTTTGAGTAACAATTGGTATCAGAGCCTAAACAAGGTTGAAATGTTACTTAACAATTGTAGCATTTCATTAACAATTGGTATCAGAACAATTGTAGCATTTCATCTAAATTGGTGTAAAATTGTGGGGGAGGTAAGGTTGAGCAGTTGTCCAGACTGTTTCTTAAGTAGGTAAGATATGTCCATCGTAAAAGATGGCAGTTTTTTAATAGCAAAGTTTTGTTGAAAAAAAGATTAATTAATTAGGTAAAATATATTATATCTTTATTATGAAAAATATTCCATAGATCAAGTGTTTTTTGAATTTTAAATCCCTAAATTATGGGAGAATTCAATAGATTCTTTATTGATTATAATTTTAAATTTCAATTTTTAGTAGTCAATTGATTTTTTTTTTTAAATAATCAAAAATCAACATAATTAGATTGGGGTTTTAAAGCTTTTAAAACTCTCATAGTTAAAAATTATCTTTTACATCAAGTCTGAATCCAACACTATTAATGATGAATCCCAAGTAACCTTCAAATTTGCATAAGGCAGAGCAAGCCTTCTGATCCAGGCTGTTAGAATATATTAGTAGTATATTCGTTAGCTGTATATGAGCTGTCTACCAACCAGCTTTCATAATGTTGTTCCTTAGTGCATTGCCTCTTTCAGCCACTTTTGGCCCCTCTATACACACTCTCCCCTATAAAGGAGAGTCTTCTCTGAACATTGTAAATACACATTCAATCAATCATAATACATACAATTTATTCTCTCTCTTTCTCTATACATTATTCTAACATGGTATCAGAGCTATAGGTTAAGCTCTTGGTATTCTTCGCCTTCCGGCGGGCGGCAACCTTGCCTTGACCGCCCGCCGGACCTCTATACATACCTTCACTCCGCTGCCACAAACCCACCAGTTGGAAACCATCAGCAGAACAACATACAGCACACACACAGACTAACATCCTTATCTTGAAGACAGATAAAGGAATTTTGCAACGTTTGGGTGCTGCAACTAAGGCTCCATATTGGCCTGTGGGTGTTGATGGTAATCACCCGCCAACCAAGATTCCTGTTCCAATTCCACCTCATCATTCAACAAAGAGTGATGAGTCATTAAGTAGACCACAACAGCTAAATCAACAAGGCCATATTCTTGAGGCGGCTATTGAAGCAGCAACAAGTGCTTTAGCTCTCTTGACATCGCCTGCGAAAACTCCTCGTCAGCTTTCTCTTCTCTGGTGTTGGAATCGTCTCAAGAGTCAGAGCCAACGTGTAACCATGCGTCGCCCATGGCGCGGGCTCCTCAGCAACCCTCCGTCGTCGCTCATTATCGCTTGCTGAAGCCGCTCCTACAGCACCGCAACAGTGGCCTCATGCGCCCTTGCCCGAGTTTGCCACACCTGCGCCTCCGTGAAGATCGCTCGACAGATCCTTTCCAACCTCTCCGAGCCCACCCTATGCTCGTGGCCTAGCGTCATCTGCGACTCCGGCCGTGTCACCGAGCTCCCCCTCCTCGGCATGGGACTCTCCGGCCAAGTCCCACCCAAAGCCATTGACAACCAGATCCAGTTCCACACATACTCTCTCTCTATTTTCAAACTCATTTTACTTTTCTTCTTTTATTTCTTTATTTTTTCTTTTCACCCCTTTTACATCACCAACCCCATTGTCTCTCTCTCCTATCACCCGCAGATACACACATACACTTGCACTATACCAACCCATTATAATATATTATTATCCGCTATCCTAGCCCACAGATTCGGAACCCCCCACTGGTTTTATTTTATTTTTACCATACTTATCATCACCATACTTAAAAAAAAAAAACCAATTCCATTCACAACCAACTCATTTTCATTCCACAAATTTATCATTTTTTCATGCCGGGACCAACTCCGATCACAATTTTACACCACAACCAACAAACCGTTCTACACCAAAAAAAAAAAAAAAAAACCTTTCTACCATTTTTTTTTTTAACATCTCCACTCCGTGTTGAGCCGTTTTGCTCCACTTTATCCATCCCTTTGTTTCAACCTCCAATAGGTTTCTATGTTCAAACCTATTTGAGTTTGAGGGGGGTATTATACATATATCATGGTGAGCATGGTTATACACCATGCGAACCACCCAAGCTAGTGAGCATGGTTATACACCACGGGAACCACCCAAGCCACCCCATGGCGCACTCCCTAAGTCGCCCCTTACATCAGTCCGACATGACCCCGTAAACTGTCCCAACATTGATTCCAGTTAGCTTCTACATCGGTCTGGCATGACCCCGTAAACTGTCCTGACATTGATTCCGGTTAGCTTCTACAACGGTTCGGCATGACCCCGTAAACTGTCCCGACATTGATTCTGATTAGCTTCTACATTGGTCCGGCATGACCCCGTAAACTGTCCCAACATTGATTCTGGTTAACTTCTACAACGGTCCGGCATGACCCCGTAAACTGTCCCGACATTTATTCCGATTAGCTTCTACAACGGTCTGGCATGACCCTGTAAACTATCCCGACATTGATTCCGGTTAGCCTCTACAACGGTCTGACACGACCATATCATGTCTTCACCAACGGTCCGACACGACCATAAAATGTCTCCTATCCTATTTTATTTTTAGTTTATTTTCCTGTTTTGTTACTCTTTCCAAACTCAAGTTGGTTTGTAACTATCCTCCTTGAGTTTGAGGGGGGATGTTAGAATATATTAGTAGTATATTAGCTAGCTGTATATGAGCTGTCTACCAACCAGCTTTCATAATGTTGTTCCTTAGTGCATTGCCTCTTTCGGCCACTTTTGGCCCCTCTATACACACCCTCCCCTATAAAGGAGAGTCTTCTCTGAACATTGTAAATACACATTCAATCAATCATAATACATACAATTTATTCTCTCTCTTTCTCTATACATTATTCTAACACAGGACATTAATCTCATTGCATTCACATCATATATTATACTCTCACCGTCATTTACAATTTCAGTTAGATAATTAATTTGTTCTTAGGGATTGTTTGGGATGTTCTAAATAAGTGTACTTTTTGACTTTTTATGAAATATGGGTTGGATTTGAAGTGATGTGGTAGAGAGGTGATGTGACTTGAATAAGATGATGTGACTTAAATAGAATAGTGATTTTTTGACTTTTTAACTTTTTTGAATATGCCAAACTTGACCTTAATATTTTTTAGTGGCGTGTGTATGCTTTTTTTTCCCTGTGTGTGTCTCAAACTTTTTACACTATCTTTTTTTTTTTTATTTAAAATTTATAGTTACAATATAATCATTTTAAGATCATACTATTTATTTGTAGTTTCCAAAAAAAAAAAAAAAATTAGAAAAAAAAATCTATAAAATGCGACACCTAGCCGTTTGGGTGGGTCCCAAACTTGAAAGCAATTGTCCACAAAGGATACCTACCTGTATGTGTATGTTTGGAGATGTCAAAACCGAATAGACAGGGTCCTAAAAAGTGAACCCAATTTGAATGCATAATATTGATATAGGTGGTGCTATATATATCAATTAATATATATATATTAATATACTATTAGTATTATATTATTATTATTGACTCTACTTTTTATATAAATTATAAATACTCAAAAAATTTAAAATTATGCCATATCATTTATTCGTATACTAATTAACACATTAATTAATACATATAATATTATTCTATCTATATAGGAAAGAAAAAGAAACCCTTTACATGGCTTGCCTGTTGACTAGAGAAAGACAAAGCCACACTAGGCAGGAAATAGTTCTTTTCTTTCTGCAAAGTTTTTTTTTTGTGTGTCTATACAGTCAAATGTTGAGGCACTTGCAAGGAAACTTCTCTAACTTTTCCACTAATTAGTTAGGTAAAATATATTATATCTTTATTATGGAAAACATTCTTTAACAATTGGTATCAGAGCCTAAACAAGGTTGAAATGCTACAAGTATTCTTCTATAAGTCTTCCATTTTACTTAATGAAATGCTACAATTGTTCTTCATTGAATCATTATTTGCTTAATTCTCCTAAACAAAGCCACTAGTAAAAATCCTTTTCATTGAGACTGAAAGAAGTAAAACACAATCGTCTGATAATTGGTTGGCAGTTAATATTCTGTAAGGACTAATTGATCCTTGCTGGTATGCTCAAAATTACAATAATAACCTTCGAAAGCCAAAAAGCCAACATATATTTTTGGTACGCCCAGTGGGACTCATTAAAATGGCTAGACGTAGGAGATAAGGAGAAAATGAACGCTTGGAAGAATGCGTGGAAGGAGAGGTAGAAATACCTAATCCAGAGGATAATGTGATAACACATCCTGTGGAAGTACCTGTTTTATCAGAACCTATGGTCGAACAGACCAGCACTTCGGAGCAAGTGCCACATGTTCAAAGTATTGGACAAGGTTAAGGAATTGGACCATCCACTGTTCCATCTACTCAACCAATGAATCCATGGGGAGGCCTAATAGATGCAATGGGACAACAGTTAATGAACACAATGGAAAGATGGGCAACATCCTTTTTGGATTGAATGAATACTCATCAACCAACTAACGCAAGGCACATAGAGGAAATTTCAAATGTCCCTCAGCAAAGATTGGGTATAAATAAATAGCCTATGCAGAGCAATGGACATACTAATGGTCAAATTAGTAACCAAAACTATGAAAGACCATCACCTCAGTCTTGGTATGAGCCTCTTTCGAGGCCTATGACAAATCAAAATGTCTTATTACTTAACAGTGAAGCCATGCAAATTGGTAGATCTGACCCAACACAAGAAAATGGCATAAGGATGTTTCCAAATCCTATGTTCGAAGCCATACCTGGCACGAGGGGGTTCACTAATCCTTTGTTTGAATTTGTACCCGGGGGGTTGGAAGGGTTCCTACAACTGGAAGAGACACAACACCTGTTCCAACACCTTTCGCAGGTCCTTTCATAAGACAGGCTTAGAGGGGTCACCCATACCCTCAACAACAGCCGGCACCACAGGGACAACTAGTCCCAAATGCGCCACCCTATGGACCAAGAGGACCTCATGCACAAGGTTGTCCACCAAATCCTGTGTTTGTTCCTCCAGTAGTAGTTCAACAAGCACAAAATATGGTTCCTAGGGACCAAATTGCTGATATTGTTAGAGAGATGTGTAAATCGATGGCTTGGGGGGTTCAAACTCCTGTGTACAGGAAGCCATATCCAGAATAGGTAGATAGGGTACATGAATACCCAAGAGGATTTAGGATATCAGACTTTACTCTTTTTATGAGAATGGAAACCAATCAACGATTGAGCATATTTGTAATAACCCCGACCTCCGATTAATGTTAATTCAAGATTAATTATGCCTAATAGTAATTTAGACGGAATCCGGAATTAATTTGCATATAAATTGCATTATCTTTGTGTTTATATCTGTTTGCCATAAATGATCTATTCGTGTCTTTAAGTTTCGAACTGCGAATTGAAAGCCTTATCGGCGCCCGAGTCCGAAATTGATTAGCGTTTTAGACTAGTTAGAATATATGCGATTTTATGGTAGGTTGAATTAAAATTTAATTTGGAATGTTTAAATTAGATTAAATAACATTAAATTACATTAGTTTAATTATTACATAAATACCACTTAGTGGCCTGAGTGAGACCAACTCTATTACACTTAGAAGCATCTCTTATCAGCCATTTCTTGGAGTCAAAACCGTAGGAGAGAGGGAGAGTGGGAGAACAAGATTGAATCCTTTAGTTTTGGCTTGGAATTTAGAGGAATTGAAGGCAACTTGGAAGATTAGGCTACTAAGCTTGAAATTGAAGACCTAAGGTAGTGAATTCATCTCCCTAATTATGATATTGAGTATATCTTGCTTGACCCATGGTAAAATTAAAGATTTAAGTCAAGAATTGGTTTAAAATGTTGGATTGGGTAGAAATTCATGCATGCATGTTCATGTTATGGCATTTTGAAGTTGTTCTTCATGAGATTCTTGCATGCAAGTTCACATTTTGGTTATAGGCCATGAACTCACCATGTTTTGAGATTCAATCTTACATTTGGTCATGTTTTAGAGCATTAGATTTCACTTGAACTCATGCATGTCATATGTTCATCATGTTTATGAAGTGTTATTGAATTTATGTTCAAATTGACTCACCTTTGGGCTTTGATTTTACAAATTGACTTTTGAGACATGTTATACTTTGAGTTTATAGGTGTTTTCCAGAAAATGGGCCCAAGAGGTTGAGTTTTGAGGTGTTGAATACTTGGTTTGAGCTAGGGAGGCAAATATGGAAATTCTAGAATTTGGCTTCCTCGCTCGAGCGACCATCTTTTGTTCAGAGCTCCGCTCGAGCGAGCATCGAGCGTAAAATTTCAACAGCCAGTACTTTTGCATTTTTACAGACCGCTCGAGCGAAGGAGTCTACGCTCGAGCGACCCCTCTGTTTTGGTAAGCTCGCTCGAGCGAAGAAAGCCTCGCTCGACCCCTGTTTTCAGCAAGTTTTGAAAAAAGTTTTCCAAGACATCTTTGTATCCTCATTCCATCCTAGGCATTCCTACGCCATGTTTAAGACTCTATAAGGGGGATTCAAGGTTAGAAACACATTAAGAACCAACGACGTAAGTTTTTTACAATTTGAACGTGTGTTTTAAGTGTGTGTCCGTTATGTGTTATGTAGATCACGTGCCGCGTATCGTGTGATCAATCTGTTCCGTCTGTCTGTTTCAAGGCCAACTGTGAGTAATAACATAGTAAAGTTATATTCAACTGTATTTACTTTCTGTGTGATAAAACAAGATCTGTTTTCCGAAATGATATGTTCTGTACAATGAATGATTGTTCAATTTCTGATATGTATTCGTGACATCCTTAGCATCACATGATATCTGTTAGCTGTTACCCGGTATCGAAGGTTCCTTTAAGGAACTTATATCTGTCTACACTCTATTACTCGTACCGGAGACCCCGTCATGGGGGCTCAGCTTCTATTCTGTTCTGTTACCCGGATCCGGAGGTCCCTTATTGGAACTGGTTATTCGTAACCTCACGCGTATGCGTTCTGTTCTGTTCTGTTTTGTTAATGCTAATGGATGTATCACGTAAATTAAATCATGACTTATGATTTCTGTTTGTATATGATCTGGACAAATTACGAATTTGCTATGAAACTGAACTGTGATTTCTGAATTTGTACGAACTCATTCATTGAAACCCCTTTACTCCGTTATTATTCACTGGGCTTTCGCTCACAGTTTATATTATGTATGTAGGTGAGCCGGCACACGACCAGGGCCAGAGTTGACGGCCTTCTGTTCTATTTTTGTCAGCCAACCGTTGTGCCTCCCGAGGAGGTTCCGAACGAAGCCTAATGCCATGGCTGTTTTTGTCTTTATGCTAGTCTTTGTGTATGTCCTGTAAAGTCAGGTCTTTGGAAGTACATTCTGTAAATACCATGTAAATATTGTGTATCTGGACTGGCATGTTTAAGTATATATATAAGTTTTTGAAATGTTCTGTCCCATGTACGTTATCACAGTCCATTGGACCTTGTCTAATTTGTATTATTGCTTCCGCAGCCCCCTTATTGTTTGCTAATCTGTTCAGAGGCCTTTGGTAATCTATGAATTATTGGTCGGTTACGGTACTAAACCTACAGGGGCGGGTTTGCGTCGTGACAGAGTGGTATCAGAGTACGTGTTCTACCGCACACATAGGTCCGTATGAGCTTAGGATGTCCTAGTAAGAGTTAGGGGCATTCCATCTGCATGTGTGAGTGTGTGGTAATGCAACTGAATATGAAAACTGAATGTACATTTGAATCAAATGAATTGACGGAAATGAATAAGATTATGCTTGTGTTTATTATCATTTGATGTCTGAATAGTAAGATGGAGAATGCAAGGGGAAGTGGTGAAAGTCAATCTTCAGAGGCTCGCATGGGCCGAATGGAACAAATGCTTGCAGCTTTGACTGAAACCTTGACACAGCAACAGAGACAACAACCTTTACCCCCTCCGCCTCCACCGGCACAAGCCGAGGTAGATAACAATGACATCATCAGTCTGACACAGAAATTCTTGAAAATGAAACCGCCAACGTTCTATGGTGGAATTGAACCTTTGAAAGCTGAGACGTGGTTGCTTGAGATGGAAAAATTATATGAAGTATTTCCTTGTTCTGAAACTTAGAAAGTCCTTCTAGCCACCTACACTCTGAAAGATGAAGCTCGCAGGTGGTGGTTACTGATTCGAAATGGCAATGGGAATATGACATGGGCACAGTTTAATGCTATTTTCTATGACAAGTATTTTCCCCAAAGTTTCAGGGATCGGAAAGTGTCTGAATTTCAGGAACTCAAATAGGGAAGAATGTCTGTGGTAGAATATGAAGCTAAATTCACCGAATTGGCACGGTTTGCTCCACACATGGTGGATACCGATTACAAGAAAGCATGAAAGTTTAAAGGTGGATTGGATCTAGACGTGTTTGATCGGGTAGGCGTCCTGAAATTGCCTACTTATGTGGAAGTTCTAGACAGAGCCTTGATGGCAGAGGCTACCTTAGCTGCCATGAAACAAAGCAAAGCCCCAGCAACTACAGCAACTGAGTGGAGAGGAAAAAGATCTGGGTTTGGTTTTAAGAAAGGCTAGTCCTTTGTCAATAAGAAGCAAAACACAGGGACTTCGAGCAGCTCGAGTCAAAGTAATGGGTCTATTCCGGTCTGTTCTGATTGTAGTAAAAGGCACAGGGGTGTGTGCTACCGAGTGTCCAGTGCTTGTTTCCGGTGTGGCCAGTCAGGTCATGTAGTGAAAGATTGCCCGCTCAGGTTTGAGACTACTAGCCGTCCTGCAGCAAGTTCAGCGGGATCCGCTTCTGTGGCCAAAACCAATGCCAAAGCTAATACTGGGAAAGAACCTCTGAGACAAGGCCGAGTGTTTGCCTTAGTGCCCGGTGACGTATCGAACACCTATATTGTGGTGTCAGGTACACTCCCTATATGTTCTCAAAATGCATGTGTACTGATAGATTTTGGTTCTACACATTCCTTTATATCGCATGCTTTTTCTCGAAAATTAACTAGACCATTAGAACTTCTTACATATGTGTTATCTGTATCTACGCCATCTGGGGATTCTATGATGTGTACTCATGTTTATCCAGCATGTGATGTTATGATTGGCGATATGACGTTATATGTGGACTTATTACCCTTGGGCATTAATCATTTTAACTGTATTTTGGGGATAGACTGGTTGACTAAATACTGTGCTACTATTGACTGTGCAAATAAAACTGTTGTGTTT
This sequence comes from Camellia granthamiana, assembly GCA_036172215.1. Taxonomy (NCBI): domain Eukaryota; kingdom Viridiplantae; phylum Streptophyta; class Magnoliopsida; order Ericales; family Theaceae; genus Camellia; species Camellia granthamiana. Next base: position 58,467,490 of record CM069914.1, on the reverse strand, counting down.
AGACCACCTGGTATGCCTGAATTTACTTTTATTGGGAATGGGGTAGTTCCTCCCCCATATTTGATTTCGGCTATGAAAGCTGTAAAACTCCTTACGAAGGGATGTAGGGGTTATCTGTGTTGTATACTGATTGCACCATCTGACAGTACTACTGTAGAAACAATCCCTGTTGCTTGTGAATTTCCCGATGTGTTTCCGACTGCCTTACCTGGGGACTTAGTTAATAGAGAAATTGAATTCACTGTTGAGGTGTTTCCGGGAACACAACCTATTTCCAAGACTCCCTATAGAATGTCTACTTTTGAATTAAAGGAATTGAAAACCCAACTTCAGGAACTGTTAGACAAGAAATTCATCCGTCCGAGTACTTCACCTTGGGTGTTCCAGTTTTGTTTGTCAAAAAGAAGGATGGATCTTTGAGATTGTGTATAGACTACCGAGAACTGAACAAAGTGACTATCAAGAACAAATACCCGTTGCCCCGAATAGATGACTTGTTTGACCAACTTCAGGGAGCCTAAGTGTTTTCCAAAATTGACCTCAGGTCCGGGTATCATCAATTAAAGTTTAGAACTGAGGACATAGAGAAAACTGCATTCCAAACTAGATATGGACATTATGAATTTTTAGTAATGCCGTTTGGGATGACCAATGCACCTGCTGCCTTCATGGATCTTATGAATAGGGTGTTTAAATCATATCTGGATGACTTCATTGTTGTATTTATTGATGATATTTTGATTTATTCTAAAGACAGGGAAGAACATGAGAACCATCTGAGAACCGCCGTGCAGATTTTGAGAGAAAAGAAATTGTATGCTAAATTGTCCAAGGCGAATTCTGGCTTGACAGTGTGGCGTTTTTGGGCCATGTAATCAACAAGGATGGTGTTTCTGTTGACCCTCAGAAAATTAAAGCTGTCGTGGATTGGCTTAGACCGACAAATGTGACAGAAGTCTGAAGTTTTTTGAGACTTGCAGGTTACTATCGGAGGTTTGTGAAAAACTTTTCCAAGCTTGCCATGCCATTGACTCAGTTAACTCAGAAAAATGTGTCATTTGATTGGAATGAACAAAGAGAGGCAGCTTTCTAAGAGTTGAAAACCAGGTTAGTAACTGCGCCAATTTTAACTTTGCCCAATGGTACTGATGGGTTTCAAGTGTACAGTGATGCTTCCTATAAAGGCTTGGAGTGTGTACTAATGCAAAACGGGAAGGTGATTTCCTATGCTTCTAGACAACTCCGACCTCATGAAAAGAATTACCCAACACATGACCTTGAATTAGCAGCCGTGGTGTTTGCTTTGAAAATATGGCGTCACTATTTGTATAGGGTAACTTGTGAGGTGTATACAGACCATAAGAGTTTGAAATATTTCTTCACCCAAAAGGAGTTGAACATGAGACAGAGGTGATGGTTAGAACTAATCAAGGATTATGATTTGCAAATCTTGTATCATCCAGGAAAGGCTAATACCGTAGCAGATGCCTTGAGCTTAAAATCCAATGCAAATTTGTTATGTTTACTATCCAACCGAAAAGAATTGTTGACTGACTTAGAACAAGATGGGCTGTTAACTGCTCTTGCTGCTCAACCTACAATTCTTGATGAGATCAAACAGAAACAGTGCGAGGATGAATACTTGAAAATGATCACGGAGGAATTTGATTCAAAGCCGAGGCCAGGATTTGTGTTTGAGAATGATGTGCTAAAATTTCAGAACCGTCTTTGTGTACCCGATTGTTATGATTTGAGGAAACGTGTTATGACCGAAGCTCACAGTAGTAAATTTGCTATGCATCCGGGAAACACGAAGATGTATCATAATTTGAAACAGAATTTTTGGTCGCCTGGAATGAAAAAGAGTATTGCAGACTTTGTGACTAGATGTCTACAGTGCCAACAGGTTAAAGCTGAACATCAACGACCCGCTGGTTTGCTACAACCACTCCCAATACCGGAATGGAAATGAGAGCACATTACCATGGACTTCATTGTGGGATTGCCTCATTCTTCTCGAGGTATGGACTCTATCTGGGTTATAGTTGACCGTTTAACTAAGTCTGCCTATTTTCTGCTTGTCAAAACTATTTATAACGCTGACAAATTGGCCAGTATCTATATGACTGAAATTGTGAGATTGCATGGAGTGCCCGTATCTATTGTGTCTGACAAGGACTCAAAGTTTGTATCGAGATTTTGGCAGAGTTTGCAACAGGCTTTGGGGACTGAATTGAGACTGAGCAGTGCGTATCACCCACAGACAAATGGCCAAACTGAACGAACAAACCAAACTTTGGAGGATATGCTTAGGATGTGTGTGTTAGACTTCCAAGGGAATTGGGAGACCTACTTGCCATTAGCTGAATTTGTGTACAACAACAGTTACCATTCAAGCATTAGAATGGCTCCTTACGAAGTGTTGTATGGAAGAAAATGTCGTTCTTCGATATGTTGGGCTGAAGTAGGTGATAGACCTTTGATGGGACCGGAACTTGTGCAAGAAACAATCGAGAAAGTGAAACTGATACGGCAGGGTCTGAAAACTGCACAGAGTCAGCAGAAGATCTATGCCGATGTTCGAAGAAGAGAGAGGGAATATGAAGTTGGGGACCACGTGTTCATAAAGGTGACCCCGATGAAGGGTCAAACTCGGTTTGGTGTTAAAGGAAAATTGGTGCCAAGATATGTTGGACCTTACGAAGTCCTCGAAAAGATCAATCTGGTATCGTACCGGATAGCCTTACCTCTAGTGATGGAACATATGCATAACGTCTTTCATGTATCGATGCTTCGGGAATATTTGAGAGATCCACTCCACGTCATCGAACCGACACATGTGCTTCTGAAAGATGACTACACTTATGAGGAAAAACCTATCCAGATTATGAATCGCCAGATCAAGAAGTTGAGAAATAAAGAAATACTATTGGTAAAAGTTGATTGGCGAAACCACGGAGGAACCTATGCAACTTGGGAAACCGAGGAAGACACGATGAAAAGATATCAAGATTTGTTCCCATTGGACCCAATGTTGATTCCGAATGAAGGTAATTCGAGTTTGGAGGACCAAACTCTTTTAAGGGGGGAAGACACTGTAATAACCCCGACCTCCGATTAATGTTAATTCAAGATTAATTATGCATAATAGGAATTTAGACGGAATCTGGAATTAATTTGCATATAAATTGCATTATCTTTGTGTTTCTATCTGTTTTCCATAAATGATCTGTTCGTGTCTTTAAGTTTCGAACTGCGAATTGAAAGCCTTGTCGGTGCCCAAGTCCGATATTGATTAGCGTTTTAGACTAGTTAGAATATATGTGATTTTATGGTAGGTTGAATTAAAATTTGATTTGGAATGTTTAAATTAGATTAAATAACATTAAATTACTTTAGTTCAATTATTACATAAATGCCACTTAGTGGCTTGAGTGAGACCAACTCTATTACACTTAGAAGCATCTCTTATCAGCCATTTCTTGGAGTCAAAACCGTAGGAGAGAGAGAGAGTAGGAGAACAAGATTGAATCCTTTAGTTTTGGCTTGGAATTTAGAGGAATTGAAGGCAACTTGGAAGATTAGGTTACTAAGCTTGAAATTGAAGGCCTAAGGTAGTGAATTCATCTCCCTAATTATGATATTGAGTATATCTTGCTTGACCCATGGTAAAATTGAAGATTTAAGTTAAGAATTGGTTTAAAATGTTAGATTGGGTAGAAATTCATGCATGCATGTTCATGTTATGGCATTTTGAAGTTGTTCTTCATGAGATTCTTTACAAGTTCACATTTTGGTTATAGGCCATGAACTCACCATGTTTTGAGATTCAATCTTACATTTGGTCATGTTTTAGAGCATTGGATTTCACTTGAACTCATGCATGTCATATGTTCATCATGTTTATGAAGTGTTATTGAATTTATGTTCAAATTGACTCACCTTTGGGCTTTGATTTTATAAATTGACTTTTGAAACATGTTATACTTTGAGTTTATAGGTGTTTTCTAGAAAATGGGCCCAAGAGGTTGAGTTTTGAGGTGTTGAATACTTGGTTTGAGCTAGGGAGACAAATCTGGAAATTTCAGAATTCAGCTTCCTCGCTCGAGCGACCATCTTTTGTTCAGAGCTCTGCTCGAGCGAGCATCGAGCGTAAAATTTCAACAACCAGTACTTTTGCATTTTTACAGATCGCTTGAGCGAAGGAGTCTACGCTCGAGCGACCCCTCTGTTTTGGTAAGCTCGCTCGAGCGAAGAAAGCCTCGCTCGAGCGAGACCCCTGTTTTTAGCAAGTTTTGAAAAATGTTTTCCAAGACATCTTTGCATCCTCATTCCATCCTAGGCATTCCTAGACCATGTTTAAGACTCTATAAGGGGGATTCAAGGTTAGAAACACACTAAGAACCAACGACGTAAGTTTTGTACAATTTGAATGTGTGTTTCAAGTGTGTGTCCGTTATGTGTTATGTAGGTCACGTACCGCGTATCGTGTGATCAATCTGCTCCGTCTGTCTGTTTCAAGGCCAACTGTGAGTAATAACATAGTAAAGTTATGTTCAACTGTATTTACTTTCTGTGTGATAAAACAAGATCTGTTTTCCGAAATGATATGTTCTGTACAATGAATGATTGTTCAATTTCTGATATGTATTCGTGACATCCTTAGCATCATGTGATATCTGTTAGCTGTTACCCGGTATCAGAGGTTCCTTTAAGGAACTTATACCTGTCTGCACTCTGTTACTCGTACCGGAGGCCCCGTCATGGGGGCTCAGCTTTTGTTCTATTCTGTTACCCGGATCCAGAGGTTCCTTATTGGAACTGGTTATTCGTAACCTCACGCGTATGCGTTCTGTTCTGTTCTGTTTTGTTAATGCTAATGGATGTATCACGTAAATTCAATCATGACTTATGATTTCTGTCTGTATATGATCTGGACAAATTACGAATTTGCTATGAAACTGAACTGTGATTTCTGAATTTGTACGAACTCATTCATTGAAACCCCTTTACTCCGTTATTATTCATTGGGCTTTCGCTCACAGTTTATATTATGTATGTAGGTGAGCCGGCACACGACCAGGGCCAGAGTTAACGGCCTTCTATTATGTTTTTGTCAGCCAACCGTTGTGCCTCCCGAGGAGGTTCCGAACGAAGCCTAATGCCATGGCTGTTTTTGTCTTCATGCTAGTCTTTGTGTATGTCCTGTAAAGTCAGGTCTTGGGAAGTACATTCTGTAAATACCATGTAAATATTGTGTATCTAGACTGGCATGTTTAAGTATATATATAAGTTTTTGAAATGTTCTGTCCCATGTACGTTATCACAGCCCATTGGACCTTGTCTAATTTGTATTATTGCTTCCGCAGCCCCTTATTGTTTGCTAATCTGTTCAGAGGCCTTTGGTAATCCACGGATTACTAGTCGGTTACGGTACTAAACCTACAGGGGTGGGTTTGGGTCGTGACAATATTGCTAGATTCACTGCTCAATGTGGTGAATTTACCAATAATGATTACATGAAGTTAAGATTGTTCCCAAATTGTCTAACTAGGGTAGCCTTTGTATGATATATTAACCTTATACCTGGCTCTATCCAAACTTGGCAACAAATGAAGGAGGCATTTCATGCACAATTCTTCCAAATAGAGCCAGAAGTTTCCATGGCAGACTTGGCAAGGTTGAGTCAAAGGCTTGATGAGAAAGCTACTCAGTTTATTGCCAGATTCAAAAGAGCACAAAACAAATGTAGGATCATCTTACTAGAGCCTGAATTTGTGAGATTGACTCAAAATGGTCTAGAGTTTAGGCTTCAAAAGAAGTTTGACTCAACTGAGTTTAGAGACTTAGTGGAACTAACCTATAAGGTGTCTAGGTATGAAGCATTACTAGAGGAAGAACAAGATTGAAGTAATGCATCATACAAGACGTATTATAGAGATCCTAATTATGAGATTGATGCAGCAGAGGTTGTAGGAAGAGAACCTGTGATCTGTGAGGCATTAATTCATAAAGACACAACAATAGACCAGTAGTTTAAAAAGAAAGACCTTCATAGGAAATACTCTTTCGATTTAACGAAGGCAGATGACATTTTTTATCATTTACTTGCGGCAAACTTTCTGAAGTTACCAAAATGAGTCAAAATTCTGTCTCCAGAGGAACTTAAAGGTAAAGTGTATTGTAAATGGTATAATTCTTGGTCTCACTCAACTAAAAACTGCATTATTTTTCGAGACAGGATCCAAGAGCAGATTCGAAAGGGAAGTTTAAAATTCCCAACTAAAGCAGAAAAGGCTATGGGGATTGACACTAATCCATTCCCAGAAATTGGAGAAGCTACAGCTAATATTATTGTACCAGACTTCCAGAACTTATCCTTGAAGAAATTGGAAGAGGTCAATGTGCAAATGCATGTTGCTAGCCATATTACTGTCAAGAAAGATGCTAGAAGTTCACCAAATGTTAAGCAGGGCTTTACAGACCAGACGGAAGACTCTAATGAGGTGGCACTGGATGATGATTCTTTGGAGGCAGCTGTCATGCAGAGAATATGTCCCAGGTGCAGGTTGAGCTACAAGTGGTTGAAAGGGCTTCCCATTGTTGGGAAGCAATATTACAAGGATTTACAAAGGCGTCCTAAACCAACTAGTGCCTATAACAAAAGGCCATATCCAACTAGTTCTAGGCAGCAACCATTCATGGCTCGGGCAACAGTCACTAGAGTGCACTCCAAGGGCAAGAGACCTCTATGTGAGTCGAGACCACCCAACTATTACAGAATGGATGGCAATCATCCTGAAAGGAGACCTAAAGTAGGCTCAAGTTATGGGATCAAAGCCAAAGATTGGCCCCCTAGAACAGCCTTACACAGGATAGAAAATGGCCACCTTCATGGAGGGCCTAAATTAGGCCCAAAACAAGGAGTCAGGGCCAAGCAGTGGCCTTCATAGGCAGCGTCGAAACTGGTTCCAAAGGGAGAAAGAAACTGTTCGACAATTGGGTTAGTGGGTTCATGGGTACCTGGAGTTCCAGATTGGTTTGTCATGCAGAACAAACCTAGGGAAATGTCTACTCAAAGAAATATTGTTGGAGACCAAAGAAGGATGGTTAAACCTCCTTTGGTGGCTCCAAATAATTAGGTGTTACTTAAGCATCCAAAAACGAAGGAACCAAATATGGTCCTAGTGATTTCCAGGTCCCAAAGGAGGAAGATCCAACGAAGGTACACTCAGTACCAGAAGGATTTGAAAGAAAATGTAGAAAGCTCTTCATTGGTCTAGCCAAAGAGCCAAGCAGAGGGAGAAAAAAGTTCAAAATTAGATCACAATCCAAAATCGACTCCTCAAGACAAAATGAGTTGTAGCAGAGACCAATTGACCAAAGTTCATTCTGAACTGAAAGCCAAAGAAAGATCCAGTTTGGCAAGTTTGGAAAAGGCTTTGATGGAAAGTGATAGTGAAACAGAGGGACAAGTTGGCCTAGGCCAAAGGAAGGAGATGGTTGAGGAAGAAATGTTTAAAGCGTTCATGGTTGAACGGACGAAAAACCAGCAGAAACAGACCATTCGAAGAAGGTTGTTAGTAATGAAGTGCTAGAATGTAGCATGGAAGATGCTTCGGAAGCAATTGAACAAGTTGGCCAGGAAAGGAAGCAGGTACAGCCAGTCGTCCAATTTGGCTCATTTTCTCCTGTGTCAGTGAATATGGTGCATATACTACCTCAGGGGTTTCAAGCTGAAGATGAAAACCAAGGTCAGGAGATTGACCTGTATGGTGCAAGACAAATCCGAAGTGGCCACACAAATGGAAACTGGAGAAGAGAGTGAGGAAGAGGTGAGTATTAACCTCTCATACCCTTTTGAATATCCCACGACATCCATGACACAGCATGTCCAACCCTTGTACATCAAGGCCTTCTTCGATGGGATACATATGAACTGGGTATTGGTGGATAATGGGGTAGCAGTGAACCTGCTTCCAAAATCTTCTTTGAAGAAACTAGGAAAGAGGAACCCCAGACTAATCCCAACCAGTACAACCATTGCTGGTTTCGCTGGTGACAAACAGATGGCTCAAGGCATTTTGCCCATCAACCTGAGTGTGGGAACCAGGGACTGCATGATGGCATTCTTCGTTATCGACAACAATGCTAAGTATAATGCTCTGCTTGGAAGGGATTGGATTCACACCAATAAATGTGTGCCTTTCTCTTTACATCAGAAGATCATGATGGCCTTGTGCAATGGAGAGACAGAGGAGATCAATGCAGACCCTCAACCTTTCATAGCTTGTGCAGATTTTGCAGAGGCCAAATTGTATATTGAAGGAGTGGTACCACTCAGTGTACTGAGGAAACCTGATGGATCAGCCGAAGTGATGGCTGATGAGGAATTAGCACACCTGAAGCACTTAGTCCAAGAAAGTGCTGATGAAGAGTTTATCGCCAAAGATGACAATGATGCCTGGTTGTAGGCAAAAAGATGGAACCCAAGAGGCCAGATCTTTGGCTTTAATTAAGTTCTTAGTATTGGACATAAAATCAATAGTCCAGAAGATGCAAGAGCAAGAGAAAGAAGCCATGGCAATTGGTTATAAGTAGGAGCAGCGACAGGTCAGGGTTTTGGCTTTGGATAAATACTGTGCATTGGACATTAAAACAAAAGTCCAGGAGATATAGGAAAAAGAAGTCTTGTGGACAGACTTTGTCTATGAGGATGAGGGCAAAGATGTTGAATCAAAGAAACTAGGAGCAGGACAAAGCAAGGAGATTGCTTTGAAGATAAAAGAAATCAAAAAAGAAACATCAGTGAGTCCTCAGATGCAAGACCCTTTGGAAGAAGTGAACTTAGGGGAAGGTTCTATACAGCAGCCCACCTATATAAGTGCTTGGTTGAATGCTCTTGACAGGGACCAGTTGTTGGTGGTCTTGAAGAGATATAACGATTGTTTTGCATGGTCTTATAATGAGCTACCAGGATTGGATAGATCATTAGTAGAACATAGGCTCCCTATGAGGCCTAATATTAAGCCATATAAGCAAAAACCAAGAAGGATGAGTCCTGAAGTGATTCAGAAGGTCAAGAAGGAAATTCTTAGGCTCCTCAAGGCAGGCTTTATTAGAACAGCCAGGTATGTTGAATGGCTATCCAATATTGTTCATGTAGTTAAGAAGAATGGTAAAATGAGGGAGTGTATCGATTTCAGAAACTTGAATTTAGCAACTCCAAAAGATGAGTACCCTATGCCCATAGTAGATTTATTGGTGGATAGTTCAGCAGGGCACAAGATTTTATCAATGATGGATGGGCACTCTAGTTATAACCAAATCTGCATTGCTGAAGAGGATATCCACAAGACATCATTCAGATGTCCGGGGAACATTGGTACCTTTGAATGGGTTAAAATGCCATTTGGTTTGAAGAATGATGGGGCTACATACCAAAGAGCTATGAAAACTATCTTTCATGATCTCATTGGAGGATATTTAGAGTGTTACATTGATGACATTATAGTAAAGTCCCAATCCATGGAGGAACATTTGTTTCACTTGGAAGCAGCTTTTGAAAGAATGAGAAAATTCAAGTTGAAACTTAATCCTCTCAAATGTGCTTATGAAGTATTAGCTGGAACCTTCTTGGGCTATGTAGTACACAAGAAGGGAATACAGATTGATCAAAATAAAACCAAAACTATCATTGAAGCCAGACCTCTATCAAGTAAGAAAGAAGTACAAAAATTCCTTGGGCAGGTTAATTTTCTTTGAAGATTTATTTCTAATACTGTAGGGAAAATTAAAGTATTTTCTTCCTTATTAAGGTTGAAAGATGAAGAGGAATTTGTGTGGATAGCAGAGCATCAAACTGCTTTCGAAGAAATTAAAGCCTACTTGGCCAACCCTCCAGTGCTGATGCCACCAAAGGGTGATAAGCCTTTGAAGTTGTATATAGCTGCAGCAGAGGATTCACTGGGAGTTTTCTTAGCCCAAGACAATGAAGAAGGCAAAGAGCAAGCAGTTTATTACCTTAGTAGGTTTCCAAATTCTCGTGAATGTAAATATTCAGCTGTAGAAAAGTTGTGCCTTACATTGTATTTTGCTATAATGAAATTAAGATACTATCTTTTGCCTACAACTGTCTTGGTAATTGCAATCACAGATTTGGTTAAATATATGTTATCTAGACCTATGTTGAGGGGAAGAATTGGCAAATGGATATTAACTTTATCAGAATTTCATCTAGAATATGTCCCTCTAAAAGGCAGTAAAAGGACAAGTTTTAGCTAATTTCTTGGCAAACCATCCATGTCAAACAGAAAGTCAAGAGATAATGGAACTTGGTATGGTTAGTGTTGAACCATGGCAAATGTGATTCGATGGATCAAAAGCCAATGGTCTAACTGGAATTGGTGTGGTGATTAAGTCACCACAAGGGGTAGAAACTACACATGGTTTCAGAGTGGATGAAATTACTTGTTCCAATAATCAAGCTGAATATGAAGTATTAATAATAGGACTGGAAACACTTATTGGATTACAAGCTTATGCAGTTGACACTTTTAGAGATTCTCAATTGGTAGTTAACCAGGTGAAAGGGATTTTCAAATGTCAAAGTGTAAGCATGTTGCCATACTATATTGTTGCATTACATTTGCTTTCTCAATTTCAGATAGTAAATGTAACTTATGTCCCAAGATTCTTGAATAACAAAGCTAATGATGTGGCTCAGAAAGCTTCGAATTTCAAGAGAAGGGATAACACTCAAATGAACATAAGTCAAACAACATATCAAAAGGTAATACCACCCTTAAATAAAAGGAATGTGGTCTTAGAAGTCAATCATAATGACTTAGAAGAACAAGATTGGAGGCATCCAATAATGTAGTATCTAGCTGGCCCATCTTTGAAAGCCAGCAGAAAAATCAAATTGCAATGCATGTAATACGTAATGTATGGTAATGCTCTCTATAAAAGGGGGGCAGATGGGTTATTATTGGAATGTTTAAGTCCAAAGGAAGCATTGACAGCCATGGCTAAGGTTCATGAAGGCATCTGTGGTGCTCATCAGCCTGGTGTGAAGATGAGATGGCTGCTTCGAAGACATTCTTATTATTGGCCAACCATCCTTAAGGATTGCATAGAATATGCTAGAAGTTGCCAGGCATGCTAGAAGCCTGGTGCAATAAGACATGTACCCATAACTGATCTGCATGCGGTTGTGAAGCCTTGGCCATTTAGAGGATGGGCTATGGATATGATAGGGAAACTACACACACCCTCTTCGAAGCATCATTGTTTTATCTTAATGGCCACAGATTACTTCACTAAGTAGGTCGAAGCTAAGCCATATAGGGTTGTAGACCAGGCTGAAGTTATTGGATTCATTAAGATCTAATCCACAGATTTGGCATCCCACAAGCCATAATTGTTGATAATGGGACTGTATTTGATACGAAGATGGTAAATTCTTTTGGGGCAGAATTTGGAATTAGTTTTATTAATTCTACCCCCTATTATGCACAAGCCAATGGTCATGCAGAATCATCCAATAAATCTTTGAAGAAAGGATTACAGAAAGTTGTGGAAGACAATCCCAGGGATTAGCATAACTTACTGTTGGATGTACTATGGGCTTACAGGACTTCTCCAAGATCAAGTACAGGAGTTACTCCTTATGCCTTAGTATATGGGCACGATGCAATATTACCTGTAGAAATCAACATTAGGTCCTTAAGGGTGAGAGGTCAGGATTAGTTAGTTCCTGAGCAGTATCATCAAAGTATGTGCTTGGAATTAGAGAACGTAGATGAAGCTAGAATTCTGGCATTAAATAGCATTATTTTCCAAAAGAAGAAAGCAGCCAAAAACTATAATAAGAAAGTCAAGCACATTAGCTTTGATGAAGGTGATTTGGTATGGAAGATAATACTTCCAATAGGGATTAAAAGCCACAAGTTTGGCAAGTGGTTACCTAACTGGGAAGGACCATATCAAGTTCATAGAGTCTTGCCTTCGAGAGCATATCATTTGAAAATTTTGAATATATATGTACATCCCAAGAAGATTAATGACAGATATTTGAAGCCTTATTATCCAACCGTGTGGGAAACACAAGGAATAAAATAAGTGCTAAATAAAAAGAACATGAAAACACTCAAATGATAAATAAGGATTTTATTTCATAATGAGTTGAATACATGTAGCCATAGATTGGCCCAAAAGTTAGTACAATGTTTCAGTTGTTCCTTTACAATAGATTTTCTACTCTTAAGAGATGGGAGCAACTGAATGGCTGTAGCCATCTCCTATTTTCGATCAGCCAGTCCTTGGTTGGTGATCTGCAGCTTGGTGGCAGTTCGATCTAAAGCCTGATTGACTGCTGATAATTCTTCTTCAAGCTGAGCTTTCTTCTCCAGTAGTTGAGTTCGAAATTGGGAGACAGAGGAATGTTGCTCTTTCAATTCTGACACTTCAGCATGAATTTGGGAAACAAAACTTTGGTCTCTCAGCAATTTCTCCTATGCGGCCTTGGCAACATGGCAGATGTTGATGTAAAAATCAATGGTGGCTCCTGTCGAGATAAATGACTTGAAACAGTCATGTTGAATTGCTCAACAATCTTGCAACACTGGAGGAAGCCATTCCTGATTATAGGCCTTTGTAAGGCTTCGAAAGGAATCCTTGAGAAGGATGTCAACAACTCCAAACAGCTGTCCAAGTCTATTGAAGGCAAGGGAGTCCTAACACTGGAGGAAGAGCTCTCAAAAATTTCTAATAGAGAGTTAGCTAGGGCTAATGGCTCAGCTTCATTACTAGCTGTTGCAGTGGTGGAAAGCATGTCAAAAAGACTAGCTAGCCTAGCTTCGAAGATGTCCACCTCATCCGTTGACATGGAGGGTGCAGAAAGAACTCTGGTAGAAGGAGGAAATGGCTGCATAGGAATAGGAGAAGAAGGTGAAGTATCCCTAGCAGTCTCCATAGTTTTGGCTACCAGTAGGTCAAGAGAAGAGGGACTGGAGTTAGGTAGAGATAATGGACAAGGGATTGGAGAACTACCAGTGTCTTCTCTATGAAAATCAGTTATCATTGGAGATGAAGTAATAGCTGGGATTTCTTCAGGAGAAGAAAGGGTAGCAAGGCTCGAAGGAAGAATAAATTGGATAGAGTTGAAGGATATAAAAGGAAAGTATGAAGTTAAGCCAAAAGATAGGGATACAAGAATGCTTGGCTTCAAGAAAGGTATGGAAAATGTAGGACCAGGAAGTGGGAATATTATTTGAATTGGATCCACATTGTGAGGTTGTTCAACTTTAGATGAAACTGAATGAATCCTTTTTGAAGGAGAATACAGAGTAGTTGTTGCTGCAAAAGCGGAAATACAAAGTAATGTCAAGTCTGAGTATCAAGAATTTGAGGAAAAAAGAAGAAGAATAGAGGCATGAAAGAAATTACTAGTTTCAGAAGTGATGGCTATGATTGGGGAACTGCGAAGAGTATAATGTCCAGCAGCTTGTTGTTTTCTTGCAATTTCTCTTTAAAGTACATCAGCAGCAGCAGCTTCATCCCTGAGCATTTGCTGTTGCCTCCTCTTCTCAGCCTTCTGAAACACAATAAGTTCTTTGGAATGTTCTGCTTCCACTACTTTTGCAGATGCCTCGTGAATGGGGTCTTCAGTAAAATCAGACAGAGAGACAGTCATTTTCTTCCTTCTCTTTAAGGGTGTCTTTTGTTCTTTTTCTGTTTCCTCTTCTTCTACATGAACCTCAGGTGCCTTCTCTTCAGGATCAAGTAAAAGCTTTCTTTTCTTTTGTTGTTGCTATTTGCTCTTGAGAAGGTTTAAAGCTTAGACTTTTTGGGGAGAATCTCCCTGTGAGGCACCCGTACCACCTACACCAAAGGAAGAGCTATAAGTAAGGACAAGAGCATCATAATGGAGGAGAAGAGAAAAGAAACAGGGGTGCATACTTTTCTTTGAGGCAGCCTGAGTAACTCTAGAAGGAGTTGAGACAGCAAGAACAGACTTTATGGTGACAGGCGCAAGAACTGAAGTGGTAGGAGCAGTGGAAGAGGTAACAACTCCAGCCCCTTTTAACTTGGTTTGAGGTACATCCAATACCATTAACAGGTCTTGAGAAGGAATGGCCAAATGTACCTCCATATTGGCCATCCACCAGTTCTGGCACCTTTTCAATATGTTGCTTTGTGGTATGAAGGGGAAGCACTCAAAGTCAATGAAATCCTGGATAAATTTAGAAGTTGCTTCTTCTAATCTAGATCTTCGAACTTTTAGATCCCTGCTGGCAAGGCTTAAATTGGTCTGGTTGCAGAGAGGTATTGAGACTCCTTGTGAGAACCCAAATTGCCTAGCAAATTGGGCAGGACAATAGGGCTTAGTAATGCATTTGTAAGCTCTGGAGTTCATAGTCCCAATGAATAATTCTCTGGGAATCAGAATAGAGGCCCACATGTTTTTGTGTTGGGGTGTAGAGTAGGACCTAGCACTCAAAAAGGTTCTCAACCAGGATAGGCTAATGTTGGTAGGTTCGAAGGGACGGAAGCTGTGAGAAGAAGAGGAAGCTGGGAGTCGGTGGAAGAAAGAAAAGTAAAAAAGCAAAGTTGGAAGGATAGAGTGAAACATTGGCTAACTTCATGCCATGGGTAGTAGGGTTTGGTTCCAAAAACTTTAGGCATTTGGATTGTAACTCGGTAAAATATGCAAAAAGCCAAAGTTGAAGTATCCAAAATGGACCTTCCTGATTGGCATCTAAAGGTTTTTCACAAAAAAAAAAGAACATGCTCTATGAACATGACCTAGAACGTATGGAGCTAAGGCCACATTTCTTTGTAAGACAAGGGCTTTGGCAAGAGGGGTAAATTCATGCATGATCATCTGAGAAGAGGTGCAGAAGAGGGACTTACAAAGCCAATATAATATAAAAGAAAAGAATTTCCTATCAGTCACAGGGCCCTCTTTTTTATTCTTAGCCTTGACAAAGTCATTATAGGATGAGTCAAGAGAAGGGAGGGAAAAAAGGGTTTTGAGGTCAGGGTAATCTGGACCAATGGGGGTACCAGTAGGGGACAATCCTAATAGATGGCAGATGTCAAGAACAGTAAGAACCATCATCCCATATCTGAATTGAAAGAAATTAAAAGCAGAATTCCAAAAGCAAAGGGCAGCAGGTATTAGAAAAGGGTCCTCCGAAATGGTAAACCTGGATAATTGGAGAGCATCGAAGAGGCAGAACTCCTGAAGATCTAGAGTCCTATCAAGGACGACTCGATTATACCATTTTTCCCATTCTGGTCTCACTGTGGGCCAGCAGCAATGGGGGCAGTTCATCCTCCAGCTTCCCTAGTCAAGACCACCTTCGTACAGGAGACAATGATCTTCTAGACGTGGATACAGAGCTGGAAGCTCAGTAGGAATCTCCTTGAAGATGGGCCCAAGCACATACTCTTGCTGCTCATGACGACGAGAGATGAAGATACATCCGTCAATGGCACTTTTCTCACCAGCCTTGTACTTCTCACACTCCTTATCAATGATCCTTTTCAAGGCTACAGATGGACTCACACACTCCACAATTGGTATTTTCAAGGAAGAAGAAGCCATTGATAGAGAAGACAAAGTTAGGAAAAAGAGTAAAAAGAAAGAGAAAGCCAACAGAAGATGAATGATTTGTGTGTTAGGCAAATGAGTGAATTCAAAGCACGAAATAAAAAGGGTTTTTAAACCTTTGTGTTTGAAAATATACCCAATCGTGGAATTCATAAAGAAGTACTAAAGGTACGGATGCGAAAAGTTTCCTTTAATATTGATAGTTACGGAGGGAAACGCATCTCAAATACTGATGTCAGCTTCGAAATAAAATAGTTAGCTTGGAAGCCAAATTTTGGCGCCAAAATCAGATAACAAACGGCTTCAAAGGTAGGAAGTCGACTTCGAAGCACATTCCATACCTAAGAATGCAAGAATATTCAAGTATTTGTTTACTTCAAAAGGATTAAGGACTTGTTTTTAGGTTTGCTAGTGAGAGTAAAATCCTTCGAAGCAAAACTTGAAATACCTTAAGGTTAGAAATTGTTTGTTCTAAGTTTCAAACCAATAGTTGGTTTGATAATATACAGAATAAATCACTTTTTTAGAATAAAACAGTGCAGTCCTTAAAAGAAGTTTCCATATTTTGGAAAATGTAAACTGTTTGTTTGAAACAAAATTAGTTGATTTGAAATTACTTGATTGTATTAACCATATGTTAGGGAATTGAATATGATCAAATCAAGTTTCGAAGAGCAAAGTTGTTTAATTCAAAGCTGATAGTTGAAGAATTATGTTAGGCCTAGGGCCGGTATGTGAGGCGATGATTGTTTTCTTAAAAAGAAGACTTCACACTTTGGAAGAATTTGAGCTGGGATGGAGTTAACGCACATCAACCATACAGTTAAGTTTACAATTGGAGTGGTAAATCAGAATCTGACAAATGAAATTCGGAAAGCCCAGTTTTATTGATAAGTGCTGTTTACGCTGAGATTCATTTGATTACATTCTCAATTTCGTAGTAATATGGAATGGACAAAGTTACAAGGTCATGGAATTTAGTCCAAAAAAATTCAATAAATGAATACTCTTTTCCTACTCTATCCTCTATCTTGTTCAGGTTTGGTTTATCTAATTGATAAGCCCTTAATTGAGAAGAGAGTTGTTGGGCCTTCACTTCAAATTTTATCTGTTTTAGGACTTTATCTGTGGCGTCCATCTCCTCTTCTTCATGCACTTCGTTCATTGCAACATCCTCCCCATGATCAGAGTCCTGGCTCTTGAAGGCCTCATATTCATCAAGGAGGTTCTCTGCCTCATATTGAACCTGAATTCGAGTAGAGAAGGCTTCATCCAGAACTGGTAATGGAAGCCTGGAAGTGCCAGTTGAGCAGGAGAGGAAGTTGGTCTAAAAAGGTATAAAGCTCTATTTGGGCCACAGGGTTGAGAAGATGACTTCGAGACATAATGTCACAAGCCCATACAAGTTTTTGTGGGAAATGTCATCTCGAAGGACTTCAAAAGATAAATAGGAGAAAGCAGCAAGTAAGGTCTGAGCCCTAAACTGCTGATAAGGAGTTGGAGGCACTGGGGTGTGGTAGGGGGTGAAGTATTGGCTCTCAGAGAGAGTGAGTCTCAATTCATCAATCCAATTTGGATTGGAAGGCAGAGAAGGAGCAGTCTGAGGCTCCCTGATCGAATCTAGGAATTCAAGTCTGGCCACACATTCTAGCCAATCGGAGGTATAAAGTTTTACTTTTTTGGCTAAAAGTGCAGGACTGATCCCTAAAGCTTCATCAGGATGTTGGACACTTCGAACCATCCGAGATGGCAAGGTAGAAGTATACCATGATGAAAGTAGATTGTCCTCAAGACTGCGTATACGGTCAATAGGAACATATGGATATACTACGGAACTGCATTTGGAAGGAGAGATGTCAAGAGGGTCATCGAATTCTGGGAACCGATGATGAATGCGTTCCCTCGTCTGAGGTTGAGTAGGGGTAGGCCAAGTTCCCCAACCAGAGGTCGTAGAAGAAGAAGAAGCAGCAGCTTCATCTCATGCGGAAGGCTATGTTGCAGAAGAAGAGCTTCCGATATCCATGATTGCAAATTTGTGTTCCAAAGAATCGTAAGCAGTAGGTTCTTTGTTCGAAGGCCAGTGATTTGCAAAAGCTTCTATAATTTGTATAAATAGAGGTGGATAAAGGTGGCTAATCAATGCATGAAGGTTCTTTCGAGGACGAATAGCATCATCAAATAACTCTTCGTATGCTTGATCAATGTAAGAGAAGATTGGCTTGGCCATAAAAGATGTATCAGTCTTTTCGAATACTGAGATAGTGGGGATGATTCAAGGATTAAAAGAGAATTTAATGCAAATGTTTCATTGATAAATGACGGTTGCATTTCTGAAAAATGCAAAGCCCATGCACGTTCTAAGACGTGGGTAAAATACCTTGATCCACTAATATCACCAAGTATTGGGTATATTAGTGCGGGGGTAATGTTGGCTACATATTTTGTATAAGCCAATCACAGTTCGACACGTGGCAGGATGAGGGCAATACGGGAAGACAATTCAAATCTTCAATCGTAATCACACATGTGGCAGTTAGTATTGGTTATTGTGGATCTGCATAGCACTGGATCAGCAAAGAGATGCAAAATGACGTGGCTTCAACGGTTACTCATATTTAAATTCAAAATCAGGAGGGAAGCCTAACTGCAGATATGGCATAGTGGAGCTAATTGTAAGGCAGCATGATCAGCGATCATAGAGGGATGATTCGACAGTTAGAAATATATTTCGACGGTTGTCATTAAGAAGTATAAATAATAGAGAAGGCCGCAGAAAGAGCCCCCAGACTCAGATCCAAAAAGCTAGTTTTATCTACTTTATTTTTCCTTTCAGTTTTTACATTTCTTCTTCTTTACATTTCTGTACTTCAAATTCCTGCACTGCACTTCGTTCATAGGAGTAGTTTTCAAGTAATTCGTTACTGTAAACCTCTACGAGGTTGATTTGGATCTTTGTAAGTCTTCTATTTTACTTAATGAAATGTTACAATTGTTCTTCATTTAATCATTGTTTGCTTAATTCTCCTAAACAAAACCACCAGTAAAAGTCCTCTTCATTGAGGCTGAAAGAACTAAAACACAATCATCTGATAATTGGTTGGCAATTAATATTCTGTAAGGACTGATTAATCCTTGCTGGCATGCTCAAAATTACAATAATAACTTTTGAAAGCCAAAAAGCCAACAATGATGTATAACATTATAATTGACACCTAATATCTCTTTGTAATAATAAATCACTATATTAAGAGATTTATTATGTCAATTATTAAATGATAATATTACGTATTGTGATATAATAATACTATGCATTTTTATTTTATTGTTTATTTCTTTCTCATTATGAAGCTCTTTCCTAAGTTAATTTGTTGGCTTATATATCTGTTACACTATGGTTGTCGAGTTATAATTATTCATATGGTAAATATTCTTAATGATTGAAAAAAAAAAAAAAAAAAAAAAAAGAAAAAGAAAAAGAAAAAGAAAAAGATATGAGTGATTGTTTGAAACAGATAAAGGTGTTGACTTTGGCACCTTCATCAGCAGACCACGTCTTCTTGTGAATTAAACATACACCACGCAACAACCATTTGGAGATCAACCTTGTTCTAGTAGTTTTATTTATTTTTTAATTAAAATTCTTTAATGTTATTGAAAAACATCATTCAAGGTGGACTTTAATTTAAAAAAATGCCTCGTTATTTTTGGAGATTTATTTTGTAAAATTATTGTTATTTTCATGTGAAATCACTAATTATCTTAAATACTTAAACTATTTGAAAATGAGTTTAATGATGTATATGAAACTAAATTATTTCACTTGTAAAGAGAGAAATAGAGGCAATAAAATGACCGAAAACAAATAGAATAGAGTGCTCAGGGACAACTGGCCAAAAGAAGATTTGATTCTTATAAGAGTATTAGTCAATCAATAACATATATACCTATAGACCCTGTTTGATTGCAGAATATAAAAGGTGGGATTGAATATTATATTTTGTGGGGTTTACATATCTCATGTTTACAATTTTTTTTTAAAGAGGATATAATATCCTATGGGATTGTATATCCCTCAAAAGTGGAGGATATAATACCACCACCCCTCCCATTATATCATATCCCCTTGGTTGGGATATGATTTAAAAAGTCCAATTTACCCTTTTGTCTATCTAGCATAATATAATTTAATATATTTTTTGAATATAATATAATATAATTATTGAATTTAATTTAATATTATTGAATTTAATATAATATAAATATTATTGAATTTAATTTAATATTGTAACAACCCAGATTTTTAATTATTATGTAGAATTTATACTAATATTATTTAATCTCAGTTCAGAAAATATATAATTTATTATATATTATTATGTGTAATTTTGTAAAATAATATAATTATTATAAAATTTAAGAGCCAAACTATAAATAAAATAAGTTGGATAAACTTGAATTAATGGGTTTAGTAGAAAGGCGACACGTGGCAGTTTGCTTGGGCATCACAAATTCAATCTGTATAAATAGGGGAGAAGTTGACTCTGTGAGGGGATAAGGAAAGAAAGAAAGAGAGAAAAGAAAAGAAAAGAAAAGAAAAGAAAAGAAAGAGAGGAAAGGAAAGAAAGAATAGTGGAAGTTAAAAGGGTCTTTGATAATGGAAAGAAAAAATAAGGTATTAAAGTTAAGGTGAGTTATATTATACCTTGAGTCACCAAAATGTATTTTACGTATATTTTAACTTACAAAAATATGTTTTATATAAATTATATTTTATAAACTATTATAAGTTATATTATTATTTCAGTTACGTAGTTTTAGTTCTGTACTCTATTTCTGAAAAGGAAACCCATGGATATGTCTGTTTTACTTTTAAAGAATATTTAACTATGACCTTATAAAGAATTATATTTTGTAAGTACCACCACGGGAGTCCCACGCCTTGGGGGACTTAAATAACCATTGGCCTCTGTTTGGTTACTTTGTGACCCTCTGATCCACTGACTTCTGTTTTGTGCGGACCAAAGTGCTGTGCAGAACTAAATGCTACACTATTGTGGGAGCCACCTTTAGAATCCGTACGAGCCACCTCTTGAATTCGTACCTCTGTTCTGATTGTGCGGACCAAAGTGCTGTGCGGAACTAAGTGCTACACTATTGTAGGAGCCACCTCTAGAATCCGTACGAGCCACCTCTTGAATCCGTACCTCTGTTCTGACTATCACTTCTGTGACCTCTGTTCTGTTCTGTTCTGTACCGTGGTTATGGTCATTTACTTACATAATTTCTGTATTTCAGTTCTGATACTTAAATGAGCAGTTTCTGCTACTCAAATGATTTCTGCTACTCAAATGATTTGTTTATGTATATGTTTTGGCCTAATTAACGATCCATGGTTATTTCGTGTCCCTTATACTCTTGGTATAATGTTTCTCACTCTGCCATGTGCTTATAGTTTTTATCAATTTTCAGGAAACAGTGCAATTCAAAAATAGCCTTTGGAAAGTCTAAGATGCGGGGCTGCAGAATAGACACACACAACACTTTTATTGACAATTTTCTATGTAAATATCGACCTTTTGGTCAATTCATTTTTGTAATAAAAATAGAAACTCCAATGATTATTTTGGTACCCTTATTTAAATATTTCTTCCGCTTGCGTTTATTAATTTGTTTATAAATTGGCTGGAGGTAACCTCAGTTACTGGCCATCACGATACTTAACCCTTGGGTACGGGGAGCGGGTTGTGACAAATATAATATAATATTATTTAATTTAATTTAATATAATATAATATAATATAATTTAATACAAATTTTGAATTTAATATAATATAATATTATTGAATTGAATTTAATATAATATAATTTAATATAAAATTTTGAATTTAATATAATATAATTATTGAATTTAATTTAATATTATATAATATTATTGAATTTAATTTAATATAAAATTTTGAATTTAATATAATATAATATTATTGAATTTAATTTAATATAATATAATTTAATATAAAATTTTGAATTTAATTTAATATAATATTATGAGGGCAATGTTAGGAATTACTTGTGTATATCCCACAATATATTTTGTAAAACAAACATGGATAATATATATCCGATTTTATATATCAATATCAAGTCAACAAACATGAATTGGGAGATATATTATCTAATAACTATATCCTATTCATTATATATCCTGACTAAATCTCACATCATATTGTATCCTCTATTTTATATCCAGTGAAACATACAGAGCCATATAGTAAACGAATTAGATCATTGAAGTGGGGCTGTGGTGAGCCCACGTGCCTAAATTAGACGAGGCGAGACAAGCCCAACATGCAAATATATAAGAGATTGTAGCTTGAGAAGTGGAGTTTTGTCTATATGTTTGATCTCCCAATAATGTAGGACATTCTGACTAACTGGGCTAAGCCCAAAATTTGGTTTGACAATTACTCTTTTCTGTAATTTATGAATGGCTAAAACCAAATAAAAAAGTTTGTACTTTTCTTTCCCAATTATATATATATTTTTGGATGTTTTTCCCCCTCATTATATAAGGTAGGCTCTATTATTTCGAACTGTTTGAATTCATGGTTAGGACACCAAGTCAAGGCATAGAGATCAGTTTCTAAAAGCACACTTGTACACTTCTCTTGTGAGATAGCTCAACAACAGTATCTCAAATGCCCAATTTGAAGTCCAAATTCAAATTCCAAGGCAGATTAGGCCCACATATACTATTTGAATTTTTCATAGCATCACCATGTTATAATGTTTTTGGCAAAACTATTCCTAATGATCAACTAGGGCCAAGTTTGGCATCCTCAAAAAAATTCAAAAAGTTAAAAAGTCATTATCCTATTTAAGTCACATCATCTTATTTAAGTTACATCACCTCTCTAACACATCACTTCAAACCCAACCCAAATCCAACCCATATTTTATAAAAAGTCAAAAAGTACGCTTATTTAGTCTACCCAAACTTAGCCTAGGTTTCTTGTAATGACAAATTGTTACTTTGAATTAGCTATGGGCTCTATTGGGCTTTTTTGGGCCAATACATTGGGCTAGTTGCCAAGGCCAAAGGTTGAGCTTGGGTTTGCCGAATGGAAGAACCTACACCGAACAGCACACCGAAAATCAATTGGACAAGACCCCCACGTTCACCAATTTGGCAAAAACCCCATAGGCCCAACATTTTAATGTGAAAAAGACAGTCAGTGTGTTTGGTTTGAGTTTTTTGAATTAAGTTTTTTAAAAACTGAGATTTTTAATTTTCGTATTTTTTTGTTTTTAGTGAATTTTTTTAAAATTTTAAATATTTTTTTTACCTTTTTAGATGCACCTTATTTAGATGTATCCAAAAAGTAAAAAATTTGTGAAAAAATATTTTTAAAAATTAATAAATACATAAAAATATAAAAAATGTACTGAATTCTCGTATTTTTTTTTATATTTTTGATATTTAGTGAATTTTTAAAAGGTTTCTTTCACAAATTTTTTACTTTTTAGGTATATTTATGTTAGGTGTATCTAAAAAGTAAAAAAAAAATTGCTTAAAATATTAAAAAATTTAGTAAAAACAAAAAAACACGGAAAATAAGAAAGTAGAATTTTCTGAAAACAGTTTTTGAAAAACTGAAACCAAGCATGGTGAATCCTATTCAGTGTGTTTGCTTTGAGGTTTTAAGTTTTTTAGTTTTCTTATTTTTTTATTTTTAGTGAATATTTTTAAAATTTTAAATTTTTAGATGCACCTTACTTAGATGTATTCAAAAAGTAAAAAATTTGTGAAAAAATATTTTAAAAAATTAATAAATACATAAAAATACAAAAAATATACTGAATTTTCGTTTTTTTTATAAATATTTTTGGTATTTAGTAAATTTTTAAAAGATTTTTTTTCACAATTTTTTTACTTTTTAGGTATATTTATGTTAGGTATGTCTAAAAAGTAAAAAAAAAAAATTACTTAAAATATTTAAAAAATTCAGTAAAAACAAAAAAATACAGAAACAAAAAAGTAGAATTTTCTGAAAATTGTTTTTGGAAAAATGGAACCAAGCAAAGTGATTTTTTTTTTCATCTTCTAAACCCTCTCAAATAGTATCAATTTTTTTTCGGAAGGACAAAAAAAAGTCCTAATTTTTTGTAGACGATCTTGCCCTTGATAGTATAAATTTGTATATGATATAGTTGAACAGAGCTAACTTTGCCTCCCTTTTGCTTCTTTTCCTTCTCCATCTTCCTTCTTTGTTAGATTTCTAGAGAGAGAAATATCGATTTCACAGAGATACACACACAGAGAGAGATTGCATTGCATTGCATAGAAAATATATATACATATATATAGAGAGAGAATATGTTGAAGCAGAAATTTTCAGAAAGCTCAACCACCATGACGCTTTAGGACTTCCATGGCAGTTCCATACCTTCTGATCGCCAAAGGTCCTGGGGAAACCCTAATTCAAG
This sequence comes from Camellia granthamiana, assembly GCA_036172215.1. Lineage (NCBI taxonomy): Eukaryota > Viridiplantae > Streptophyta > Magnoliopsida > Ericales > Theaceae > Camellia > Camellia granthamiana. Next base: position 58,443,387 of record CM069914.1, on the reverse strand, counting down.
ATCCGATCAAAAGTTGTGACCTAGGTTTTTCAAGATCATAATTCAAGATCCGATCATAAATTTTTATTATATATATATGTTTTTCAACTCCGATAATGAAATCATAATTCCATCCTTGATCATATTTATTAATTATTTCAAAGCCAGTCATTTGCTCGCGTACGTATCATATGTATTAATAGGTGAGTGTCGCGTAGGACACTCAAAGAACTTGTGAAAGAGGGTGACCGATTCAAATTATGGGAGTTTATTAGAGTTCGTTATATGAGTTTGAGGAAATATCATTTTCTATTTTAAATTTTTACGTATTTTTTTAATTTGACTATCACATTTTGTATAATATCAATTTGTCTTTTAAATTTTTAAAATCTTGATCAATTTAGCTCATGTCGTCATATTCCATCTATAATCAAATGAACTTGCTGATGTGATACCAAATTTCATTTTGAATTTCATTTTACATCTAAACTATACCTTAAAAATCAATTAGCCCTCCAAATATTAAAAAAAAAATATATATTTAATTAATAATTTTTATCTCAAAAATGAAAATATTAAATTTTAAATAAAAAAAATTGAGTATTAGTCTTGTTGAGTATTTTTTAGACAATAATTGAATTTTAAATTTTTCCTCACTCAATTTTGAAATTTCTATTACTCGATCAATTATATTGAAATTAATTTGGGAAATAAACTAGTTACGATTGCGTGCACGCACATACATAGAATAACCAAGAAAGTTTTGACTCAATAAGTTTTTTCAAGATTGACTCAAGATAATTTGAGACCTATGAAGCACAGGTACAGATATGAATATTGGTACTGATACGATATTGGTATGTCGATACAGTAAAATCTTTAAAAAAATAGAATACGAGTACAGCTTGATACGTTTATAAAAAAATATTTATTTTTAATTTGGAGTAATAAAAAAATTGATTAAATGGTTTAATTTGTTAAGATCCAACATACAATTGACATTTAATGCCAACAATATATGTATAAGATATACCAAAATTAAATATCATTATATTAAATAAATTACAAATCAAAATTTCATTTTAAAATCATGTTAAGCATAAAACTAAAAAATGAAAAAGAAATCTAGCAAAAAGAATTTTATCTCTGTAGTAAAAGAAAATATTGTTTCAACTGAGTTACTACACGACTTGGGTATATACACGCCAAAAATTAAGAAGAAGAAATTTGAGTATGTTTTGTGTACCCGGTATGTCTGCAGAAAGACCATACGCCGGTAAGTACCCGGTATCTCGAAGTACCTATATTTCATAGTCTCAAGATAATTCTAAATGGAAATTTTTATATTTTTTATTATTTTTTTGCAAAGTATGTATTATTTATTTAAAATTTAATTTTTTCATTATTGAGATAAAAAATTATTTATTAAATATTTATATATTATTTTTTTATATTTGAGGGGCTAATTGATTTTTAAGATATAGTTTGGAGGGTAAAATAAAGTTCGAAATGAAATTTTGTGCCACGTGAGTAAGTTTCTTTTGATTGTAGGCGGAATCTGACGGCAGAGGTCAAATTGATCAAAATTTTAAAAGTTTGAGAGATAAATTGATATTATACTAAGTGTGAGAGTCAAATTAAAAAATGCATGAAAATTTAGAGGACAAAACAATAATTTCTCTATGAATTTTGAGAATTTCTTAGCAAAGGTGCAATTGCTCCATCAGCTACACACCTAGAGAAGCAAACAAATGTGCAGCTGTACTTAGCAAATTTAGGAGTTAACTACCAAGACAATTTGGTTGTTCTTGATGACTCACCAAGTGCCATTGTAAGTCTACTGATAGCAGACATGGTGGGTGCATCTTATGAATTAATATATATTTTGATAACTCAGGGTGTCCGGATCAGCTTGCGCGCACCTCGACTAATCCCTAGGGGACCAATCCTACCGTCCACTAGCGGGGGGCCCATTTAAAGTCAGAGCAGAGCTCCGTATGGACTGACCCAACACAAGAATTGATAGCACCTAAGAGGTTTTGAACCTGAGACCTAGAGCTTATGAATATATATATATATGAATTTTGAGAAAAACATGAGTGAAATTTTCAGAATATATTTATTAAGTGTATATGTATTACCAAGAGTGAGTTGGTACATTTTGTGATAATTACTAATAACACGTTTAACGAATTATATTTTTTTCTTAAATTAGAATTTTCTTTTAATAAAAAAAAGGGGAAAGCACCAATAAATCCCAAATTTGGGAATGTTAGTCCATTTAGTCCCGAATGTTTTTTGTTGGACTAATAGGTCCTATTTCTCTAAAAGCTTACTATAGGCCTTTTTATGTCAAACATTATAACATCACCAACATGAAACATTATTCAACATCACCAACATTATTCAAACATTATTCAACATCACCAACATCAAACATTCAACATCACCAACATCAAACATTATTCAACATCACCAACATTATTCAACATCACCAACGTCATCAAATATTATTTATCAAACATCAAACATTATTCAACGTCAGTACTATTTATCAAACATCAAATATTATTCATCAAACATTAAACACAGATTTTCAACCATTAATCATTAGGATTATTTATCAAACATCAAACATTATTCATCAAACATCAGATTTATTTTTAAAAAAATGAAACTAAACATCACAACATTATCATCAAAACAACATCAAAATAACGATTAAACATCAAAATAAACGATTAAAAAAACATCAAACATCAACATAACGAATGGCATCATCAAAATAAAACTGCCCAAGCTTATTCAACATTACAACGATGGGGGCGGTGGGGCGGTTTCAACTATGAATTCCTCGACTTTGAAGCCCCTTTTTTTTCGTATTAATTTTGTGTGAATCTACATATATACATGGCAAATAATCCATGTATGTGTTGTGTTTATATTAGGAAAAAACAACCCAGAGCAGTAGATTTATCTGAGGTTGTTGATCTCAAATCCGTCGAAGACTCATTCAATCGAAAGGAGGACCTTTCTCCAGGAACATTATTGTTTCCATCCCAAAACCAGATCAATAAAATCCATTTGATGATGATGTCGGCGGTGATGGGTCGAACCCAGAAACCGATTCTCGGAGGAGAGGGGAGGGGGGGTGGGGATCGTGGGAGGAGAGTCCGGCGTCATTGCGGAGCGAGATCTGAACTTGGATCGCCATCTTCGTTCATCTGCTGTCCCACTTCGTATCTAACATTTGATCAGCGAAAAAGGTACACAAAAATCTCAATCTCTCTCTCTCTCCCTCTCTCTCTCTCTCTCTCTCACTGTGTATATATATATACCTGCTGTATATTTATGGGCACACACAAATATTCTAGATTAGAGATAGAAGTCTCGATTTGAAAGAGAAATTTTTGATCTACTTTGTCTTGGTTGGGATCTACACGATTTGTTTTGCTTCCGGGATCAAAACAAAGAGTTGTTTGTCAGTACTCTCTATCCAAACCCCAACCAGACAATGTTGCTGATGTTATTGATGTTGAATAATGTTTGATATTTGGTGTTGTTTGATGATGATGTTTGATGTTATTTGATGATGATTTTGTAATGTTTGATGTTATTTTGATGCTGATGTTATGATGTAAAAAAAGGACTAAATGGTTTATAAAAAAACACTCAGGACTAGATGGAGTAACATTTTTCAATATGGGACTTACGAATAATTTCTCCTAAAAAAAATTACTTTATGATTCTTTTATTTATTTATTTATTTTTTTGATAGCCAAGTCTTGAGTTGTTGGTATGGATACTGATTTTTGATAGCCAAGTTTCTCCCTCACCATTTGATGATGGAATGGAACTTCTTTATTACAATATGAAATGAAGAGGATCATAATCCTCTCCAAGGAGCAAGTTTAAAGTAATTAAAGCGGACAAATATTAAATATTTTATTTCATTGAAAATTTAGAAAATTAGGATAATAATATACATATTTTTTTTGTGAGATTTTCTGTCAACCTTACTTGGGTGATTCAACAAAAAAAAACCTTAGGTGATGAACAACAGAAAGTCTATAGTTCTAGAAAAATAAAATAAAAAAGTCTTGGCCACTTTTAATAATGATAATGATTTATATATGTTTAAACAAGTTGTCATAGCCTCATAGCATGAATAAGTCTTGGCCACTTTTGAATAATTTTCTAATTATTATTTTTGGGTTTGTAGACCCACTGGACAAAGTGGCCTAATAATCTTGAGCCACATTTGGCTACTTGTTGAACAACTTGTGTTGAATTTTCAAATTTTGTCTTTTATTTTTTCTAAAGAAACTAAAAATTAGTTTCATAAGATAAAAAAATAAACATTATTTTCATATGATTCTTGAGACGAAAATAATTTTTGAAATTTAAAAATTTTGCTTGATATTTATTTTTTTTGTCAAATATAATTTTACCCAAATTTAAAAATATTATTTGACGTTTATTTTTTTAATATATAATTTTAAAGATTATTTATTGTATTTCCCTTTCTACCTTTAAACTATTAATTGAGTTTGCTAAATTCCTAAAATATATAAATTAAAATCTATTTAGTTCTTAAAGTATTTAATTCCATACCCATTTAATCCCTGATAGAATTACAAAAATAAAATATAGGCTCATAAATATTATAAATTAATAAAAAGTCTTACATAGGTAAGATTTTATTTCATTAAAAAAACTAAATTTATATTATGTTTTTAAAAAGGTGTTTTATTTCACAGTGTGTTTAAATTAGTATCAGAGCTTAGTTCTTCTAATTTTTCCAATAAAATTATATGAGTATTAGATGTACTGAAAGTAGAATCTAATAATTTAAATAATACTATTTCACTACAAACAATAATAGAACAAAATAATATATTAATTAATTTATTTTTATAAAATTTAATATATTAAAATTTTAAGATTTATTTTTTTATAAAACTCAAATCCTGAGATTTTTTTTTTGTTTTTTGTAATTATCCCAAAATACTATAAATAATTACTCTTACCCTTATAAAGGAAATTCATTAGAAAAAAGTGTGCCCACTTGTTATAAACATAATAGAAATTTAAAATTTCTCTAAAATAAAATCTTAACTATTTAAGGTCTTTTACTAATTTATAATATTTATGAGCTTATATTTTATTTTTATAATTCTTTTAGGGATTAAACAAGTTTGAATAAAATATTTTATGGACTAAATAGATTCAATTGTAGCTGATAGACTACATAGACTTTGATATACATAGTTTAGGGACTTAGTAGACCCAATTGATAATTTAGGACTAAATAGATAATTTGACAATAGTTTAGAAGTAGAAAGTGAAAAAAATACTAATTTTAATAATTATATATGCAAGTATATTGTGTGTGAGTACTAGTAAATTTTTTTTACAAAGTACTAATTTGTACCACAATTTTTTTTATGATTATGTATATAACAATCTATGAAGTACAGGTACGGGTACGAGTACGGTACGGGTACGAGTACGGGTACGTCGATACAGCAAAATTCCAAAAAAGTAGGGTACAGGTACGGCTGCGGTACGCCAATAAATATATATTTTTTTATTATATATGATAAAAATTATAATTTATAAAATTCATTATATATATTATATATGATCAATTATATTATATATTATACATGATCAATTACATTATATATAAAAATTTATTATATTATATATATTATATTATATATCTTATATTATATATGTATGACCAATTATATTATATATCTTATATTATATATTTGTTTGGAGAGAGAAGTCAAAGATGAAGAGGAGCAGAGGCGAGAGAGCAAAGGCGATCGAGAGACGAAGAGAGAGAACAAGAGAACAGAGGCGATCGAGAGACGGAGAGAGAGAGAAAGGAGAGAGACGAAGACGATCGATCAACAGTGAGCAGAAGATCGGTCAAAGAGAGAGACGATTGATCGATCGATCGAAGAGAAAACCCTAGAATCCTTCATTGCCCTAGCACACAAAGGCGACGCCTCTCTACAGTATCAGGTTTGATCTCTTCCATCTCCTGTCACTCTCTCGATTCCCTCTATAGATGTGTTTATGGTATGTTTAAAGCACAAGGTTATCTCTCTCTCTCTCTATGTATACATGTAGTTTTTGAGTATTTTTTGTCCCGGAACGTACCCATGACGTACCCCCTCCGCAACCCTCCGTACCCATGCCGTACCCAAATGTACCAGATGTACCAGACCCCCTTTGGCCGTACCCGGTACGCGTGCAGCCGTATCGGTACGCGTACCCGTACCAGGTACGTACCCGGTACTCGTACGGCAACATTTTAGGAGTACCGGTGCTTCATAGATAACAATATTATATATTCTTACAAAATTAATTCAAAAAAATATATTTATGAATCACTTTCATCTAAATATGGCTTACATCACATTACATTAAGTTTAAATCTACATTATATACTGTCAAGATAAAATTTTAGATAAATAATTTATTTTTTTAATACATGAAGAGCCCTAAATTTAATACTTTGCCTTGGCTCGAGGATCTGAGGGCCAGCCCTAATCTCAAATTTTATCTCCATCAAGTAGTCGTTGTTTCTTCGGTAATGGTAAATTTTTCCATGATAAATTAGTATGCCCGGTAACTGTACATTTTCCATTGTCTCTAAATCATTTTCATATACTCCGTATTTAACTGGCCCTAGGGATGAGATAGGAGGTTAAGACTTGCGACAACTTTCCTCATTAGTTGCCCCTCCAGCAATTTGAGGTTAAGGGTTGGTTTAGCAAGTTTTAAAAAAGTCAAAAAGTCATTATTCTATTTAAATTATATCATTTTATTTAAGTCACATCATCTCTCTAACACATCGCTTCAAACCCAACTCAAATCTAACTCATATTTCATAAAAAGTCAAAAAGTACATTTATTTAGATCATCCCAAACAACTCCTAAGTATCAATTTGTAAATGAAATAGAGTATTGTTCTAAAAATATTGAATAATTTTTCCTCCTTTAGTCATCGAAGGTGCTGGATTTCTATCTTCTCCGGGAATGATAAGAGGTTAATAGGAATAAAAGGTTGCTCAACTTTCACCGGCTCAGGACAATAGCATAAACCGGTAGTTAAATATTTTTAAGTTTTGTTACATCTCCCCATTTCGTCACCTTTAATTACACCTTTAATGAAGTAGCAAATAATTTTAAAAAGAGAGAGAAGAGTTTGAAGAAAATTGATTAGTTAATATTATTTATTATCTCATTAGAGGTGCAATATTAGGAGTAATAAAATGGGAGAATAGGACATTTCTCAAGATTTTTTAAGACCTCATATTAAATACTGAAAAATGATTCATCTCCACACAATTTTTTTCCCCTCAAATTCTCCCAAATGATGTGACCAACAAAATTTGAAAACTTACTTGATTCACATTTAAATATTCCTTCAAAACTCTTCTTACATACATTCTATCTTACCATTTCATTTGGGGGGGGGGATTGTGTGAAAAAGAAATTGTGTAGGGGTGATCGCGGATCGGGTTTGGTCGGGTAGTATTACATCCGCCATCATTGTAAAATTAACTGGATTGAAAAAAAATCAATCTGCATCCATCCACCGGTTTGGTGGATGCGGATTGAGCGGACCATGTTGGTTGGCTGATGGATGCGATCAATTTGGCGGTTTGGACTTTATAAATTTTGAGCTTTTTTTTTTATAATTATAATTCATAACTTTTACAATCTCAAAAAACTAGTAATTTGAAAAAATATGTATTATTTGTCTATAATAGACCATGGCGCCGCACATGTATATTTTTAAAGGAGACTTACGTGTAGGTGCTAATAGGTTGACTTGTTCAATAGGTCATACGAAAATTAATTGCGTTTTTCATCAAACACTAGTAAAAAAGGTCACTAATTGTTAATTTGGAGCTACAATTTGAAAATTGTCATAAAAAATGTCACTAATTATAAGTTTTAGTGATAGTTTAAACAAACTGTCACAAAAAAGTCATTAATTTTCAATTTTAAGCGATAGTTTGAAAATTTTGTCACAGAAAAACCTTATTAATTGAAAGTTTTGGCTACAACTTATAAAAATCGTGACAAAAGAAAGTCAGTAATTGTCTATTTTTAGCGACATGCAAAAAATTGTCATAAAAAAATTATTTTAGCTACAATTTTATTATGATTTATTTTCAATAAGACTTGATGGAAATTAAGTTCAACTATTAAAACCTATTAATAGTTCACCCTATTTTTTTAAGATATTGTTTTCCGTTTTCATAAAAATATATATTTTATTATTTATATTCTATGCTGTTACTTGTTTTTTTTTTTTTTTCATCTACATGCAAATCGGATTCATGCATGTGCAGAATGGTTGATCCGCCATCTGAACCGTATTCACAGATTTTAAAATATATCATCTGCATTCGCCCAAAATCAATCAAATTGGATCAGTTTAATCAGATTGGGTGGGTTCATAATCACCCCTAGTGTGAATATAGCATTGCTGTTAATATTTTATTTCATTGAATTTTTTGAAAATTAAGGTAATAAGTTTTATTATTATTATTATTTTTTATTTTGAGATAATAGATGATGGACAACAGACAGTCTATAGTTCTTCTAGAAAAATAAAGTCAGAAATCGCTTTGGTTTCCCGATAGCTTTTTTTTTTTTTTTTGAACTCTAGATAGCTTGTTTGTCTGAATGTTGCTTTAAACCATCTAGAAAAAAAAAAAAGTCAATTTAAATAAATTGTTGTGGGCTTATAATATGAATAAGCAATAGCCTTTGATGAAAATTTTTGAGTGATTTTCTTTTTTTTTTAAATATATCATCCGCATCCGCCCAAAATCAATCGAACTGGATCAGTTTGGTCAGATTGGGCAGGTTCATAATCACCCCTAGTGTAAATATAGCATTGTTGTTAATATATTATTTCATTGAATTTTTCAAAAATTAAGGTAATAGGTTTTATTTTTTATTATTTTTATTTTGAGATTGAGAGGGAGGTTTATGACCTAATATTGGGCCAAGCTGGTTTGGGCCAGAGGCAAGTCTCTCCTCGGCCAAACGTTGGGTGCGTTCCGGACCGAGGACTCAATTCGGTCTAGTTGGCCTAACTTCGGATTGCCAATCCGGAGGGGATGTTCGCTCTACAGGGTTGGACGAGATTAGCCCTCTCAACATCAGGATGGACCGAGCAAGAGTTCAGTGATGACTAAGGAGCTCGGTCGAGCCACGGTGTGGAATTGTCATGGAACCGGACAAGAAGCTCGGTTGGAAGGTGTTGATGCGGCCCTGTGCCAAGCGTAGCTCGGTAGAGAGTACAACGCAGCGCTACGAGACTGCAGGAAGGAGATTTCATTGTTCATACGCGTCCATACTGTTTGACGGTTTCTTTAGGTGGTGTTTAGCTGTATTAGCACTGACATGTGGGGAAACTTGAGAGGAGAGTAGGTCCACACGTCCAGAGGGAAATGGGCATAGAAGTGCGTGCAGAAACTATATAAATAGTGCTACGCCC
>CM069914.1:57641230-57711470 GCA_036172215.1 Camellia granthamiana | reverse complement strand
TGAATATCTTCACAATAGTTTGAAGGGAAGTGTTGAATACAGAAATTAGAGTACATAGAATCTTTTTATTTTTAGTATTATGTATATAATCTGTGATTGTATCAATCAATGATTTAATACTATTTCTTTATTTATATCGTTTATTAAATTGTCTCACAAATTTATTATATATGCATGACTTCTACTCTTCATGGACAAGTCAAATAATCCTTTTTATTCTTTTTGCCACATTGCCACTTGAAACATAGTGATAAATAATAAAAGGAATTAAATGTGGTTATACATTTTTACTTTCATATCTTCATAATGAATGGATCACTTATATCATTTTATACGAGAATAATGTATAAATTTTATTTATTATTGCTCATACTTGTGATAGGCCACAATTAATTCAACAAATTTGTAGGCAAGTGATGGACACGTAGGCTTTTACATCATTGACCTTTTGAGTACATTTCTCTTCTAATAATATAATTATATTGTCTATTTAATCAGTTGAGTGGCCAATAAGGGGTACCTTATTAAGTGTTTAGTTGTTACATTCTTTTCGAAAATGAAAACGGAAGGTCATGTTGACAACTTAGTCCCCCCATACATGTGCCAATGTCAATGTCTCTCTCTCTCTCTCTCTCTCTCTCTCTCTCTCTCTCTCTCTCTCAAACACTTGAAGAAGAGTGAGTTAAGTTACTCATCTCTTCCTCACTTTCATTTTTCTTTTTTTTAAATTTATTTTATGTCCCTTTCTCTCCTAAATATATATATGTTCTAAAAAATATATGTTATATAAATTAATAAAATTTATAAAAATAAAATAAAATTCCAACCTACTAGAATGATTTAAAAAAAGACAAGTCATGTTATAAGTAAGATTCACGCAACATTTAATGACAATTTAATCATGTCAATATTAAAGTTAGTGAGTTATCAAAACATAATTGCATTATAAAAAAAAAAAAGAGCAACAATGCAACGGACACATAATCCATGTATAGTAATATCTAATCCAGATTCATTTAAGGTTTGTGCGCCATCATATAAGAATTGAATTTAAATTACATTTTTTATCTAGTTTTTTTTATATGTATGAATTATGTACATATATCTACACCGGAGATAAATAGTGATTTGGTTGAGTCTTAAATTCTGAGACTCCATACTCAACTGTTTGTTAGTTGACATGAGCTAATTTTGAAATGGATATGCATCAAAAACTAAAATAAAATTAAAAGGGGACAGTGGGATGAGGATGGACCCAATATGTGTACACACACATTAAATCATTTTCATGAGTTAGTTAGTTAACTTGTGAAGAATGGGATGACTCAATTGGTTGATTAATTAGCTGTAATAGGTGGGTTTGAGAGCTACGAGTGAGTGAGTGAGTGAAGTGAATCATTCATAAAATCAGCAACAAAGTGAAAAAAATAAAATAAAATAAAACAAAAATAAAAATAAATAAATAAATTATGTAAAGAAAACAAAATGAAAATAAAATACAGCGATGGATACATAATATATGAGAGAGGCTGTCACCAACTCAGCATCCTATCCAGTAAATCTTTGTCATTTAATGAAACAGACCATAGAAAGATAGGGGTTTTATATTTATATAGATTTATTGTAATAAAAAAAAAAACAAGAGGAACCTCTCATCAAAACAAAAAAACCAGAAAATAAATAAATAAATAATGAAAAAGAGAAAAGGAACCTAATCCACGACTTTTTGTTGTGGTGCTGGTGCTGCCAAACCCTGAGCAAGGATCCTCTAGAGTTTTTTTTTTTTAAAATTTCCTAGAGTGGTGCATTGTATGGTTGAGATTTAATGACAAGTCACATCAATTTTTCAGCATTAAATCTCAACCACACAATGCACCACTTTAGGAAATTTTAGGAAAAAAACACTCTAGGGGATACTTGGTGCCAAACCCTAGCCACGACATCCCATCTCTCTCGTGTAATACATATCTCTCCCACTCATAAAGAACCAAAACAAAAGTTTTAACAGTTTTCTTTATATATATATAAATACATAAAATTTTATAAAACTTATAAGTAAGGTTATGTTTTTTTTTAAAAATGTTATTTATATTTATTTTACTTATTATATGTATGTACATAAGTGAAAATAGTGAAACTTATCAAACCAATTTAGAAGTCGCTAGAAAGTGAAAAAAATTGATGAAAATTTTATGTGATATATGACAGTACGTTTTAAAAAATCTCATCTGTTATATATTTTGTGTTTAATTCAATAATTAAATTTTATATTCGTTAAGTTATTCAATTCTAAAAGGGAAAAAGAAAATGAAAATGAAAAGATGCGCCATCATCACTCCCTTTTCGTGAATGAAAGGCAACCATCAACACTAACCACTTACTTACTCAAAGAATTCATCTTCAACAAGCAGATCATCAACTTAAGGGAAAAAAATTAAATAAAACAAATAACCCAAAACAAACAAACAAAAAGAGAAATAATTCAAAGAATTAATTACTATATAAACAATAGTTGATTAATAATAATGGTACATTTGTTTTTTTGTTTTTTTATTTTTTTAAGCTAGTAATGGCAATCCACCAAGGCCGGGCCGGAGAATACAAGACCTTTTTTGTTTGGTGTGAATTGAAACCTGGAATCTATGTGATCATGACCATCATCATCCTCTAGTGGTGCTGGTAGGTTGAGATCAAGTGATAGTATCTTTCTTGGCTTGTCACTTTCTTTCTGGGATTCGATAGGGCTTGTATCGGCGATCATGGCGATTCTGCTGTTCGGAGGAGCTCTGTGCCGCCTCATATGACCACCCAAGGCTTGCCCGGAGGAAAACTCCGATCCACATACCGAACACTCATGTACCTTAGGCTTGTTACTGATAAACGAAGATTTGGTAGCCGTTTGAAGCAAAGGAGGTGGTGGACTAAATTTATTGAATCGCGCTTCTTCTTCTTTTTCTTCTTCTGGTGATGGCGGTGTCACAAAAATTATCCTCTTCTCTTCCACTTTAGGCTTCTTATGGCTGGCTCGGTGGCCTCCAAGGGCCTGGAATGAAGGGAAAGTCCGGTTACAAGTCTTACACTCATAGACATAGAACCGAACTTTTCCAATTGTTGTTGTGCCCTCTTCCTCTAGCGTTGTTGGGCCTGTTGGCCCAACACCTTGAGCTAAGAGAATTAGGCAATTGGCCATGTCTTCGTCTTCATCCACGCTAGTGGAAATCTCACCGGAGGAGGCTGTCGGAGATGGAATTGAAGAAGAATAAAAATCTCCACCACCACCGCCACCGCCACCGCTACCGCTAGAGGAGGTAGAGGTTGTTGGCGCCGGTGGAGAGGGAGAGGGAGGCCTTTGTCGCTTAGTACGCTTACGTCTTAAAATCAGGGTGTGATCGTTGGAGTCAGTGAATTCTTCTGGGGATTCCATGTCCATTCTAGCAAAGAACAATAAACACAAAAAGGAAGAGAGAGAAAGTAAGAGTGAGCCTGAGAAAATTAGAGTGTGGTGGGGAGGGGGGGAATGAAGGAAGAGAAGGGGGAGAGAGGGGAGATGGTTTATATAGTGAATGGGTAAAATAGGCGTTTTTTTGGAGTTATAAAAGCCACCCCTTCTCGCGAATAGTTTACCTTGAAGTCTGCCACCAATCTTCCTTGCGTTTCCAACTTTAATTATAAAAAAATTTAAAATTTTGGTTATCAAAAATATTATGTACCATTAAATTTTACGGTTTTGATTTGTGGCACTAAAAAGTTGGACACTAATGCCCCTCATTTCCATATAAGGCAAAAAAAAACAAAACAGTTACCCAAAAAGGAAATTAGGGGCATTAGTGCCCAACTTTTTAGTGCTACAAATCATTTTTCTAAATTTTATCATGAAAATAAGGTGGATGATATAAATTTAAAATTAGTAAAATGTTAGAAAAAATTATGGTGTATAGATGCACGTTTCTGAATAATTTTATCAGTATTTTTTTGAGTTATTGTTGATTTGTTAACAAATTTTTACCGCTAGAGTAAAGTAGTGGTTCCTGTTTATAAAAATGGAACTGTATAGTTTGTATTTTGTGGACCTATTTCGATTATAATTTAACGGTTTATCATGTATGATTATTATGAAATGTATTTATGAAAAAAATTAAATTAATTAGACATTAATTTCTACACGATCGATCACAAAACAATGCAACATATATATACATATACGATTATGTAAATACTGATATAATTTGAATTATGAAATAGGTCCGAAATGAACTAACGAAATACAAATTGTACTAGGCCATTTATATTTATCATATTATTTTTTATGTTCGGTAAAAAAAAAATTGATTAAAACATCATGTATATTTACTCATGAAAAATAAAAATTTGTTGAACATTTTTTTATTAACCATACTAAGAGGATTTGGGACAGTGTCTTCATCATAGCCCTCCAGTGGACTGGACCGCCCTCCTTCTAGCGCTAAATTTGCATGCCTGGCCCTCTCACACCCCTGTAGATATTGTCCATTTTGGCTAGAGCCTCACAGTTTTGTTCCATCTTGAGGGAAAAGGCCTCGTACATGATGGAGGAGACCAGTACATTTATAAGGTGGAAGTGGGAGTCCCTCCCAAACGATATGGGACGGTGTCCTCATCATTGTATATTACCGAATTAGTTTTATTATATTTTATTACTATGTGGATCGATAGGGCTTTTATATCTAAAGGATGATAGCAAATTTTATTTATTATTAAGTATGATGCGTCCTATGTGAATCCAAGTAATAAAAGATTTTAAAAAAATAAAAATAAAAAGAAGGTAAAATTCGTTCAATAAGAAATGTCATTTTTCAAAAACGTATTTATGGACAATGCTAGCAAGAGTTGCTCACTTATTTTCTAATCTCTATAGCTTTGTTTGTTATAATTTATAAAATGTATTTATGATTTTTATTTTGAGAGTGTATGTCTAAATATTTGATGCACACTCTATTTTTATGAATAAAAAATAATTTAAATAGATTAAAAAGTAACTTCAAAAAGTTGTGCAATGCTTTACCATTAATTTTTAATTTGCTAGAAACTTGTCATTAGTGAAATCCAAGCACTTATGCAATTAATAATGTATGCTATTTTAATAAGAAAAAATAGGTGAAAATTAGAGGTACGGATAAGGAGAAAGAGAGGGGTAATTAGGTAAAATTAGGGTAACAATTCCCAATAACTTTATAGACATATAACAAATTACATAAAATAATATTAGTCAAACAAATTCTATAATAGGATCTGCTATTGGAAAAACGAATTCAATCACATTATTTCACTTATTATTTTTTGTGATCAATTCTATAATAAGTTATGTATCCATAGAATTATTCAAAAATTAAGTCGGTTTTATACCTAACAAGCATTAAAAGCAAGGTACTGCACGTTAAAAGCATGCTATCCCACCTCATTCACTCCATGTCCTCTTTAAGCCGAGTATGAGATATGCAAGCATGAGCAAGTGTGCAGCAAACTCAAAAATTTTTTTTTTTTTTTTTTGCTTTTTCTTCTCCTCAAATGATTCTTTAAATTATAATTTGATAGAAATATATGTTTCTATGTCTAAAACTCTATCTTTCTCTCTCATCAAAAGGTGGTGGCAAGTGGGCTTGGGAGGGTGAGGAGTGTGTCCACCATACAAGCACCTGTCATGCCATGGGCACTATGTGATGACTAGTTAGTTGCTTGTGACTACTAGTTTAATTTAGGTGTTCTCTTCCACCTTACTAGCACATTGGTTTGTCCCTGTTATTTAATGTTATTATGCAAATTAGGGCCCCCTATGTGTTTGAGGACCCTATGTATTAAAAAAAAATCAGATTTTTATATCTCAAATTTTTTATGATTCGGTGGTTGTGAGTGAATTGAGACAGAAAAATATAAATTTTTGTGATAAAAGATCCCTAACCCTCTTATATGTACCTAGTTGTTATACCAATTTTGTAACGAATTTAGAACAACTCTAATTGTGTGTTATTCTCTATACTAAAGTCAAAATTTGACAATAATTCTTTTAAATTCATCCCTATTGATGTGATGTATTCACTACAAGAAAAAACACTTTAGGCGACCACCTATTTTCAGTTGGTCGCAAATAATCCACTTTCTGCGACTAAAATTTTTTTGGTTGCTGATGGGTATGTTTTCGTGACCCACAATTTTTTAGTGGCTAATAGCTAATTTTTCGCGACCAAATACAAATCTGGTCACAGAAGGTTGTCTTTAGCGACCAAAAAATAAGTTGGTCGTGAATGATCACCTTTTGGCGACCAAAAAATAAGTTGGTTGCGAATGACTTAATTATTGGTGACCAACTACAAATTTTGGTCATGGAAGATTACCTTTTGGAGACCAAAAAATAAGTTGGTCGCGGAAAATTATGGTGGAATAAATTTAAAAAAAAAACGGATATTACTGTAATTACATTCTATTTTTTGTTTAGGCATTGAAGGTTTTATGAAATAATATATAACTAAATTTTTATGAGTTATATATTTTCTCTGCCAAATGTGAATAAGAAGCACATTATTGGCAGAATGGATTGGGCGCATGGAGAGTAACTCTTTGGTCCTGAGTTCAACTCTCAGGCAACGCAAAAGAATATTTTTCTTTGGGTGAATGCGCTAACTTTTGGCGACCAATTATAACTTAGGTCACTAAAAGTTACCTTTTGACTAATATGGATTGGACTTTCCGCGGCCAATGGTCCCTTTTAGTGACCAACTATAACTTTGGTCGCAGAAAACTATCTGTGATGAGGCTTTAGTAACCAACTCGCGACCAAATATGACACTTTTTGGGACCAAAAACGTTGGTCGCGGAAAGTGTAATTTCTTGTAGTGATTCCATGTCAAATTATAGCAAAAATGTCAAACTTTGATGTGTTATCTTCATTTATATTTTACTTTTTGTGAAGGAAATAGAAAAAATGGCATTTGAACCATTAAAATAATATTGTCAAATTAAAATATTATAAGTTATAACATTGTAGTATGCCAAAATTTGACGTTATCATTTTGATACACCAAGCATTGGAGATGCTTTAATACCTAAGAAATGGAAAGACTATAAGTGAGTCATTTGTACAATGATATTGAACCAATACAATAAATTATGAAATTTGATAGACATAATTATTATAAGAATTTTTTTTTTTTTTCACAAATGGAATTTTTTAAATTCGGTCCAAAATTTCCAAACCGTGTAAAGTGTTGTTCAAATATTTGGTACTAAATGAATGCAAAAATTTATGAAAATTGACAGAGATGCTCAATGATATAAATGAAATTTTTCATGAGAGGAATTCACAAAAATTCATTTACAATTGCCAAAATTTATGTTGTATTTTTTAAATTATTGTGCAAAATTTTTTGCATCAAATGCTGGCGGATCGCTCTGGAATTAACATTCACAATTGTTAGCTGTGAAGTCGGACTTAATAAAATTGATTTTTGAATTTTGGATTAAAAAAAATTACAAATTAAAATATACAAAAAGATGAACATACTCACAAAGAATATGCTTCAAATTTTACTCTCAAGTAACTTCCAAGATTCTTCCATATGTTAATAGTGACTTTCAAAAAAAAAAAAAAAAAAATGTAGCTGATCCAAAAAAATAAAAAATAAAAAGAAACGTTCAAATAGGCTAGTACTTTACTAAGTGGTTGGACTTTGGATGATTATTAATGTTTAAAAAGGGAGGTCCCCATGTAATTATTTGAGAACATTGAAGAGTCAACCCTTCAAACATAAAACAAGTTACTAAATGATTTAATTTGGGAAGGGTTATACAAACCAAAAAACTTATACAAAATGGTGTAGCTGATTTAATTAATTTTTATCATTTTAAAAGGCCCTGTAGTTGTGAAAAAGACTACGAAAATAATGAATCTTTCTAGATAAATTAATTCCAGAAACACCCAGAAACTTATACAACAATGTGATGTAAAATTTTAAATAGAATTGTTTCAACAAAGTTAGATACATGAAAAGAGTGGTTACCAGGTAATGTTGTGGGTACATGGTAGGTGGGTGTGGCAGCATTGGACCTGCATAATTAACCAAGCTTACCCTCTTTTTGAGAGATTAATTAATGTACTCTAATGGGTAGGTTTTATTCTAACTACATTCATTAGCGTTTTAATTTTTAAATTAAATACATGTGCACGCTTACAGATAGATACATATGCACGCTTACTTAGTCTTTTTCTTTTTCTTTTTTTTTTATTTCTAATGTATGTTTTTGTTACGGGACTTCTAAGAACACATCTTAAGGAATGTACAATTCGTTTACGTTTGTTAACATTTCCTCAAAACTCTCATTAATAAGACCCTTCATTATTCAAGTTATGAATTGAGTCCCTAACACCATAATGATCTCCAATTTTTTTATTTTGGACAATGACACGATTCAATTTTTTTTTTTTTTTCTTGGCTCTCAAGTGTTTTGAAAATAATGAAAGAATTTTTTTTTAAAAAAAAGTTAAAATTTCATGAAAAATATTTTAAAATTGATGAAAAGTACACAGTATTTCTTCTTCTTCTTCTTCTTCTTCTTCTTCTTCTTCTTCTTTGTGACTCCATCGAGTAAATGAAAAAATATACATGTAAAAATAGGATAAATTTGGTGTCAGTGTAAACTTTTTGTTTATCATTTGATATCAATTTAACCCTTTTGTTTATTACTTTGGAGCCAATTTAATAAATAAATAAATAAATTACAAATTGCGGTTTAGTTTAATTGAAATTGAGGATAATTGAATTGAGTTGAAATCAAATATTTATTTTATGAAAATATTAATTCACTAGAGGATTGCTTAATGTAATTCAATGTTGGACAAAATCCCTAATGCGTAGTCTACTTGGTCAGTATATTTGTTCTCACATGCTCAACTTAAGTTCAATTTTTATCAATATTTGTTCAAATCATATGATTAGAGAATATCGTTTGATTCTCGAATTTATGTTCTTGGATAAGCCTAAACGACTCACCCAAACATGTTTTCTAGTTATAAAAATAATTTTTTTTTTTTTTAAATGTTGGATTAAAATTTGTGAAGTGGCTAGAAGATGCTTTGGGGAACATATATTCTACAAAGAAAATAATCAAAATTTAGGAAGAGTAGAGAAGATGGTAACAAAGTCAAGAGAGAGAATTGCAAAAATTGCATAGGCTTAAAAGTCAAAGTAGTAGGTCCAGACTCCCTACAGGATTTCCGGCAATGCTTCGACAGTGTTCTGTCGACATTTTGACGTGTAGGTTTGAATTATAGGAGTTTTGAGAATTTTTTTCTCCCATTTTGATATAGATTTTTAATTTTTCGATATTCACAATGATTCTTGTCTCTCTCAAACCTTCTTTCATATCATTGTGAGTGTCCTTCCTTCTTCGGCAACGGCAATGACAATAGCAGCAGCGAAGTTGGACAGCAGCGACGGAGATGACATTGATGGGACGGTGGGCTTTTAAGCAAATTTTGCTTTTTAGGCCACATCTTTGAGCGGATCGATAGTTTTTCCGAAATCGTAACTGTTTTTTTGACGAATTTATTTTTTTGTTGTTGGTTTTTTGTTTTGCTATTTAGTTGAGATAGCCCTTTGAGATCTTATTTATATACTATTGTTGTTTTATTAATATAATATTTCTAATATTCTTCAAAAAAATAAAAATAAAAAAGTCAAGGAGAGTGATGAGAAAAGAGCATATTCTTTGCGTAACAAATTTAATGGTATGGTTGATTCATCTAGGTTTTTTTTTTTTTAAAAAAAAAAATAGTTTATAATGTATTTATTGTTTTAATGCAGCCAGAAAAGAGTTGACGTGGTAGTAGTATTGGTTTTAGTGGGACAAGTAAAAAAGCATGCTTCTTTCTTCCTCTTATCTTATTTCACTTTCACCATCATCACTAGGTAAATATAATATAAGGTTTGCTTAGCTTTTTATTATATATACATATTTATATATTTATAATGGAGAATCAATCCTAGATAGGGGACTCTTTCGTTCCATTCCAAGTGTATAAATGCAAGATACATGCTATTAGATATAATATCAAGACTCAAACTTAAGATTTCTTAGACAAAGTTTAAATATTCGAGTTGAACCTCGCAAATATAAAATTTGCTTAGCTTAATAAAAACGTCTAGAGACAATAATATATATATATATATATATCAGTAAGGCAACTATCAAACCAACTAGTTCTTGCATGAAAAGTCCAATGAAGAGGCTGCTACTAATTAAACCTCATGTGAATTTCATAAATATTAAAAATTTAAAATCACAATAAAGTTAGAAAAAGTGTAAGAATACACATAAATCGGTTACATAATCTTTGATTGATATATTATAGTTATGGCAATTCAAATAGCTATCTCCTTAGAGCTACTCTTAATTGTTATTGAAATTTGAATAATAGAATGCCGACTTTCCTACACTTGTTAAAAAAACTAATTTTATGATGATAAATCTTCTTTTCGGATCCTCTCATGTCCCCTTGTCTCAATTAATTTTAATAATTCTAAATTTTTAGTTAGAGGCTCAATTCACCTAGATGAGTTATTTACTAAATGCATGTTGTTTGAAAAATCATTTCTCAAATGTAAGCATTTTTTAACTTATTTCTAAACCCTAATTATTTGAAATTGTGTTTTACACACGATACTTCAATATTTAATCTCTACTTTAAATATATATATATTAGTCATTTGTCTTTAATCTTACTCAAGTTAGCCTTCACTCAAAGAGTTTCCCCATCTTTTCATGTGGTATCAGTTAAGGCTAAGGCACCTTTCTCATATTAATTCCAAAGATACAGATTGTTGGTTTGCAATCAGATGGCTGAGATCATTTGTTTCTGCTCATTTTAATTAATTATGCATGATTTTTTAATTGTTCCCTTGATCGGACTATTCAGTGATAAATCTCAACCCCAAAAAAAAAAAAAAAAAAAAAAAATATTTTATGTGAAAGTACCTCAAGTCAATGTTTTTAAAATCTATTGGCCGGTTTAACCAATTGACTCTAAAGCACGTTAAAAACTTTTCCCTGGTTCACTCTAAACATTTACTTTATGCTTAACTGGGGTTGTTTGAGATGTCCTAAATAAGTGTATATTTTATTTTTTGACTAAAAAGTTGAAAAAAAAATATGGATCTTTGGGTTAATTTTTTGACTTTTTCCGAAAAAATGTGTATTAAAAAATTGTATAAATTAGTATGTAGGAAAAGTTTTGACAGTGTAGACTGTATGATGGTAGAAAGGTTTGCAGAGTGGTATAATAGGAAATGGTTGTCTCTTTTTCGGGCAATCATTTGGACGGTACTCTTTGGCCAGTGGGGGTCCATCACGGGTCCCGTTTTACTAATCGGAACCGTTCAATGTGTACAACTCGCCGAGTATTATATGTTTATAAAAAAATCAAGTTAATCAGATATCTATAGTTATCTGATCGGATAAGTTTTTTTGTCAATCATTAACTATAACACCATCCTTTTTTATACAAAACTGATTTGATCATGTAGTTAGCGATATCCGATCAACGTGATTTTTTACAGGCATATAGTACGGGACGAGTTCTATACATTGAACGGTTCAGATTATCAAAACAGGACTTGTGGTGGGCCCCCATGGGCCCAACATTACCGTTCAACTTAGTGAATATATATATGTAATTTTTTTTTTGTGGTTCCTTTCACGATACTTTCCCATCAATTAGTACCTTTCACAACGTAAAGTTAGTTTGTATTAAAATATTATATATATTAATTTTTTTATATTTTTAATTTGTGAATAATGATGACTTTTTATTTATTTTCTAACTTTTTGATTTTTTGAAATTTTTTTAACATCCCAAACTACGCCTAATTATCTCTGAAGAGTTCATGTACAAAAGGTACAAGTAACTTGAACCATATCAGTAATAGTGATTTCTCCTAGAAAACTGTTATATGTCACAATATAGTTTAATTTTTATAATTATCTAGAAAGATAATCATGAATATTTACGCAGACATGCAGCAATACAAAACAGTGACAAAAAAAATCAATATATACATTTCTCTTTCTCATAATCAAAAGTGCTTTAAATTAGGGCCCTTTCTTAATGTGAAATCTCCAAGGAAAGAAACTACAGTACTTTTAAAGCTCTCAAAGTGTAACTTTTTTTCCTTTATTGTATAGCATCACAGAATATCATGCTTCAACAGTATTTTCATATAGTTTTTCCCTTATAAGGTATCTTTACTCTTTCCTTTTCTCTTTGCTCCATCTTCTCAGTAGCCAAACACTAAACAAACAAGTACATGAAAGAAACGACAGTATGGAATCAAGGAGTAAAAAAAGGTAAAAACAAAAAAGAAATAGAGCTATACATATCAATAAATTGAAACAAAACCAATGAGTATGATTGAAACTAGAGGGATACTGGTGGAGATTGGATTTTCTATTATTTTTTCTCCGCAGTGAATTGTACATTTTTTATCACAACAAGACAAGTTTATCAGGGTCATCAAGCATACTAATAGGGACTTGGATTCTGTGTCATTCTTTCTATACAATAATCTTATTGTATTTTTTATCACAGTAAGTCATATTAGCAAATGACATAATCTAACGGTCTAAGTTTAAAATTAAAATAAAAAATATTATTTTTTTAAAAAAATTTAAACTATACATCTCAAACCGACATTATTTTTATTCAATTTTAAACTAGGACCATAGTAAAATCACTAGGGGAAAAAGAATAGTAAAGTATCTTGATCCAAGTAGTAGTAGTAGTGGTATACTTTAGTCGTGGCAGTCATGTGTAGGATAACCACTTGTAGAAGTTGTAACTGACGTATACACACAAAAGAAAATGAAAGATACATAAGATGAGGCTGCCACTCCCTTTCTTTGAATGACAAAGACTTTATGCCAAATTCCAACCTCATATACATGCTTAAGTTCACACTCCACACTACTCTTCTACTCATCTCCTCTTCTTGTTACACACTTGCACACTCACACTTGCCTCGTGAGTTAACTCTCTTAATCAAACATTAAAAATTACACTTTCCTAACCCATTGCGACTTCTAGGCATGCAAATGCACACATGCGTCAAGTGCATGTCCATGTGGATTTTATTTTTACGCTGTGTTTGGTTGGAAAAAATAAACGAAATATAAGTATGTTTTATTCACATTTCATCTATCTTTTCCATTTCTCTTTTTAAATTCTTTCTCAAATCCCTTAACCAAATACAACATTAGGTTTTCATTTATGCTAGTTAGTTAGGATAAATATGAAGTTTGAGAAATTATCATGTGACTCTGAAATACCATGTTAGTGGTTTGCCTAAAGTGCAGTCACTATATCACTACGTTAGTGATGTGCCCAACCACCAATAGTGGTGTATTCAAGAAGTCAAGAACTAACACCTCAGCCCCAAAACAAAAATCCCAAAACCCTAAAATTCGAATAATTCAATCTCAATGGGATCTAGCTTCAACAGGTCCAACGACAGTACAAAATTCGTGGTTTAAGTTTTACACTCAAGATCAAAGGTTGGTTTAATAAAATATTCTCTTATCAAGTATGATGCCTAAATTCAAGTCTTATTTGTTGCTTGACGTAACTCATTACTAATCAATATAACTGATTTTTATTTATTTATTTATTTATTTATTTTTTTGGGTCTCAATCTAATGGTTAGATACCCAAAAATCACATTTTGTGTACCATAGAAAAAAGCTTCAACTCCATCTTCAAGAACAAAAAATATATATATGATAATAGCTGTGAAAAATAATCTTGGACATCCAAAATATTGAGAAATGGAAATGTGCATTGTATCAACAAAAAACTTTGCACCCGAAAAGAAATATATATATATATATATGCAAAAATACTGCATAGTTCACAGATTTCTCAACTAGGCTTCTCTCTGCTACACCATGCACTACTCACTGTGACTTGGAAAAGAAGTTCAATGAAAGCATTGACATTTATCTTCCCTGCCAAGTAGATTTTGACAATAATTATTGGAAGTACAGGAGAAATATCATATCCAAGCAGATGGTGTACACAAAGAATCCAACTCTAATGCATTCAACATGAAGTTTTACAACATTCACAATATGTCAATACAAATATCATGTTTATTGGATAGGGGATAAACAAAAACATGGTCAAGTTCTGCAAGAATTTACCACTAACGATCGTCGTCGCACAATCCCAGAGTACACCCACGGCTTTGAATAACATTGACCTATATATGAAATGTGCAAAGGCTGCAACGCATAGTGCACGGTAGATTGATTGCCAACGAGGATCTGTACTTATACTGGAGTCAAACCAACCACGCCTGCAAATACAGGTTCACCATAAGGACTTAGAAGCAAATTTAAACTTAACTAGGAAATCTCAAAAATTAAACCTATCGCTGCAGGTAAGGCATAGATATTGCAGCAAAGATAAAATTTAGAATTATGATGAGGGGACTGAAGGTTACGTGATTAGTTGGGGTTGCTTTCTCTCACAAACAATAAATAAATAAGGGGCTTCTTGCCTTGGAGAACATTGCTTCAAAGAATATTTGCATTTTTTTACTATGTCGAACATTGAATTGTTAGGCAAGTGATTGTGGAGATTTCTCGTTAAGCATGAGTCTTTATGGCATGTTGACAATAAGAGTAAGTATGGGATTCAAGCCAATGGATGCGATTATCATATGGCCAATCGAGGGAATTCTCAACCTTTGTGGAAATCCATATTTCATGGTAATACATTTGGAATGCCACTGGCAACTAAAGATTCTTGTCACTAAACTAATATAAAGCAGTATATCCCACATTTCCCCAGATTTTCCCATTTTCATATTCTCAAAAATTGCCAAATGCTATAAAAATAAAAATAAAAATAAAAACCGGTGGGTTAAAATCCACACATGCAAATCTTTATGCCACTAGCTACTCGAGCGTTGAAAGTCAAAACATCCTTCCCCAAAACTTTCTGAAACTATGTCCATATGTCATACAATGTCAACCAAATAAAATGCCACTACCATTGGATAATAACTGATGAAAGATAATATCCTAGGACTTCGAAAAACTTGCAACCATATAACAATCTCTCTTACTCTAGATCCAGTCAATCAATTCAGCTCATCAAAAGAACATAAATCCACGATAATGCAACGCATACGAATGATGACCATCTTGTCATTGTAGTCCTACTCTCTGTTATCAGAATTTTACGAATTGCGATTCGATTCGATTCAATCCAAGACTCGATTTGCAATTTTTGCAAAATAAAATCGATACGAATCTATGGGTGAATCTATTTTGGAAGTGAATTTCTAGTAAATCGCACGATTCACAATCAATTCACGATTCGATTTACTTTTTACGATTCATGCAATTTTTGAAATTATTGTATCCAATATATCTTCGACTCTTTTTTTCTCCATCTTTTTAGTGAAAATGACAGAATATAACTTCTAATAGTATTTAATACCAAAATAACCAACATATATATATGATTTATTGTTATTTTAGTAATCATGGAGTTTTTAATAGGATCCAATCAGATTCAATCACACCCAACATATTTTTAACCTTTCTTCTCATTTGTTTTTTTCTTTTTAAAAAATCATAATATATCTTCTAAAAATATTTAAGATTAAAGTTACACTATAAATTATCTATTATTATTTTATTAAATTGAATATTACATGTGTGAAGTCATTTGTACTTTTTAAATTGTTTTAGGCTTTAAAATAAAAGATTCTAAATAATTTTTTCTTATTATTTGCTCACTGTTAATTTTTTCTTATATGTTTATTGTCCAAATATCAATATTTTTATTAATTATTGTTACTTTGGAAATTGATAGTTTGTCTATTTGGTTATTATCTTTATTAAGAATGGTTAATAAGAAATATTTAAAAAAGAAAAAATATAAGATGGTGATTTTACATAGGAACCTTTGTTAACTTCTTACCTATTAAACTATGTGATTATTATTCAAAATAACATTTTCATTGATTTAAGTTTAAATATTTCATATTTATAAGATATATTTAATATCTAAATATGTAGATATATGTTTTTAAGTAATTTAGAAAAAGTGACCGAATCTTTACGATTCATGATTCGATTCGATTTGATTTGTGATTCGGTACAAGGCTATTTCGATTCACGATACGAATCCCAATTTGACAACTATGGTCCTACTCATAAAATCCTCTAGATAACTGCTATACTATAAGCTTATTCTTTGCCAATTATGTAAGTCAGTTGTGTCTCCAATAGTTTTTCAGCGCTAGTCTTGATTACCAAGTTGTCAGTTTTTCCTTTCTTTTTCCATTTTTTTTTTCATTTCCATTTCCATTTCAACAGATGACAAATTAAACCCTCAACCCCTCTACCTTAAATGTCATACCAGCACTTTTCTCACCATGCTACAATGGCTTTGGTACAATCCATAGGTTTACTTACAGCCAGGATACTTAAATCAAAATAAATAGATAAGGTGATTACTCTCAAAGCAGGCCAACACAAGAAACAACAAAGAAACAAACTTGGGACACAATGAAGTTAGTATAATTGCATACCACATGCCAACCGTCCACCTGCATTGCCGGTGGTAAGGCTAAGTTCCTGACCACCTACAAATGGATAATTTAAAGAGATTTAGAATGTACAAATACCAATAATAATGTACAGATGAAGAAAACATTTTTTTACGCGTTTTCATAAATCTGAACTTTTCTGGCCAACAAAAAGAAGTTCAATGACCACAACAGATGAAAATTGCAACCGAATTACAAACTAATAAACATGAACTGTTACCCTTTCCAAGATCATCCTCGAGCTCATGAACCACTAAAGCCCTGCCAATGACTGCATTAGGTCCACTAAGTGGTATCTGCACATCTCAGCCAATGAAATTTAGTATCGATGGTCAAGTAGCCAAATCCAAAAGAAATACTATTAAATGCGTAAACATAAAATCACACACAACACAAGCCATACTTGGCCATCCACAATTTTTGCCTCTGCCACCCCTAAATTATACAAAGCAACAA
Source organism: Camellia granthamiana (assembly GCA_036172215.1). Classification (NCBI taxonomy): domain Eukaryota; kingdom Viridiplantae; phylum Streptophyta; class Magnoliopsida; order Ericales; family Theaceae; genus Camellia; species Camellia granthamiana. The sequence goes on along the minus strand of CM069914.1, from coordinate 57,694,371 downwards.
AAAAATTTAAGAAATGTCATGTCACCAAATGATTCAAACAATTTTCAAGGAATTATTGAAACTGTAATTACCATCGGCATTAGCAATTATGTTTCCCAGGTCACCCGCATGACGGATTTCATCCTTTGGAGCACCATGTGTCTTTTTATAAGGATTAAAATGTGCTCCTATTACATATAAAAACAAAATCACAATAATACCTAAACAACAATAGAATTAAATTATTGTTAATCAAAAAACAGTAACAACCAACACTTCAACTGGTTCAAGCTTCAAAGATGATCTTAACCTGTTGATATACACCCATTTGTTGTATCTCCATACTCGTGCTACACAACATGAAAAGAAGAAATGCAAATCGGTTTCACAGAGCTTTACATGACAATTAAAACTGTATTAAACTATGTTGGAAATAAAATGCTATACAACTCAAAAATTTTGGAAGAGAAAATCTATTCACTCATATTCCAAATAGCTAAATTACAAAGCCATATATATAAAGTTAAAAAAATAAATCTTCACATTCTAATATTAAGACTGTTCATCACAACGTTAAGACTTATTCTCTTATGGGCTTTGATTTGTGGCACTAATTTGTTGAGCACTAATGACACTAATTTCTATATCAGGTAAAGAAAAAAAAAAAAAAAAAACAAAGTTACCAAAACAGGAAATTAGTGCCAATAGTTTTAGTGCCACAAATCATTTTTCTTCTCTTATATAACCACAAAATCATTAACATACCTCTGAATCCTACTAAATTTTCTTAATACTTGCAACAATATCACCCCACTAATCAACATTACATGCAAAAACTAAATATAGGAAAAATACAAAACCCAAATTACAAAATATAGGAATACTAAAAAAACCCAAATTAGTAATGAAGAATTTTAAATGATACTACTACTCACTAGATGGAAGCCATGAGGTCCTGGAGCGAGTCCCGTAACGCGAACATTCACAGTAGTCGGGCCTGTGAAAATCAAATACCCAATTTCACAACAACTCAATTGCATTTATAGATAGGAATTAGAGATGTGAAGGGGCTAAAAAGAGAAGTGACCACCGTCGTCTTGAGAGAGGGTAACAACGCCTTCGACTTTGGAGTTGCCCTTGAGGACGGCTACGGCTTTCTTGGCGGCGGTGAGGGGCTTTGGGGCGGTGGCGGAGAAGGAAATGGATTGGGGGGTGAATTTGAGGGGGGAGAGGGCGTGGAATGAAGAGAAGAGAGATGGGTGGTTGTTGTTGTTTTCAGCTTCAGGGGTTGGGGAAGAGAATAGTGGGTAAAGAAGAGTATGGGATGGAGTAGTTGAGAAGAGGAGTGCATGAGCTGCCATGGCTGCTATTGCTGCTTGCATTGTCTCTGACTGAGGATAATGCGTGAGAGCTGCTCACCACACTTGGCCCGGTTTGTTGAAACAGAGGGAAAATAAGGGAATTAGAGCATCACACCAATCACTTTAAATTTTTAGTTAAATTATAATTAAAAAAAAGTCATTTTTCTATTTTAGTTAATCACTCCACTGTATCAAATTCTCAATTTTATTCAATTCTATTTAAATATTTGTTATTTTTTTTAATTAAATTGATGAATTATCCACCAAATAATTCTTATATTCCTTTGAAAAGGTAAAATTGAAAGAAATGTAAAAAAAAATAAAATAAAATAATGCAATTGACCGATTGACCGGTCGAACTTTTCGGACGAACATTTGGTAACACACAAGTAACGATGAACAGTACCTCACTTGTTGTAACGAGTTACTGTAGCGATCCTAAATTTTGACGAGCTGCAAGCGAGTTTAATAGAGTTAGATTTTTTGAAGTTTATTAATTAAAAATGATTTTGAACAATTTGATGAGGCTGCTCTTAGGGGAAAGAACATGATGCATATTTGTGTACCCATGTGCTTTATAATAAAAAATGACATAATATTATATTTTTTGAAGTTATAATTTTAAAAAATAAATTATAATTAGATACTATATAAGGCATACATATATACAGTATATTGTAGAATTCTCCGGAAATTAGATATATATAAAGAGAAACACTATAGTACACACCTTTCAAAAGGTGTGCACAATATGCACTTTATAATTAAAAAAATGATATAATTTTAATTTTTTAAGTCATAATTAAAATGAAAAAAAAGAAAAAAAAATGTCATAACTAAATATAACATGAGTCCTAACTAAAAAGCTCATAATTTATAGGAGATCTTTTTTTAGATCCCTGATATTAAGATTTTATAGCATAAAAGACATCTAATATTTTCATAATGTCTAAAGTCTCTCAACATCAATATAGAGAAAATTCGTTTCCAGAGAAATTATCTCTAGATAAATTCTGGATCCATCCTAGAGAAATTTTGTTCCCAGAGAAATTCTAGATCCATCTTAAAGAAATTTTGTTCCTAAAGAAATTCTAGATCCATCAACAGAGAAATTCTGGATCCATCCCAGAGAAATTCTCTTCCTAGAGAAATTATGCACTTCCCTATAACTTCTCTGTCTGTTGATAAGTTCTCCCTCATATTCTCATTATTTGATAGCTTCTCATCACTTTTCTTATCAAACTCATTCTTTAAAGCAACAGTAGCATTCTCTGCAGCTTGTCCCTGGGGCCTAAGAGCTGGTGAGGATAATGTCTACTCTGCTGAAGTTGGAATCCACTTTGGCCACTCGTCGCGTCTTCGTATCTTGCCATCCTACAAGAGTAACACCCAATCTAGGTTAAAGAAGGGTTTTACAAACAAAAAGCAGAATACTAGAAGCAGAAGCATCATAAATAGACAACTTTACCACAATAATCAAAAAATTAAACAAATGTTAAGAGGTGGGTCTATACTCATCACAAACATCTAACCTGCACTTCAATAGTAGAAGAAGTCTGCAAAGCATTAAGGATAAATGAAACGTCTATACTCATTTTCTTCACCTACATCTCATCGTAGGAGATAATTGAACAATCAAAGAAAATTTCAATCCAGAGAAAATTGAACAACCAGAGAAAATTTCAATCTAGAAAAAATTGAACATTTCAATCAAGAGAAAATTGAACAACCAGAGAAAAGTTCAATTCAGAGAAAGTTTTAATCTATAGAAAATAGAACAACCAGAGAAAATTAAACAACTAGAGAAAATTGAACAATTAGAGAAAATTTCAATTCTAAGGACATCAGTTCTCCTCCAGATTTGCCAGCAAAAATACCATTCAAGAACTCTATTGAAGAAGATAATTCTCAGAGTAGGGCTCAAAATGGTGATCATGATAAAGAGAAGCCAAGAAATGATCTGAACAGTGATGAAATCACAATCTTGAAGAGCATTCTTGATTACTACTCCAAGAATGAGGTATACCCATTTCACAATTCCCCTGCCTTGTATGATTTCCTCAAAAACTCACTTCAGATTGATGTCCATCCATGGGATTTGAATGATGAAATCTCCAAATTGAAGGAAAAATACATCAACATTCAGGAAAAAGAGAGTGACATGAATGCTGATGATGATTATCTGAATCTCTAGACTAACATCAAATTTCTCTGGATCTCTGGACTAACATCAACAACGCTTGAACCTTTTACAAATTTCTCTAGACTAACATTCAAATTTCTCTGGACTAACATCAAATTTCTTTGGATCTCTAGACTAACATCAAAAACCCTTAAACCTTTCACAAATTTCTCTAGACTAACATCAAATTTCTTTGGATCTATAGACTAATATCAAAAACCCTTGAACCTTTCACAAATTTCTCTAGATGATATTGATAATAATCGTCTGTGCATATTTTACATATTTTCAAAACAAGCTTGTGCAGAATCCGAATCAAGTATTTTCTTTGATGAAATATGATCATTTTTCAAATTTGGAAAAGAATATAACAAAATTATTTTAAGGGTAAGAAATCCATGAATTGAAAGCAACATTCACAATCTGGAAAGATGTGAATGGTGTGTAACTCATTCATAGCATATTTATTACATTGAAGACATATGGAATTTAATTGAAGACACTTGATCATTTTTCTTTCTGAAACTCCAAAGACTATAATTGTCCTTAATGTAGTCAAGAAAGCTTACAAAACTACTGCGTGGAGGGCAAAAGCCACCCATATAACAATGGTGCATGTTTTGATGACGTCATCTCGTGTCTGCATCTTTGGCCACCATGGCTCGTCTTTCTTGTCACCATGGCCCTTATTCCGGAGCTCTGTCCACCACGACTGGAGTTCGAACTCACCTCAAACTGACTCATCTGTGAAGTAGTAAAAAGTGCAATATTTATGAACCCTTACGGCTCAGATCTCGACATTTCGGCGACGGCATGGTAGAGACAGAGGTGAAAGTGAAGACTGAAATATGCACAAAGAGAGAGGGTTTGGTTTGGATAGAATGAAGATTGGAGAGAGAGAAAGAGAGAGAGTGAGTCAAATTTCTCTGATCTGATATATGAGTGTGGGTTTAGGGACCTTAGACCTCAAAAAATAATATTGTGGACCTCTTCTATTACTAAAGAGGGACCTTAGACTAATTTTTCTTAATTTGTAACTAAAATAATATCATAACTAAAGAAGAAAATGTTTATAATTAGGGGTGCATATGGTACACTCTTTTTAAATAGGTGTATATTAAAATTTTTCATATAGAAAAACAAAAACAAAATGAGAAATTTATTTATAAATCCCATTTAGAGGACCTACAACCCAGTAAGTTTACAAAATATTTTTGTGTTCCATCTAGTCCCATATATTTGAACTTATATGCCAATAGATCCATTTTCTTATATTAGAAATATTATGTGGACTATTTTACCTTTATAAACATTTATTAGAATATATATATATATATATATTACACCACACATCTAGGAGAAAGTAAATCATTTATGATATATATAAAATACTCTAGATAAATATAAAATATTATTTTTTTTAATATTTTCTTCATTCACTATTATTTTACTATAAGGTCATGGAAGAACATTTAGAAGAGAAGGTTAGTTGTACATATAGACCGATGATAGAGATGATGATGGACTCACAGAGATGACAGTAAATCGGCGATGAACAATCATTTTTTTTTTTTTTTTGCCATTGTTATACATAAACCGTAATCTCTTTGTTGGTTTGTGTAGTCACCGATATTATGTTGGAGTTGATTATACACAGATTTTTCTAAAAATGTGCATTAATATATAAACTATTTGATAATTTGTTGTATATTGTTCGATGATTTGTTGTATATTGTTTGTTATTATGCTTGTTGGCAATCATTTTTATTGCCATTGAACAATCAAAATAATTGATTTTTACTTTTTTATTTTTATTTCGTGTTTTCATGTTTCAATGTGAATGTTTATCTTAGGATGAGTGTAATTTTTTTTTAAAGCTAGTTATATATTAATTGTAAACTGTGAACATTGACATTGTATTTGTGTATAAATTTTATTTTTTCAAAAGTTAATTATATGTTTGTTATTTTTATTACTATGTTTATTGGTTGAATAATCATGTCGTGCTTGGTTTCAGTTTTTTAAAAATTGTGTTTTTTGTATTTTTTTTTATTTTTAGTGAATATTTTTTTAAATTTTAAGCAATTTTTTTTTTCACTTTTTTAGATGCACCTTACTTTGGTGTATCTAAATAATAAAATATTTGTGAAAAAATATTTTAAAAATTTAATAAATATACAAAAATATGAAAAATGTACTGAATTTTCATATTTTTTTTATAATATTTTTTGGTATTTAGTGTATTTTTTAAAGAATTTTTTCACAAATATTATACTTTTTAAGTGTATTTATGTTAAGTGTGTCTAAAATTTTTATAAAAAAATGCTTAAAATATTTTTTTTAAAAAAGTCATTGAAAACATTAAAATGCAGAAAATAATAAAGTAGAATTTTCTGAAAACCAGAACCAAGCAAGCTGATTTTTATTATCATTAAACAATCGAAACAGTCGATTTTCACTTTTTTCTAATTTTATTTATGTTTTCACATTGTCCAGGCTCAAATTCTATAAAAATAAAAAAATAAAAAATAAAAAAATTGTAATTTTTCCTAATTTATTCTTTTGTGTGAGTTAAATCAAATAAGATGATTGTTATTTCCCTTAAAATAACATGAACAAAATATCAGTATTATTTTATTATTTTATATGTATAAAGGCTAAGGAATAAATATGTCGTTTTAATTTGACAAAAGAATAAATGTAATTTTTCAAACATGAAATAAAACCTCAGAGAGTGTCAACATAATTTACCTTAAATCTCACGATACATACTTTAAATCTCTTAAGAAAACAAAAAAATATCAGTATTATTCATTATATGTTTGTTAGTTGAATAATCATTTTTGTTATCATTGAACAATTAAAATAGTCAATTTTCACTTTTTCTAATTTTATTTATGTTTTCGCATTGTTAAGGCTCAAACTCTATACCAAAAAAAAAAAAAAAAAGAAAGAAAAAAAAAAAGAAGAATGTCTACTGAAGCAGAAATAAAACACACAAAAATAAAATATATCACAAAAAGGCTTTCTTTCTTTCTTTCTTTTTTTTACAACTTAATTTATGAAAAAATTTTTTTTGAAGAAATTGTTTGATAAAAACAAGTATAAAAAATTATATTTTTGAAATTTTAAAATTTTATTTCTACTCCAAAAAATAAATAAAATTTGTGAAATTTTTGTTTTCCATTTTACACTAAATTAGTTTTCAAATAATATAAATTTTGAAAATCTAACCAAACAAACACTATATATTTTTTATTTTTATCATTTGCAGTTGACGCCAAATCAATAATCAATTATGAAACATACTATTCTACTTGATTAGCTAATGGTTGCTATTTGTGTCAAAAATACGTTGTAGTAAGTAATGAGATTTTTGGTTATGAGAAATGTGGTTCAAATCTATACTATTATATTAAGTGAAAGCTTGATTTGGTGTTCAAATTTTTGTTTACTTCTCCTTATACTATGTGTTTCTTATTTTTCTATTTAAAACCAAAAATAATAATAATAAATTATTTAGATGGGAAGAGTCAAACTCGAACTTTGGACCCTTAATCTATTAAAGAAGACTCTTACCATTTGAGTAATATACAATATATAGTTGACTTGTAATTTCAGTTTTTGGGCTTAGGCCCTGTCCAATACCAAAATAAAAAAAAAAAACACAATATATAATAAATATTTTATTTATTTGAATTGCACATGAGAGGGTAAAATATGTAAATCTGGGCCGAGCTATAACTGGGTAAAAGTGAACTAAGCTATGGGCTGAGAAGAATGGGCCTCACCATTGGGCCTAGATTCACTCGGTCATAAATGATGGAGATAGCTCGGTTGGAGCATGCTAAACCGAGGTACATGAAATTGCATTGTACAAGCAAGCTGGATCCGAGCTAAGTCAAGCAGGGTAGAACCGAGCTAAGGAGAGCTCGGTGAAACCTGCTGCGTTAGCATGTGTTAGCCCGGTTGTTTTGTCATATTACCGCAGTAAATCCATCTCACTTGGTTAGGCAGTGAGGGGGGTGTGGAAAGATAAGTTTTAACTTTCTGGTTCCTAGGAGGACTCTGCATCAGAGAAACAGAGTCCTACTAGGATTGTGCCACTTGAAATCTATAAAAGCTCATAGCAGGACTTATGTACAGGTATCACAACTTTGACTCCCAAATACACAGAGCTTTTGTCCATTGTCTATTTGCTGACTTAGGCATCAGAGGGGTTTCCGGCAAACACCCGCCGGCTAGCTCACGTTTGTATTTTCAGGAAGTAAAGCAACGACGTTTGGAGGAACGCAAACTTGATCAACAGGATCATACGAGGAGAATTATTTCATGCTCGTACAACTGGCGCCGTCTGTGGGAATTCACAAGGAACAAAACCTCTTGATCAAGTTTACTTCTCTAGTTGAAAGCAATGGCGCACAATGAAGACTTTCCGCAATCTGCTATCGATGGGCAAACCCGAAGGGAGGTGGGAGGCGCGAAGGTTTACCTTCCATCCCTCCTATGGCAGATTTAGAACCCCAGCGATGAAACTCCCGGAGGGACACGAGGGAGAGACAGGGCACTAGTCCCCGTCGCTCTCAAAGTGCTGAAAGACAGAGGCGAAGGCTGGATCCTCAAGTTCTGGAGGATCGCGTGAGGGAGCAAGACGAGTTAATAAGGAGGATGGCGGCGGACATGGAGACATTGAAGCGCCAGATAAAAGGGAAAGAGGTGGCGACAAGAGAGGGGCGCAAAGGTAACACGCCCCCTTACCACTCGGAGGATCGTGACAAACATACCATGCCATCACAAGCAGAAAGTAGGAGTCTTAGAACAGGTGACACTCAATCAAGGACTTCCAGGACTCGTCGCTCCAGGTCTAAGAGAACGAGGAGTGAAAGGTCATACACGGAGGGAAGCACCTATCGGCCCTCACACACGCACCAGACAACGTCTAGGCACACGGAGTTGCCTAGGTCGGCGGACTTACGAACAGTGCTTGAAGAGAAGGCCCAACGGAAGGAGGACACCAGGGCCCACGACCCTCATAGAATTTCAGCACTATAGCGGTTGTCCCTAGGACACATGGGAGTGTCGAGGTAGGGATGCCAATGCCGTGCCTTGCCTACGAACCAGCAGATAAAGTATTGGCAAGGTTACAGAGCTCGCCGTTCGTTCCAGCAATAGAGAATGCACCACTACCTTCAGGCTTCCACCAGCCCAAATTCACCACCTATGAAGGAAAGACAGACCCTTACATGCACCTAAGCCACTTTCGCCAGGTTATGGCAGTATACCGGCGAAACGAGGCCCTAATGTGTATCCTATTTCCATCTAGCCTTGGCGACCTAGGTCTAACCTGGTTCGAAAGGCTACCAGAAGGCAGCATTGCCTCATGGGCACAATTGGCAGAGGCGTTCGTAACTAGATTTAGAACGAACACTAAGACACCAGTGGAGATCGATCAGGTACTCTCCATTGACATGGGCGAAAGAGAGAGCTTAAGGTCTTACAATAGTCACTATTGGGAGACCTTCAACCAGATCGGGGATTGCCCTATAATCCTTGCCATTGCGCAATACAAACGGGGTTTACCAGTCGGCAACAAACTAAGGGACTCAATAACAATGATGTCATCCCTCACAATGGAGGTCCTAATGGAGAGGGTGCATCAACATATCTGAGTAGAGGAAGATAGCGCCCGTGCTAAAGCAAAATCTAGCACAACAATGACGCCAGATAAAAAGACTACCGCTAAGGTGAATACGGTAGAACAACCAAGCAGGAATGGGCGAGAAAGGCGAGCTAACAGAGAAGACCCAGAAAAAAGGAAGTTAAGAGTCCGCCCTGCCATCACTACCGTGTTCAATAAACCTATCTACCGAATTCTCAGCGAGATACGTAATGAACCTTTCGTTCGGTGGCCAGCCAAGCTGGGAGAAACACAAAAGGGCTATAGCGAGAGGTCCCGTTGCACCTTCCATGACGAGAAGGGGTCGGATTAAAAACTGCACACCCCTGAGGCAACATCTAGAAGAGTTAGTGGCTCTTGGACACCTGGACCAGTATATCGAAGGGGGGATGCAGCCAGCCCTACAAGACCCTAACAAACCAAACGGGATGCCGGTCGACGGTCCACCTCAAGGCGTAATCAACGTGATTCATGGGATCGTTGAACCTGAACGAGTATGTGAACTCAGGGGGATGATCAAAAAGGCTGAGCACTTGAGAGAGGTATTAAGTGCACAACCTACCATCAAAAAGGGCAGAATAGAGACTACGAATGTCATATCATTCTCAGACAAAGACCTAGCAAGGCTACATTGCCCCCATAATGACGCACTGGTGGTGACTTTGCGCGTCAAGAATTTTGATATTAGACGGATCCTGATTGACCAAGGAAGCTCATGCAAGATAATGTACTATGAAACCTTCAAACAACTAAAATTGGAGGACAAAGACTCAGCACCTGCAACATCTCCCCTCGTCGGTTTCAACTCAATGCCAGAATGGCCAATCGGCAAGATCATCCTACCAGTCAAAGCAGGAACCGTAACAAAATAGGTGGAATTATGGGTATTTAAGGTCCCTTCCACCTACAACATCATCTTGGGAAGGACATGGCTGCATGCCATACGCTCAATAGCGTCAACCTACCATCAGGCGTTGCGATTCCCCAATGAAGCCGGGGTGATTGAAGAGGTCTTGGGAGACCAAATTATGTCAAAACAGTGCTTCGTCACAGTAAATGGCAGCCGGGCTGCAAAAGAGTACGTCCAGATGGTGGAAGAGCCCGAGAGCAACGAACTGTTCGCAGATGTAAGCAAAGCAGCAGAGCAGAAAGCAGTAGAGGACTTGGTTGAGGTAAGGATAGATGAAAAGGACCCATAAAAGTTCTTTTTGCTAGGCTCATCTTTGTCCAGCACTGAGAGAACTGAGATAATGGAATTCTTAATCTCAAACATCGAAGTGTTTGCCTAGACGCGATATGACATGCCTGGCATAGACCCTAAGTTCATCTGCCACTAACTTAATGTCCACCCAAACGCCAGACCAATCATACAACGCACTTGCAGATTGGCACTCCACCACGCGGAAATAGTGGCGGAGGAAGTGGATAACTTGCTAGAGGCAGGAGCCATCAGAGAAGTGCACTATCCCAAGTGGATCTCCAATACTATTGTAGTGCCAAAGAAAAATGAAAAATGACGTGTCTGCGTAGATTACAAAATAGTCAACAAGGCATGCCCAAAGGACAGCTTTCCCTTGCCATGGATAGACCAACTGGTGGACTTAATGGCAGGACATAGCCGACTTAGCTTTCTTGATGCGTATAGAGGTTACCATCAGATCGCTATGTTTGAGCCAGACCAGGAGGTCACATCTTTTACAACGCCTAGAGGACTGTACTGTTACAAGGTCATGCCCTTTGGCCTAAAGAACGCAGGGGCAACTTTTCAACGGATGATCACCAAAATGTTTGCACCATTGTTAGGCAGAACAATGGAGGCTTACATAGATGACATGGTGGTCAAGAGCAAGGATGAGAAGGACCATCTCAGAGACCTAGACGAAATGTTCCAAATTCTAAAGAAGAACAAGTTGCGCCTGAACGCATCCAAGTGTGCATTCAGTGTAGGATCAGGCAAATTCTTAGACTTCTTGGTAACCAACCGAGGTATAGAAGCTGACCCTTCTCAGATCAAAGCAATCTAGGAGCTTAAGAAGCCTAACACAGTCAAAGAGGTACAACATCTCACTAGCCTAGCAGCCGCACTCAACCAGTTCATAAGTCGATCGTCAGACAAATGTCGACCATTCTTCCAAGTTTTGAAAGCCAAATTTGAGTGGGATGAAGAATGTGACCGTGCCTTAGACAGCCTGAAGGACTACATGACCTCTCCTCCATTATTAGTAACCCCAGTGCCAGGAGAAGAACTCTTTTTGTACTTGGTAATCTCACAGCATGCAGTCAGCGCAGTGTTGGTTAGAGCGAAAGGAATCCAACACCTGCCCATATTTTATGTTAGCAAAACCTTGATGGATACTAAAACAAGGTACCTACCATAGGAAAAACTGGCCTTAGCTTTGATGATGGCATCAAGGAAGTTGTCACATTATTTTCATGCCCACACCATAATTGTCCTAATAGCCTTCCCATTAAAGGCCTTGTTTGAGAGGGCAGACTTTTCTGGACGAATTTTGAAATGGGCAGTAAAGCTGGGACAATTTGATATCAAGTTTTAACCTAGAACCGTAATAAAAGCCCAAGCTTTGGCAGACTTTATGGCTGAGTTCACACCAGGAAGTCATCACATCTGCCCAGTTGATTTAACCGATATGACAGAAGTGGGGATGGAAAGTGCCGCAGGAATTGCGCAGCCTCCAAAACAAGATGCCCAGCTATATTCCAAGCCATACAGGATTGAAGACAGGAAAGAAGGTGCAAACCATGTTATTTCTAGCGAAGACTCACCAACAAGTAAAAACTTAGGGCAGGTGTAGACAAGCCCGCGGGGGACCTCGCTACAGCTCGGACTCGGTTTGTGTCACGGTTCTTAATCTGAACCAAAGAGTCCAAATCTGGCAAATCGTTTTGAGAAAACAGATTTTTAGAAAGAAGTGCCAAACATGGACTGCTTTGCCAGATACAGATTCGCCACCTAAATATTTTATTTTAGGAAATTTAGGAAACCCTGACTCGTTGCCTAAGGCCACGTGTCCGTCATCACCAAAGTTGCCTCGGCTCGGGAACTTGGGTACGATTGGGGAAGGTCACTTCGTGAGCACCCCCGCTCGCCCGATCAAAGATCGGCCTCTACTAACCATGATATCGAGTTTTGAAAACATTGTGCGTTCTTATTCCGGTTATTAGCCTAGGATTACTACGTGATGCGCACAGCATACAAGTATAGACTGGATTGCCTGAATTTGAACAAAACACTTCATGTTTGTTTTTGAAAGATGGTTTGCTACTCGCAAGTAGGCTTAAAATGCAGATTTTGCCACCCTCAGGTAAGCTTAGAAAACATGGTTTTGCCACTATCTAGTGGGCTTAAAACTCACAGTCAATGCGTTATTCCAATTTAGATAACCCAACCTTCACCCACAGGCATTCAAGCAGTTATATCACATAAGCAAATAGCCTCATGGTAAGCATGCTATTCATGGCAGTCACTCACACGCATGCAAGGATGCTAAAGCATAAAACTTACCGAGTACTCCAAGCCAAAACAGAAACCGATTAGAAATCCATGCATGATCCTAAGTATACAGAAATGCTTAATGCAACACATGCAAAAATGCAACTATAGCAGGCTCGGCTATTCTAAACATGGCATATGAGATGCAACAGCTATCAAGTATTCAAATCGGAATTGAAATACAGATGCAGTTAGTATGATGCGCCGAGCCCGGTGCATGCAAAACAGATGAATGAATGCAAACATGCTATCATACTGTATGCTAATTGAAATATGCCCTAATCTAACCATCATAAGCAGGTAAATAAAAGGGAAGAAAGACGTGGGGTTGGAAGACATACATCACACACACTCACACTTATTACAATTATGCCCTCGCGCAGAGGGTCCGAAAGAATATACAGTCCTGAATAAAAGAATAGTACAGTCCAAATAATGTACAAATTCGTAATTAATTTACAAATTAACTAAGAAAAATAATAAACCGGCATGCAAGCCAGGGACTGCCTCAACTCTGATGAATGATGTATGTTTGGGCTGCCTTGCGCGGAAATCCACGGCGATGCCCCGATTAGCCTCTGTTTGCAATTGTTCTTGGAAAGCGCGCCAAGCCTCGGAAGACTGCTGAGTCTTGATTTGCTGCAACAGAGAGCAGGAAAGGGGCATGGCAATGTATTTTCACAAATGTATGCATGCCTCGATTCTCGTGCCACCAATCACGCATCTCGATGCATGATGGCCGAGGAGTCGAATTGCACAACTCAATATAGAATGAATGTACATGAAAACACAACAAGACCTAACTCCATCATGGATAATCCGGAGTGTCGGTGACTGGGAATTGAGACACGTTCCGTCACTCGGAGTACGAAACGCACCTCGTTTCCCGTGCTCGGGCTAACCCTTATCCCAAACACGATGCAATATGCATGACATGCATGAATGCAACTAAGATACAACCTAACATGCACAATGCTATGGAATGGCATACACAATGCACGAGGTAACATGGCATACACAATGCGCTAACATACACCCTAGCATACACAATGCTATGAAATGAAATGGCATGCACAATGTATAATGGACTTACACCAACACAAGTGGACCTCAGCCACACTCATATAAGAGGCCATAGGATGAAAATGAGACACTCGAGATGCGTGCACGCGTGCACGCAAACCGAGGACCGACCCTAAGGCATGAATGCCACTCTAACAAGGCATGGCAAGACATGGAATATGATATGCAAACATGCAAATTTCAGTAGCAAAATGAGATGCAAAACAGCCCCGAAACGTGGCAAAAATGCACCCGATGCATGGAATCAATCCCAAAACATGAAATAAGGTACATGAAATGACCTATAGCTATGCAATACATGCATAATTTGTACATGAAGTGTGAAGACAGAAGCAAGGAAGCCCCACAACAAGCATATTTACAGTTTAAAGCAAAGCCAAACAGGGAACACAAATGAGGCTAAGCTAGCATGCAAAAATGGCCCCGGGAGAGAGGTAATGAAGCAAGTAGCAGATTATGGCCCTAAATGGCCAAGGGCCCTTCAACAATGTTGAAGAGGGGCCTAAAATATGATATTTTACAGTTAAGGACCAGACCCAAAACAGTGTACAAGTAGGCCTAAAATGCTATGCAAAATAAGGCCAAAAAGAGGTTTAATCACAAAGTATACAAAGGGTGCCTCAAACAGCCAAAGACCCTTAATGAAACATGAAGAGGGGGTCAAAATAAGGCCATTTTCAGTTCAGATCAAAGTCCAAAAACAGAAGCACAGGGGGCTAATAAATCATGCAAAAATGAGGCCAAGAGAGGGGTAAAGAGACAAGTGACATATGGAGGCCCCAAACAGTGATGAGCCCTTTGACAATGTTGAAGAAGGGCTCAAAATAAGCTACATTAAAGTTTACAACATGCCTCAAAACAGATTATAAACAGGCCTAAAATATCATGCAAGAAAATGGGAAACAAGAGGGGTAATGAAGCAAGTACCAAAGGGAAGCCTCAAACAGGGAAAGGCCCTTAAGGAAACATGAAATAGAGCTCAAAATAATACTATTTTCAGTTATGGCCGGAGCTCAAATGTACAAGCAAGAGGGGCTAAGAAATGATGCAAGAATAGGACCAAAAAGAGGAGAGAAGGACTTACCCTTGAAGACTCAACTTTGACAGCCTCTTGGTCCAAAATGTAGCACTCCTAGCCTCTGAAAAACCAACTCCAGCTGCTGGAATGGAAGATGGAAGGGTGGGGCTATGGGTTGGTGAAGAAAAGGGTCCAAGAACAAAGGGTTTTGGTGCTTGGAATATAGAGAGAGAGAGATTGGATATAGGAGGCTCAAACCAAATTTTCTAACCCTTTTTCCAGAGCTGGAGGGTCTGTTATATAGACAAAAGAGGGGGAGAAAAGGGGGGGAAAATGGGGGGGGGGGAAATGAAATTCAAATTTCCCCCCAAAATTGGCCTAAAGAGAGACAAAGAGGCAAGTGGTAGCTGCGGTTCTCAAACCGAAGAGAGCCCTTCAACAAAGTTGAAGAGGGGCTCAAAACAAGATACTTTGTAGTTTATGACTAAGTTCAAAACAGCTCACAAGTAAGCCTAAAATACCGTGCAAAAATAAGCCTAAAAAGAGGTAAAGAGGCAAGTGATAGATGGAAGCCTCAAACAGCAAAAGGTCTTTAATCAAACATGAAAAGAAGCTTAAAATATGACTACTTCTAGTTTGGGTCGGAGCCCAACAATGCTTGCAAGCAAGGCTCGGGGGCCAAAACGCGCAGTCCGAGGCCCCGAAAACTGACTGTTAGGCACCGGAAGTGGTGTTCGACCACGAAGTCGGTCTCTCGGACCACAGTGTCGAAGAACCGGAGCGAACGGAGGTGGTTAAGCGGTCCCGAACCGAGGCACACGGCCGTCGGCTTCGAAAAACCAAAAACCGGGCTCCAAACGGGAAAAATGGCCTACGACCACGAAACGTAGCCTACGGCCACTGAGAGATGATCTACGAGACCTCTCCCTCCCTTCGGGAAGAGAAAACGGAGCCTAGTTCGCAAACCGAGGCAAGACATGAAATAGCCCGGAAGTCCGGAGGCAAGGCTCGCAGCCGAGACTCTGAGACTTCTGAACGAGCACAATATGCAATATCACCAAGCGCTCAATCGGTGACGTCTGAGTCTTAAGGTCGGTCAAAAATGGGGTGTCTACAGCAGGCAGATAGTAAGGAGCAAACCCCAATAGTAGGCATGGACTTGGAAGAAAACATTAGCAACACACTTGACCCCAAGACATCATCCGACCCCTCTACTTGCTGGAAACTGTTCGTTGGAGAGATGTAGAAACTCTTCATGGATGGAGCATCCAATAGGCATGGTGCAGGACTTGGCATAGTCCTCATCTCACCAGATGGCCTATTAGTGGAACAAGCAATCAACCTTGGCTTCCCAGCATCAAACAATGAGGCAGAATATGAAGCGCTTTTAGCAGGCCTAAGATCAGCACTTTTCGTGAAGGCCACCGAGCTAATGGTTTACAGCGACTCCCAGCTGGTAGTAAACCAGATTTCAGGCGACTACGAGACGAAAGATGGAAGGATGGCTAAGTACCAAGAGTTAGTCAGAAAAGAGATCATGAAGTTCGAAGTAGTTCGGATAGAGCAAATCGGCCGAGAAGAGAATAGCAGAGTAGATAAGCTGGCAGGTTTTGCCTCAATGACAGATACATCTATGCCACACCCACTTCTGATCGACTTCCTACCCAGACCAAGCATTGAAAAACCCGAAGTAGCTGAGGTATGTTGCGTCGAACTAGGCCCCTCATGGATGGACCCCATTATACTGTTCTTGAAAGACGGTGTGTACCGCCCGAACTCACTCCGCGCGCCCCCCTTTCGGAGATGGCGCGAATTGTAGTTCATAGCTACTACAGTTCGGACTCCTGTCACTGTTTGAATCTAATCTCACAAAGTGCAATGTAAGATTGATAAATCACCAAAGAGTCCAAATCCGGCAAATCGTTTTAGAAAATTGATTTTAATCAAAAAGCGCCAAACATGGACTGCTTTGCCAGATTTCAGAGTCGCCACCTAAATATTTTGTTTTGGAAAATTTAGGAAACCCCGACTCGTGCTTAAGGCCACGTGTCCGTCATAACCAAAGTTGCCTTGGCTCGGGAACTTGGGTACGAGAAGGGAAGGTCCTGAAATAAGCACCCCCGCTCACCCGATCAAAGATCGGCCTCTACTAACATGATATGTTGTTTTATGAACACATGTGTTCTTGTTCAGATTATTAGCTAACTTACTATGTGATGCGCACAACACACAAGTATAGACTAGATCGCCTAAATTGGAACAAAACATCTCATGTTTGTCTTTCGAAAATGGTTTGAAGTTGCTACCCTCAAGTAGGCTAAAGTGCGGATTTGCCACCCTCAAGTGGGCTTGAAAACATGATGATTTGCCACTTCAAGTGGGCTTAAAACGCATATTTTGATGAATTGTTCCAATTCAAGCAATGGAGCCTTCATCCACAGGTATTCATGCAATTAATCAATTAAGCAATTAGCCTCATGGCAAGCATGCTATCGTGGCAGTCACTTACACACATGCAAGGATGCTAAAGCATAAACACTCACAGTGTACTCCGAGCCAAAACAAAAGCTAGTTAGAAATCATGCATGATCCTAACTATGTTTAAAATGCCTAATGCAACACATGCAAAATGCAACTAAGTAGGCTCGGCTATCTAAGATGGCATATGAATGCAACAATTGATACATGTATTCAAATAGGTATTGAAATACAATGCAGTTTGAATGATACGCCGAGCCCGGTGCATGCAAGACAGATGAATGATGCACGCATGCAAGCATAAGGATGCTAATTGAAATATATCCTAAAACTAACCATCAAAAGCTGATAAGCAAAAAAGAGAAAGACGTGGGGTTGGAAGACATGCATCACACATACGCACACTTATTACAAAATTTGCCCTCTCGACGGAGGATCCGAATAAAGGCTAAGCTATTCTAAGCTAAGCTACTTAACTAATCTAATAATCTAATTAGACTAATTATTACACAACCAAATCGAATAATTAGCAAACCAATTACTAATTATTACAATACTTAACTAATTAACAAATTAACTAATTAAATTACAAATTGATGCTAACTAACAAGTAAGCATTAAACTAAGCTGCTCCATTTCTGTTCGAAGAAAAAGAGAATGCATGCTCGGTTGTCGGCCCGAAAAGCTCTCCGGTTGCTCTCTTGAGGCTCTGTGTGCAGGGTGTCTTCAAGAACTTGCTGCTGGATCTCACCAAAACAGTGCTGAGGAGTGCACCAGTGGCCTGCCGACCATGAATGGTTGCTGCCGACACTCCTACCAGCCAATGATGCACAATGCCGGCCACAGATGAAGAGGTGCCAGCCAACAATGAGAGGGTGTTGGCCACTAGTGTGCTGTGACACCAAGCTGCAATAGAGCACAAAACAGAGGAAATAGAGGGTCTCCCAAGGGTATGTACGTACTATGCCCCTCCATATCATATCAAAACATCAAGGGGGAGGCATAATTGGATCCAAAACCATCAATCAAGCATCTCAATGCATGATGGCCAAAGATCCAACATGTACAAATTCAATAAATACATGACAAACAAGACACTTAGACCATCTCCTTATCATGAGAAATCAAAGGCAATAGAGACCAAGGGAAATTGGCTCACTTCATCACTTCAAGTACGAAATGAACTAATCCACCTTGTGTTCAACACAACATCCGGTTGAACACAATGCAATGCAAACAACATATGTAATGCATACTCAAATGCCAAATACATTAAGCTAATAAAGAGCATCACTCAAGAGGCATGCATTATCAATCTCAAATGAATAAACTAGCGATGGACAGACCTCATGCATGCCAAAACAATGGCCTAAGCATGTTGGAATGGAAGCTCAAAATGCTAGAAGAACATGCACACATGTTGGTCTATGAGCAAGGTATGATACACAAGCCTCAAAAGCTATGAAGAAGTGAAGTATATGAAAGTGTGACTACACTATATGCACCGAAATTACTTGCTAAATGGTGCCATACCATGCAAACATCACATGCATAACATGTTAAAGGCCTCAAAACCCAAAGCTAGGCAAAGCCCTTTACACTATAACAATACTAAGCAATGCTCAAATGACCCTAACCATTCAAAACAAATCTAAGGTAGGTCAAAATAGTGGCAAAAACATGCTAGACTTGTAGCATAGATGGCAAGAAAAATAAGCTCATGTATTGGCTCACCAACAAGGCATAATGCTCAACTTCTCAAAAGTATTGAAAAAGTGATACACATGAGAGTATGACAGTGAAACATGCTCTGAAATCATATATCAAATGATGCTATATCACACAAATGTCACAAATAAGGCATGCTAGCGGTCTCAAAACACAAGACTAGCAAAGCCATACATGACCAAGACCACTTAAAACAGACCTCAAGCATGTTAAATCAGTGGCAAAAATGTGCTGGAGCAAAGCTAACACATGCTAGAATGATGAACAAAAGCATGAAGCATGTTAGGCCAACAAGCATAATTGCACTACAAGTACCAAAAGCATGCAAGAGGTGACCAAATAAGCCAAAAACAGAGTTATGGCATGGAAAATAATGGCTAAAAACATGCTTGAACTAAGAAAACTCAAGGCACAAAGACATACTACTTTGCAATGCTACAAGTAGGATTACACTACAAGTACAAGAAGCATGCAAGAGGTGACCAAACCAGCCCAAAACAGAGTTATAACATGCCAAAATAACACCAAAAACATGCTTGAACTAAGCTATTCAAACCACAAGAGCATGCCACTTTGTAAGGCTAACAAGGCTAGTGAGCAAGATTGCACTACAAGTGCAAGAAGCATGCAAGAGGTGACCAAGCTGACCAAAAACAGAGTTATGGTAGGTCCCAAAAGTCACAAAAACGTGCTCAAACTAAGCCACAAAAAGAGAGAAACACATGCTCATTTGTTGGGCCAACAACATAAGAAAACAAGACAAGAGAAGAGGGGACCACCCCCTCCTATTTAGGACCTCAAAATAGGGTTTTTACCACTGAAAATTCTCTAAATTTCAGTGGTTAAAAGGCCACAAAAAATTGTTTTGAAAGGCCTTGAAAGATAG
Organism: Camellia granthamiana; assembly: GCA_036172215.1. NCBI lineage: Eukaryota > Viridiplantae > Streptophyta > Magnoliopsida > Ericales > Theaceae > Camellia > Camellia granthamiana. The sequence continues at coordinate 57,674,468 of CM069914.1, read as the reverse complement.
CTTAAAAGGCTTTACAAGCCAAGGAGCAAAAGGGAGAGACAACCCCCTAGCCAAACAAGGCTTAAACCACCATTTTAGAACCTCAAAATCAGAGTTTTTTATGGTTCAAAACCAGCCCCAAAATAGTCCAAAACAATGGAAAAAAGATGGTGAAGCAAGTGTGAAAGACAAGCTTAAAGGGTGAAAGTTTTACCTCTTGGAGGGAAGCACACTTTGAGGCACAAAACCAAGTCAAAACCTCCTTAATGAGCTCCAAGAAGACCTTCTAGCAACCTCAGCCTAATGATCAACAACTCTTGTTAAGGGTTGATAGGTTGAAGATGGATGTATGCAAGCTTCTAGCACAAAACTCTTAGAGATAGAGGAATCTAGAGAGTGGATTGAGAGAGAGAGAGGCTCCCAAAGCTTTGCCAAATTCTTCTCAAAATGTTCTCCCCTTGAATATGAGATATAAGGCTTCATTATATAGCAAAAATGAAGCATTTGGTCGAAAATATCTCAAGAGAGACAGCTGGAGCAAAATATCTGTCCAAAACTACTTTCTGCCATCTGCGGCTGGCACTATACCACTGTTGGCCGGCACCTTACCATTGTTGGTTGGCAGCACACTCCTTTGGACGGCATGGGGCTGGCATTGGCCATTCATGGCCGGCACACTCCCATAGAGGCCGGCAGCAAAAATCAGTCCTAGTCCCCGACTTGAAGCAAGCCTAACTTCTTCATCTGGATGCCTTTTCAGGTCATTCTTGTGTGCAAATTGAAGCCCCGGAAGTAAGCTTTCCAATTGTGGCAGCCTCACATCAAAATTATAACTATGCTAAGAGATATCCCTCTTTTAGTGAAGAATACTCAGTTTCAGTCCAACCGGATTGATGCCCTACTTCAACCAGTCATATCTCCCTCATCTGGCCTTGGCTTGAGGAGATTCTTGAGTGCAAAATGAAGCCCCGGAAATCTTCTTTTCAACGATGGTGGCCTCATAACTAAAATCCAAATGTACAAAAGGATAGGCCTGATTTAGCGAGGGTTGCTCGACTTTCTCTTAACGATTCATGCCCAACTCCTTCCCCAACTGGGTTTCTTCCCTTTTCTCTTCTTTTCCTCAACTCCAAACCCCTAAACAAGGTGTTTTGAAAGATTTTTCAAAGATTTCATCTCTCTTTCATTCATTTCCACTTTGTCCTTACTCGGTTTACCGAAAAGCGCAACATTTAACAAAATGCGAGCGTCGGAACATCGTAGGAACTTTTTCAAAAGTGTCTTGAAAGAGAGGATTTTAAGATGTAAAATCTTTTGGTACAAAAATGGGGTGTGAGATTGGGATTTAACGCTCTCCTTGCTGAAGAAATCGACCTTTTGGCACTGCACAACTGTCACCACCAAGTAAACCATCAGTAGCGCCCAAGTCTTAAGGGCGGTTAAAAATGAGGTGTCTACAGACGGCATCCTGCCCGAAGAAAAGAAAGAGGCCAACAAAATTAGAGCAAAATCACAGCGATTTTGGCTCTCTCCATCATTGGCGTTATACAAAAAATCCTTCACAGGACCTTACTTGAAATGTGTCCATCCTAGCAAGGTCGAGGCATTTTTGTTCGAGATACATGAAGGAGTGTGCGGAAGCCACCAAGGGGGAAGATCATTGGCCTACAGAGCAATTTCACAAGGATATTGGTGGCCATACATGCAAGCAGATTCTGAGAAGTATGTCAAGAGGTGTGAAAAATGTCAGAAGTTCGCACACCAGATACACTAACTGGCCAAAAAGCTTCTACCATTAACTAGCCCATGGCCCTTCGCAATGTGGGGCCTGGACATAGTGGGACCACTTCCAACGGCACCCGGCAACAGAAAGTTCTTTCTTGCTGCAACAGACTACTTCACAAAGTGGGTGAAGGCAGAAGCACTCGCATCAATAAAGGAAAAAGATGTTAAGAAGTTCGTCTAGCAGAATATCATAACTCGGTTCGGCATACCCAAGGCCCTAATATCTGACAACGGCACTCAGTTTGATGGCAAAATCTTCAGGGGCTTTTGCGAGGAATACAAGATAGAATTCTACAACTCTACACCGGCATACCCTCAAGCAAATGGCCAAGCAGAAGCATCAAACAAAGTTGTCCTAGATGGTTTGAAGAAGAGGTTAGAAAGGGCCAGAGGCAAATGGGCTGAGGAACTTCCTCATGTTTTATGGGCCTACCGTACCACACCTCGACGATCAATAGGAGAAACGCCTTTTTCCCTAGCCTATGGCATGGAGGCAGTAATCCCACTAGAAATAGGTCTCTCCACTATTAGAAGTGAAAATTTCGATCCAGACTTGAATGAAGAAGCCATAGCCTTAGAACTCGACCTTGCAAAAGAGAGAAGGGAAAGAGCTCTAGTTCACATTGCCTCATACTAGCATGAGCTATCCAGAAAATATAACAAGACAGTGCATCCAAGGCAATTCAAGGTTGGGGATTGGGTATTACGCAAAGTCATGGGCAACACTTTGTTACCTAGAGATGGCAAGTTAGGACCCAACTGGGAAGGACCATACAAAGTGGTTGGTTTGGCAGGAAAATGGGCATATCACTTGGAAAATGGAGACAGCAAGGCTATTCCTAGGCCATGGAACACCGCCAATCTCAAATTATTTTAGTTTTAGCTTTTTTAAAATACTTGTAATTTTTTCCCTTTTTTTAATAAAACAAGTAGTTTTTTCAGCATAGTTCTTTCTATTGTAAAACTTGTTCTCAGTCATTACCAGCAAGGGGTAATCAGAAAGTTTGGCAGGAATAACCAAACATTGAGCTCTCTTCAACCGAGATCAGGATCTATGCTGAAGAACGTTGGCCGAAATAACCAACATTTATCTCTCTTCAGCCGAGATCAGGATCTAGGCTGAAGAAGTTGGCAGGAATAACCAACATTTATCTCTCTTCAGCCGAGATCAGGATCTAGGCTGAAGAGGTTGGCAGGAATAACCAATACATATCTCTCTTCAGCCGAGATCAGGATCTAGGCTTAAGAGGTTAGCAGGAATAACCAACACATATCTCTCTTCAACCGAGATCAGGATCTAGGCTGAAGAAGTTGGCAGGAGTAACCAACATTTATCTCTCTTTAGCCAAGATCAGGATCTAGGCTGAAGAGGTTGGCAGGAATAACCAACATTTGTCTCTCTTTAGCCGAGATTAGGATCTAGGCTGAAGAGGTTGGCAGGAATAACCAATTGTTAGCTCTCTTCAGCCGAGATCAGAATCTGGGCTGAAGAAAGTTGGCAGGAATAACCAACACTTAGCTTTCTTCGGCCGAGATGAGGATCTGGGCTGAAGGAAGAGATTACTGGGCCCATAGGACCGAGATGGGTATCACGGTCCAGAAAAGTTAACGCACAGAAACCAAGCAAAGAGTTGAGCTCTCATACAATTAAAATTGAAAAATAAATGCAAGTATGGAAGTAAACCGAACAAAAGGATAGGCAAAATTCTGGATTTCATTCAAGAGTGCATTACAAATTGGGGCTTCAGCCCAGTTACACTTTCAAAAAAAAGAAAAACAATGTCAGGCAAACGGATCGTCTAAACCCGCATCAAGGTCAACCCGAGATTCACCACTCAGTAGCCCGGTTCCAGCAGGAAGGTCGGTCACTGGCACATTATCAACCGGACTTGGTACCGGTGGCTCCACCCAAGCTGGCTGGACAATATGAAGACCTTGATCATTGGTTACAAGAGGGGTGTTGTTCGGCTCTGGGGATTCTTCCTCCTCCCCCACCTGAAGCAACTTTTGTTGAATGGCATTGGCGTAGTCTGCTATATAACTCGGAATGAAGTGAGGATGAGGGTTTTGGAAGACCTCGGTGTCTTCCCCGTAACCAAGCTTTGCTGCAACCGCCTTCCATCCGCATTTGAAGAATATGTCCTTTGCAACTTCGCATTGTAGGATGTAGGTGGCCTTACCTTCTTTGTAGCCTCTATCTTCAGCATCCTCCATTTTATTGTTTAGCTCGGTGATTTCAGCGTCTTTCTTCTTCTCAAGCCTGGCCAGCTCACGCAGATAGCGGCCTTTCCGCTCGGCCAAAGCCTTCTGCTTGTCTGCCTCCGCAAAGTTAACTAGCTCGGTAAGCCGAGCTACTTTAGATTCAAGCCCGGTCATTCTTTGTTTGGCCTCTTCCAGCTCGGCCTTTTTAGTGTTGGCATCAGCCACTGCCAACCGAGTTGTCTTGCACAGCTCTAGCACGTGCTTGTGAGCAACGTGGTTCTTCTGCATGGCCTACAGAAGAGGAGAGCAATCATTACAACAAACTGAGATAACCGTTCATATGAAATGCACAAATAAATGGAGTTGAGCACTTACCAGCACCATCGACTTAGTGGCCAAGCGGATGGCCTTGAGCTTGGTGAGATGGTCGTGGTGTTCCATATCGGGTAGCAGATACACACTTTTTGCGAGATTGAAGGCAAGCATGTGGTCTTTGTCTGCCACCACTAAATCTATGCTCGTTATGGCTCAGTTCTTGAAAGTTATTTTTGGTGCCCACTCTAATGGGCTAGCTCGGTCAGAACGTATGGGTTCTGGGCTCGGCGGTGTGGACCGTGGGAGCACGGTGTCATCTTCATCAACTAGACGTGGCTTAGTTGAGGTGGAGCGGGCGCACTTACTGGCTCGGGATGATGAGGCCCATGCAGTTGGGAGGGTGACAACAGCCTCTTGCGTCTGACCAACTTGTGGTGGCTCGGTTTTGAACTCTACTGGCTGGTGTTGTTGTTTCGGTGATCAGGGCTCGTACAGCTCGGCCCTTGGCCATTTCCTATTATTCGGTTAAAGGAATGAGGTTGATTTGGGGAAGAGTTGGATCTGGTTCTGGTGACGATTCTAGGAGGAAGTCTGTAACCCTAGTCTTCCTCCTACCACTATATCTGTATGTTGGTTCAAAATTAAGTAGCTCGGCCCAACCTCGATCGCAGTACCGAAGCGCAGCGCGGAGTGCGTCTAAGTTGGGGTACTAGTATTGTGACTTTAGCTGGTTCAAATCTACATAAGGAGAAAGACAACGGTTAGCGCGATGTAAAACTTGTAAACAGCAAGAGCAAAAAACGGACAAACTGAGCCGAGGTATTCATACCGGCTGTTCCTTTACTCCAGTTAACACTGTAGCCCGGTATCTGGGCTTCCTGGTCTTCAAAATTTCCAGAAACCCAGAAAAAGTCGTCGTCATTCACGTCTTTGTCCGGTGTGTTTTTAATTATTTTCTCTCGGCATCTTCTTATTCTTAAATAGTACACCCAACCGTCTTCATTCTAGTCAAGTAAGTACTGATGAAATAGCTCGACTAAGCCAAGGTTAAGGCCAAGCCGGCGATTTAGCTTGGCGATGCCGTTTATTATTCTGTAAGAATTGGTGCTTAGTTGGGTCGGACAGAGTCTTGTCTGCCTAAGGAATTCACAGAGGAGTGGCTGAACAGGAAATCAAAGTCTAGCTTCAACAATAGATCTCACAGTAAAGGAGACGAAGCCTGATTTTCCCCAGGGCATTGTGTCTAGCTCGGCTAATGAAAGGTGGACATCATCAAGAATGTTGTAGTCTTTACGGAATTCCGCAATAGCCCCAGGAGAGTTTACTCAGAACCGGTATTTACCCATTTAACTTAAATTGTTTATAAATTAACGCGGTGGCCTAGCTCGGTGTTGAGATGACGTTGAGTAGCTCGGTTGAGCGTATAAAGGTGTGCCTGGCCAACCTAGTCAAGTCTACAAAGTGGAAATAAGAAGTGTTATGCCTAGACAACTGGACCGAACTAAGTAAAAAGTCAATTTACAGAAGAAATTGTGAAAGCTTAGCTCGGTTCGTTTGAATGACAGTGTTCAATTTGGTAGTGCAGAAGGGTCAACACAAGGCCTCTAGCTCGGTTAGAGGTTGGTTTGCAGGGTTATGTCCACTTTCTCAGTTCGGTCATAAATAAGGACCAGTCTAAGGCCCCTAGCCCGGTTGAAAATGGGTATACGTCTTGGTTACTAAGCTTTCAGTTCCGTTGGGTTTAAGCCCAAAATTGCCTAAACAGGTATATAGCTCGGTTACAGCACGATTCTGGATTCAGCCTCATGTTTTCTGAATCCAGACAGTGTGCTCTTAAGCTCAAGCCTAAGGTTTGGGGTTTGTTGCATTTGCTCAGTACTATGGTGGATGTCTAGTATATATAGATACATATGTAAAGATTGAATATCAAAAATGAAGAGATAGTTAAAAAAGAACAAGCATAAAGAGGTATTAGAAAACTTACGAATGCGAAGCCGTGAAGAGACAGTAGCCAACGAAGATGAATGAGTGAGTATGGAGCTTCGAATGCACAGGTTCTCAGAGGACGAAGGAAAGAAGATGAACAGTGGTAATGCTCTTTCAAATGAGGGTTCTTTTGTATAAAATGCACGAAATGGACGAGACTGTTCGAAATTTTCATTAGTACGAAGACGGCTGTGACAGTTGTACATAACCAGTAGAGGCCAGCCATGTGTCCAATGGGATAGAAAACGATTCAGATGTGCAGAGCATTTGAAAAGATGTTTATAATCGGACTCATTGATAGCCCGGAGGAATGAGAGCTCGGTTAGCTTGAGTTTTTTTTTTTAGCTCGGCTGGAGAGGTATAATCCCAAATCATGCGTTGCAGATGGCATTAAGGGGCAATTTAGAGGGTAAAATATGTAAATCTGGGCCGAGCTATAACTAGGTAAAGTGAACCGAGCTATGGGCTGAGAAGAATGGGCCTCACCATTGGGCCTAGATTAGCTCGGTCATAAATGATGGAGATAGCTCGGTTAGAGCATGCTAAACCGAGGTACATGAAATTGCATTGTACAAGCAAGCTGGAACCGAGCTAAGTCAAGCAGGGTAGAACTGAGCTAAGGAGAGCTCGGTGAAACCTGCTGCGTCAGCATGTGTTAGCCCGGTTGTTTTGTCGTATTACCGCGGCAAATCCATCTCAATTGGTTAGGCAGTGAGGGGGGTGTGGAAAGATAAGCTTTAACTTTCTAGTTCCTAGGAGAACTCTGCATCGGAGAAATAGAGTCCTACTAGGATTGTGCCACTTGAAATCTATAAAAGCTCACAGCAAGACTTATGTACAGGTATCACAACTTTGACTCCCAAATACACAGAGCTTTTGTCTATTATCTATTTGCTGACTTAGGCATCGGAGGGGTTTTCGGTAAACACCCGCCGGCTAGCTCACGTTTGTGTTTTCAGGAAGTAAAGCGACGATGTTTGGAGGAGCACAAACTTGATCAACAGGATCATACGAGGAGAATTATTTCATGCTCGTACAGCACATATCGCATCAACGGCTAGTTATGAGAAAAATAATCATGGTTAAGAGAAAAAATAGTATTAGTTATACTCGAAGTGATATATTACCAAGCAAATTAATGATCCTTATACATTCTCAATTGAGAAGTCACAAGACAATTATTGAAGGTAAAATTTGATATATATATTTTGTGGTTAAAAGGTGTTGCATAAAAAATTAAATTAGTCTAGTTTCTATAGCATCCATTGTCAATTAAAATTAATATGATAAGGTGCAATATTCAAAAGTTAGATTCCTAATGCCATGTAACCATGTTGTTCTTGAGGTTGGTTATTTCCTCCATAATAGAGGGTCTTTGTTACTTGTATATTCTTTCTTAATATAATATTTTTTTTTTTTATTATTTGTTGATGATGGACTTTTTGTTTGGTTATATTTATAACGCCCTCAAATAATTAACACGTGATAACTTTGATTTAATCCATCTCAATTAAATAATCTCAATTCTCCAATCATCATTTATTAATCAATCTCTATAGTTGAACTCCTTAATATATGAGAGATTTAAAAAAGAAGTCCACATGCAATTACATATTTAATCTATGTATGAATCTATAGCATGAGAGACGGATAAATAATGAGAGAAACAACTATAAAATAAGTCCCTCGAGCCACAAGTTCGTAGGCTTAAACTTAGTTACAAATAAATGGTTCGGAAACCCATATACATAAACTCTTGGCTTGTCAAAAATAGAACAAATAAACAAAAGAGACTTGGGCTCTCAAAAATCCACTTGCTTTCACTGAGGCGAAATCACCACATCCTTTCCCGCACAAATCCACTAAGGGTGAGCACAAAATCCCAGTAAAAAGATCTTAACAAAATATATATGTTTTAGACAGTCTTATAAATACGCATGCAATGCCATGCCATCCTCAAAATATCATGAGTTTTATTTGTTTGAAATCTCATGCCAATGATCATTTCGAAAACAAAAATTCATCGATATAATAGAATCACAATACAGGGTGATAAATATGACTCAGTTAATTCCTAAGATAGTGTCTGTAAGTAAGTTCCTCAAGACTCTACCAAACCCATCTTACTAGCTCCTAACCGAAAGGTACGTGGTACCTATCCCGCTGTAGCTTGGCTTTTCGCGCCCTCTTTCGGAAGAATGAATAGCCCTTACAGTTCGGACTCCACTTGTGTTGGTTTTGATTCTGATTTCACAAGTGCAATGTGAAACAGTGAAAACACAAAAAGAGTTCAAATCCAGCAATTTCTTTTGGAAAATCGATGTTTGAATCAAATGCCAAAAATGGACTGCTTTGCCAGATATCAGAGTCGCCACCTAAATATTTATTTTGGGAAATTTAGAAAACCCATGACTCATGCCAAAGGCCATTAGTCCGTCGTTACCAAAATGTCTTGGTTCGGGAACTTATGTATGAGAGGGGAAGGTTAATAATTGAACATCCCACTCACCCGATCAAAGATCGGCCTCTACTAATCATGATGTGGTTTTTATGTACAGTATATGTTCTTGTTCTATATGTAACATACAAGTATAGACTAATTTCACGAAAAGTTGGAACGTTTGATTTCATGTTTGTTTTGAAACAAAAGTGTTTTAAATATGTATCACTTAAAATGGTGATCTTATATATACATGAATCAAAGTATCACAATTCAAGTGATTAGCCTTCATCCACAGGCATTCAAACAGGTATATCAAATAAGCAGTTAGCCTCACGATAGTATGTTTGATATGATAGCATTCACACTTATCCAATATGCTAAAACAAAAATGCTTACCTTAATATCCGAAGGCGAGTCCAAAAAGAAAACAAATAGTTAGAAAAAAAAAATGCATGATCCTAATTTAATGACTAATGCAACACATGCAACGTGCAATTAAGGTTCGGCTACTAGTATGGCATATGAGTCAATTCAAGGCCTGTGATAGCGCATGTATGCAAGTAAGGAGTTTGAATTTGACATTTGAATAATATAATAAGCCGATCTTTTATGCATGTAAACGAATGGATGCAAATCATGGAAAATGCTAATTAAACATGATATCCCTAATCTAACCATCATAAGCAATGAAATAAAAGGGAGAAAGAATGGGGGTTGGAAGACATACAACTTATTACATATTTGTCCTCGCGAAGGAGGGTCCGAATGTCCAAATGTCCGAATAAATAATTATTACAAAGCCGAATGACTAATAAATGAAAGGGGCTATCTAATTTATTACAATAATAATATGCAATGATTGCTCGATGCTCCTCGATAATTATTCTGTCTGTCTTGCTGGGATTTGTTCTGTTTCACCCCTAGTTACTGCTTTCGACCAAAAGTGTATTGTTTTGCAATTTATTGGAGCCTTGCTGACCCCAAAACACAACTTAGTTGAGCCCCAAATAAATCCAATACTTTGTTTTCTTGTGAAAATCTATTTTTTATTCCTGAGGTGAAATAGTGCAGACAGGGTATTCCTAGCCATGTTTGTCTTCTTTTTTTTTTTACCCTTCTCTATCATAAAAATACTCAAGAGAGCGTTGGAATCATCTCCAAAACCATCAATTAGCAAGTTGATTGCTTGATGATCTCGGATACAATTTGGACAATGATCAATAAATGCAATGAATAAACAATCACCCCTCCCTCCTATCATGAAGTGAATTCAAGAAGGGGAGTAGAGACGCTTCAAGGTTCATCAAATTATCATGAATTGATGTAAGACAAGCCTTGACACAATAAACTCGGTATAATGTCCTACCGAATTCAATTAATCATATTGGTTCTTTATGTCGGTTGTAATCCAATTTTAACCAATTTTATTAGCCTTTTTTATTACCTTTCCATTTCTTTATCTTTTCTCCTGTTTGTGCAAAAGTGATATTTACGTCCACTAAGTCCAAAATGCAATAAGGAGAAACAAGCATCAACTTAACCCAAGAAACAAATCTTATTTTCTTCAGGGGAAATTACAAAGGAAGAGTCAAACTTATTTACAAACGATAAGGGATTCCAAGTCAAACTCAAGATGTGCAACAATGACTAGTCAAACTCAAAAGAGTGATAATGACTTAGAAAAACCCAAACTTTAGTGATAATGACTTGAAATCCAAACTTGATAATAAGTGATAATGACACTTTCCTTAGTGATTTCCAAGGGTTAATTAGTCCCTTAAAAGTAAACATACTAATGAATAAAGAGAAATGAAAAATAAAAGAATGTGGTTTAGTATAAGAACATGTACATATTTGGGGTAGTGAACCTCCAAAGAATTTAAACCGTTAAGTATAGAACGTTTTATGCCTTTGGTAGTAAATCCCCTAAGAGATTAAATCAGTAAGCATAGAACGTTATATACTTTTGGTAATGAACCTCCTAAGCATGAAACGCTTTATGCCTTTGGTAGTGAATCTCCAAAGAGATTAAACCATTAAGCATAGAACGTTTTATACCTTTGGTAATGAACCTCCTAAGCATAAAACGTTTTATGCCTTTGGTAGTGAATCTCCAAAAAGATTAAACCATTAAGCATAGAGCATTTTATACCTTTGGTAATGAACCTCCAAAGAGATTAAACCATTAAGCATGGAAGAGTTCCTTTCTTATACTTGAACCACAATCTTAATTTTTCACAACTTTTTAATCGAAATAAGAAAAGAATGGAGGGAGGCTGCAGAGATGATTATGCGAAGTTGATTAATTGGTTGGTACAAACAAACTTGATATTTAAAACATAAATCATTGAAATAAATTAAACAACCCCCTAAATAGCATACAATAGTGCTGGAATTAACCTATAGAAAGCGAGCAAAATTAAATAGGATCAAGTTAGTAAACAAGTAGAAGGAATGGTGGCTAACCCCTCCACTTTTACAACTTCAAATCACATAGTTTAGATGTTGAAAAATAGCCCCAAAACAGTCCGAAATCAGCCCCAAAACAGTGGGAAAAATTAGTGAAAACAAGTGGGAAACACAAGGATTCAAGCTTGGAATAAGGTTCAAAGAAGGGTGATTAACCCCTCCACCTTTGGGTAGCTTTTAATCACAAGTTTCAGCCCTCAAAACAGTCCCAAAACAGTACCAAAATAATATGAAAACACAAGAAAAAGATGAACAAAGATTGAAATGAAAGTAAGAAAGCTTTACCTTTTGTAGAGAACTGTTCTTGTTGTAAATCAAACTTGATTCCAAAGCACCTTCAAGTTTGAGTATGATTTCAATTCTCAAATCAATATCCAAGTTTAAGCTCTTGTATGGTATGGATGGATGGAAGAACAAGGAAGAACAAAGATGGTTTCAACTCTTGGATATTGCCTAACACCTTGATATTTCTCTTTGTTGATATTTCGAACTTGATATTTCTCTTTGATATATGATATTTCTAACTTGATATTGTTTTCTTAACTCTTGAAAATGTTTTTTTTGTCTCCCCTAAAACATCACTTTGAGCCCTGTATTTATAGACCTTGAGCTATTGCTCCTCAAAATATTAGCACATTTGGACAGCTTTGAAAAGTCAAAAGGGGCGGCATGACCTCGGTGAGGTCTGATCGGACTTTAGAATCTACATTTAGGCCCGATTTCAAATAGGCATATCTCCATCATCTAGACTCCGTTTCAGGTGATTCTTAAGTCTAAAATGAAGCCCTAGAAGTCTTCTTTCCAATGCAAGTGGCCTCACATATAAATTATAAGTGTGCTAAGAGATATGCCTATTTTAGTGAAGGTTTCTCAGTTTTGACCTTATCGGATTTATGCCTAACTTCAAACAGCTATATCTTCCTCATCCAAACTTGGTTTTAGGTGATTCTTGACTGTAAAATGAAGCCCCGGAAGTCCTCTTTCCAATGGAGGTATCCTCACATATAACTTCTAAGTGTGCTAAGAGATATGCCTATTTTAGTGAAGGCTGCTCAGTTTTCTCTTAACAATTTTATACCAAACTTCTCCCCAACTAGTTTTCTTCCCTTTCCTCCAATTTTCTTTAACTCCAAACCTTTAACCAAGATGTTTTAAAGATTTTTTTGTTTTCAAAGAGTTCACCTCCCTTTCATTTATTTCCACTTCGTCCGTACTCGGTTTACTGACAAGTGCAGTTGTAAATGAAATGCGAGCCTCAGAACATCGTAGAAGCATTTGGACAAATATTTTGAAAGAGGGTTTTGATTTAAAATAGTTTGGCCAAAATGGGGTGCAAGGTTTGGGATTAGAGCTTGAATACAAATTTCTTTGCTGAGAATTCAAAAGATTGCACAGTGTAACTTTCATCATCGGGTGTTCGGAATAAAGCGCCTACGTCTTACGAGCGGTCAAAATTGGGGTGTCTACAGTTGCCCCTCTTTGATAGAACTCAAACTCATTTCATGACGTGAGTGAATGTCAAAGCCCAAAGACGTCCCATTTGACAAGATCGTAAGACTTTGGCAAAACAAACAGATGCAAATAATTTGTTAAACCCGAGGGTTGCCTACGTATCCCGTTTGCAAGGAATCAAACCTACATAGTTCAGGGGCAAGATGCAGAATGATATGTAAAACATAACTTATGATCATGCAATGAAATGCAAAACATATCTTATGATCATGCAATGAAATGCAATCAAGACAATGATGTGACACTGAATGAAAGCATAAATGTTGGATGGAGTGAATGTGAGATCCAAACGCTTCGTCCGCGAGAGGAGGAAAGTGAACTTAAGATCCAAACGCGTCTTACGCGAGATGAGTATGTGAACTTGAGATCCAAACACGTCTTACACGAGAGGAGTATGTGAACTTGAAATGATAAAAATCAAATCTTAACACGCTTCACGTAAAAAGAGGGAAGGTAAAGTCAAAATCCAAACACGTTTCGCGCGAACGGAAGAAGGTATAGTAGAATGATTAGAAATAACCTCTATACGCAGAAGCCACGGATGCCCTTTTTTTCTTTTTTCTTTTTTTTGATCATATTCACAACTTTCTCTATTCTCCAACGGGGTGACAGATTATGTTGGTTCAGTATCCAGAATTGAGGCGCATACAAGTTACCTCAACCAATGGGGCTACCATACAGATTTCAAGCCGGGGATACGCCCTTGGGTATTTAAACCAGACTTTAGTCTCGGAAATCCCGAACCTTTGCATTCTAGGCCTCGGTCATTCGAACTCTAGTTTTCACCGTCGCAGTTGATCTCCTAGGAACTCATTACAAACACAGTCGGGTGGCTATACCAGATCGATTGAAGTTGTTCGGGCACAACAAACACCAAAGGAATTGCGCCTTTAGAGGATTTAAGGTCTCCTAGACCACGACAAGTGCACAAGATAGTGTGATGCGCAATATAGCACGATGGATTAAGATTGTGCGGTAGATGCTTGATTATGCGATAGATGCACAATATGGTTATGATCGTACAATAGATGCATGGTGCGGATGTGATCGTGCGATAGATGCACGGTGCGGATGTAATAATGCGATAAATGCATGGTGTGGGTGTGACCATGTATATAAACAAAAGATACACAGATATGTACATACAGTATACATATATTCATATACAGACATATACACAGACAGAGACAAATATATACACAGATATATACAGTATATATACATAGACAGATATGGATATATGCACAAATATATACGATATAGATACACATATATACGGTATAGATACACAGACAGATACAGATACATACGATATATCTACACAAATATATACGGTATATATGTACAAATATATACGGTATATACACACAGATATATACGGTATATATATGCACAGATATATACGGATATATACAGGTATATATGACACAAACATATATGGACCTATATACAGACATATACGGAGATATACACAGGTGGGGAATATTCTGTTTGCAGCCGTCAGCGGGAAGATACCGTTACTGAGAAGGCATATTCCATTTGCTGACATCGGCACACGTACTCCAAACACGCAAAAAAAAAAGAAGGAAAAACTTAAAATGCATGGATGTGGGGATACGGGGTTTCGAACCCCTAACCTCAGGCTTAGTCTCTTGGTCCTTCAACCATTGAGCCAAACCACGAAACCAAGCCCGTCTCGTGACAAGATATGCAAACAAATATATATATAGATATGAGACATATATATATATATAACCAAACCAAAACAAAAGAAACATTTGTTATGGGGTTCGAACCCCTAACCTCGGGCTCAGCCTTCCATCCTTCAACCACTAAGCCAAACCACTGAACCCAAGCCACTCTTGTAACCAAATGTTCAAACAAATATATATAATACATAGATAAACAATATATATACATATATATATATATATGCAACTCTCCCACCTGCCTTGTTTTTGTCTCACTCTCTTTTCCTTCATCTTCTTCGAGCGTCGTGTCTATCGCGCGATTTCAACAATCGCGGCGCCTGACCGACAGGCTATCCAATCCTGCCCCGATTGTCAATGATCGTCTCGGCTTTCCTCCCTCTTGGTCTTCTTCTTTGGTTTCATCCTCTTCTTAAGTTGAGGCCTGCGAGAGAGGGCAGAGCAAAAGCCTGCAAACTTTCTCTGCCACCATTCTGCAATCTCTTTCTTTTGCATTACTCTCCTCTATCATGGCATCTTCACACGATTCTCTCACACTTTTTCCAGACCTAAACAAGTCCACGATAGAGATGACCGATTTCGACTCCCCTGAACCTCAACCACGGGCTCCTCCTCCTTCTCCTGTTTTCAACTTTCTAGCGATGTCAGTTGAACAAATCATGGCGACACAGTCTGACATCGAAGCAAACTCGTATACGCTGAAGTCATGTGTGAAGACTGTGACTGCGGTCTCTAACTTGTCCCGTCGACTACAGAACAGGACGTGTGAAGTACATCAGTTAAATGCACAACTCTCCCTCCTTCAACGTATGTACAAAGATGCTCGAGTAGAAATTAGTGCGCTGAAAAAGCAAAATAAAGAGCTAAAATGATAGGCCACCTCCATGGCTCGATTCAGAGTTTCTTCGCACAACCAATTTGATGGCCGGCGAAGAATAATCTCCTTCGGAAGCTCTGCCAAGACTGAGACAGAGTCTTCAAGAGCTTCAAAAGAGTAAACATGAAGTAAGGTAGCTGATAGTAAAGTTAGGCAATGAAGCTGCGTGCAAATGAAGCCGATTGTAATCTTCGTCGCCGAGCTGCTGCCGAAAAATTGAAAAAATGCTACTCTCTCTCTTTTTTTTTTCTTTTTTTTTTCTTTCTGTATATATTTTGTACAAATGTGATCGGGGTTAATCCCCGAAATTACTAAAACGAGTTTGTTTGTGAATCCGAATGGCAAGTCATAATGGTTTGAATATTTAGATGTTAGAAATGATTGTATTTCAAATCGGACAATTTGAGCCTATTACTGAAAACGTAAAAGAAAACTCAATGAACTGAAATTAGGCAAAATACACTTGCGAATAAAATGGACACAAAACGGACACAAAACCAATTTACGAATTTTTTTTTATTATTATTTTTTTTTTACTCAAAATAAAAATGACCTAAACAAGCTGATTTGATTTTCCATTATTATTATTATTATTATTTTATTTTTATTTTTTTTGGATCAAAGTAAACAGGATATACAAATTAACAAAACTAATTTGATTTCAGATTTAAAACAAAGTAAAATTTATTGAACTTTTTTTTTATGTATTATTTTATTTTCCTATATATATGTATATATATATATATATATATTTGGAATCAGATCAAAATATTTACTCAAATTAAAATATCTACTCAAATCAAAATATGAGAAATAAAACTGAGTTCTTTGATTTTTTTTTTTTTAATTTTTATTTGATAACATAAAAGACAATAAGGTTTTTTTTGATTTTTTTTTGTTTTTGTTTTTTTTTTTTTTTGTGTTTTTGTTTTTGCGTTTTTTTTTTTTTTTTTTTTTATTCAGATAAACTAAAATCCCAACAAAAAAACCCCCTGTTTTTTTATATTTGCTTTGTAGTTTAAACACTAGCTTCAGATAGACTATGTTCTTGTTGAAAGACTTCTCTTTTGTTTTTTATTTTGTAAAACAATGATCGGGGTTGGACCTGCTAGTTTTATCAAGTGTTATTGTGGATGATCTCTTCTTACAAATATCTTGTACTGTGTTTACATATGATGACTGGATAACACTTGCAAGATAATCTTTGAAGAACACTTGCGCTTGAATTGGTTCATGAATCGGATAATAATATCAACCAGGCAAAATGAAAAAACTACAACTTGATAACAAAAGAAACCTAATGAAAACAACTTGAACATACTAAAACAAAAGACTTGGTAATAAAACAAGACTGAAAATACAATCACAACACAAGAGGACAAAAGAACACAAGAGGACAAAGGGAATCTTCTGGGAGTGCACTCCACAACTACAACACAATGTTTGGCCCACCCACCACTAAAGGCTATCATCACTACTCCATCCAAATTCTATAAATGATACTCCCATAATGTTGTTTCTGGCAGAAGAGCAAGGTTTTACATTTTGCTCTCAAAATGGAGATGTTACCCACCAATAGGCTCCAAGACTAGATAACCACTTTGGATGGCTCGGAAAATATGAACTTTTGCGGTTTCGGCCTAAATGCTCTTTTTTCGTTGAGCCGCACTTCACTTTGCTTTCCATTTCTCCATGTCGCTGCTCGGTGTTGGAATATAATCACATATATATTTCGTTTCGGTTCACAAGAGACGTGTCCGACACTCGAAGAATTTCAAGCATCGATGGAATCTCAACGTGATAAAGAAATCATGCTTCAACCCTGTTTTGGCCATGCTCAAGCTTTAGGACGAATGTATGGGCTTACCTTACACGAAGCTCGATCCTTGGCTCACAATGGGGAACTAGATATTCCAAATTTGATTCGTTGGTTTTTCATCACCGGTGACAAAGACGACCTCCTTTGGCGAGGTTATTGTCAGCATGCCCTTTGCTTATGCTTACTCGCACACTTCCTTTTTGCCCCTAGTCGCGGTGGAGTTAGCATTAAACTGATTAAAGTAGCCCAGTGCCTTAAGGAGGGTAAGAGTTGCATGGGCTTAGTGCTGGCCGAGACTTTCACAGGCTTAGATGCTTTTCAACGAGGAGAGACTACTCGATTTGCGGGAAGTCCATTACTTCTCCAGGTATTGTTTCCCACTCTCCTTATTTATGATCCTTACATCACTCAACATTCAATCTCTTTCTTTTTTTTTTCTCAAAACCCTTTTCTTACTTTTCTCTCAATATACATCTCTCTATTCTATTATCTCTCTTATTTTTCATCCCTTTCCCCAGATATGGTTGATGGATAAGCTGAAAGTGGTGGATCTTTGCCCCGAGTACTCGGCTAGGACTTACTTTCTTCATCCACAGCTAGTGGAGTTCCCCTCAGAGGGAATGTGGTGTGACTGGATGCATAACAGATCTGCAGTTGACATTGCTTGGCGTAGCCCCTGGCTTAACTTGGCTAAGATGAGTTACAACATGTCCCGACAACCAGGTATACAGTTGATTGGCCTTACACATTGTGTATTCTAGTTTCCATTCAGGTTCAGACGCCAGTTTGGACATGATCAGATTTGTCCAGATGAAGAGATAAAGTACCCAGCTTCATTTCTTGTTCGTGGTTCGTACTTGCCTCGGTACCTCAGTGCTTGGAATAAGAGAATTTCTGGCCCCTGCCTTTATTTTCAGTTCCATCATTCGTGACGAATACTTGGTTTGGCTTGAGGATGAGGAACAGATTAGGCCGATCTCGGTTACAGAAACTTCCGTAAGCACGAAAAAGAGACGAAGAACTGACACTTGACTCATCTATGCCCCTAGTTTATTACTTTGTCTTTTCTTTTCAAGTTTTTATGTAAAATCAACTTTGGTTTGAAGAGTGTACTTGTGATAAATCAATATAATTAAAGTAAGCATTGAAAAGTTTCCTTTTGTGTTATAAACGGTAAAGTTTTGAGAAGAAAAACAAAAATTGAATTAAAACTTTTCAAAACAATTTTTTTTTCTTTTGTTTTTTTTTTTTTCCAGAAATGGTCACCATCTGATACATACAGAATTAATCCTGAGGCTGTACAGCCCCAAATAAGAAGATCATAACCAAGTCGACAAACGGTAGAGAATGACGGATTAATTAAACCAGATGAACAAGACAATTGGGTTGAAAAATAGTGATGGCCGAACTTTGGGATGAAGTTGCCTACGTATCCCAAAGATGAGAATCAGGCCTTACGTAGTTCGAAGAGGGTTCACTCGAGTATTTGTTCTCTCATTTTGCGCTCTAACTTTTACCAAGGTTGCCCTTTCGGGTTTTCGGCCTTGCGAGCTTAGTTTTTCTTTATTTCTAATTTATTTTATTTTATTTTATTTTATTTTATTATGCTCTAACTTTTGCCTAAGTCGCCCTTTCAGGTTTTCGACCTAACGAGCCTCTCAGGGGTAATACTTCTTCAACTTGTCCATGTTGATCGGTTGAGAAAACTCCAGGCCATTCAAATCCATAAGAATAATTGCTCTCCCAGACAAGATTGACTTGATGATATAAGGACCAGTTCAATTGGGTCTTGTCGACACCCCATTTTTGATCGTCCTTGAGACTTGGACGTCACCGTTTGAACACTCGATGATCATCCTTGTTTGTGTTCATCTTCAGTCCCCGGAGGTCTCGGCTATGCGCCTTGCCTCAAAACCTCTCGACTCGACTGTTTTGTGTTTGGTTTTGCACCAAACACTTGTGTTTTGCTTTTGAGGGGCAGGGAATGGCTTGTTGGCCATCCCCACACCTCACCGGCCATGGCTTGAGGCCACCAGCCATTGTTTTGTTGCCATCCGCGAAATGTTTGGCCGGCCGGCACTCTTTGTGGTCGGCCGACCATTGTTTTGGCCAATTTGTCATTTTTGGCTGGCCGACCACTGTGCATCTGCTTTTGGCAGATATTTTGTGCTAGCTGTGATAGCTGGCACCCACTTTGCACCCCCTCCATACACATGTATGGAGGGATTTCACTCTTGCTTAGCTTGTTTTGTAAGCTTTGCAAGAGTGAATCTCTATAAAGGGAGGCCTTCTCCTCCCTTCCCAAGGGTTACAAAAAAACTCCAGAGCTCTAAGATTAGGATTGTGTATCTATTCTATCTCTATATCTCCTTTTCCTTCCATTATGTGTGTGTTTAAGGTGTTTTGTTCATAGTTTTGTACACAAACACCTAGTGTTACACTTTCCTTTGGCTACTGAGGTACTAAGGAGTAATTTTCAGAGTTCTTGAGTTGATCTAAGCTTGGAGAGGCTGCTGGAGTGGCCCTTGTGAAGAAGGTCTTCAAGGGTAAGAACTTTATCCTTTTATTCCCCATTTTTGCATAGGCTTTTTGCCATCCTTGCATCTGTTTTTAAGCTTAACTTATAACATATAAAAGTTCTGATTTTAAGTGCTTAAAATAGTTGTTTAAGGTTGCTTTGGTGTTTGGGATTGTTTGACCCCTCTTAGGCCTTGTTTGGCCTCCATTTTGTGCTATTTTGGTGAGCTCCGGGACCACCTTGTCTTGGCCTCCTCACCACTGAAATCTAGAGAGATTTCAGTGGTGGGGATGGTGCTTTAAGGTCCTAAGAAGGAGAGGGCCATCCCCTCTCCTTGTTGCCTTCAATATGTGTCATTTTAGCCTCATGTGTGAGCACCATTGTTGAGATCATGTTGGCCATGTCTTAGCTAGTATTTGTGCTTATTTTGTCATGATATAGCACTATTTTTAATTAGTTTAGACACACCATGCTTGTCTTGCATACTTGTCTTGTAATGTCATGATTTGCCTTAGCATGTACTTAGTATTTAGACTACTATGCTTACTTGTTTTGGCCAAGCTTTGTGAAGCTTTTATGCATGTTTTAGTATGCTTAAGGTCTGTTTGTGGTTGTTTTGGCCATCCATGACATGCTTTGCATAGCCGCCTTGCATTTTGGCTTGGTGGCCTTGGGTGTGGAAGTGTTGAGCATGCATTACTTGGCTTGTTTCAGTGGTTTGGCACCACTTACCATGTCATTTTAGTCCATTTAGCATGCTTGTATGCTTGCATTTGATGTTACTTTAAAGCCTTAAAGAGTTTGTGTTTCATGCTCCATGAAAGTGTCATTGCGTATGCCATCATGTTTAGGCCTCTAGTATACCATGTCAATGTGTTTTTGGCTTTGTTTTAACATGCTAAAACTCTGATTTTGGTTGTTCAAAGCATGCCATGTTTGGTTTTGCTAAGTGTAGTTCAATAACTCTTTGGTGAGCCTTAGGTTTTGGACATAATTGCATGCTTTGCTTGTCTTGTTTAGTTGGTTTGGCACCATCCTTAACATGATTTTCAGAGTTTGATATGCATTCCGTTTGTCCATATTTGTTTCCTTTTAAGTGTGCTTAAAAGTTGCTTCTTTATGCTTAAATGTTGGACCATATGTGCATGCATGTTTGTATGTGTTTTGGCCCTCATTTCCATAGCATTTGGCCGCTGTTTTGGACTTGTTAGAGAGCTGCCCAAACTAGTTTAAGACCATCCTTTGCATATTGTTGCATTGGCCTTGCATGTTGTCACATACTTGGCCCATAAACATCTTGTTACATGCTTAAATGACAGTGCATTTGGCATGCATTCTTCCTTTTTTGTCTTGGTTGCTTAACATGTTACATGTTTTGCATGTTTGTATGCTTATTGGCATTCTCATGTTGCATATTTAGCTCACATGCCTAGGTTGCATTGCATTGAGCATGCATGCCTTGTCTCTTGATCAAGCGATAAAGGTTGGGCCTATTGTTTGTTTATGTGCATTTCATTCCACATTGAAATGGCACACTTGGTTTCTTGGGCCATCACGTATCGAAATGCGCGATTGGTGGTCCGAGAATCGAGTACCATCCCCCTTTGAGTCATGGACATGATAAGGGGTGTGGTGGTGCCCACATTGCTTTGAAATGTATTGCCATACCTTGCTTGTCCTCTGTTGCTGTCAAAACAGGTTTCTGCAGGAAGATATGGTCGGCCATGAATTGGTGGCCGAGAGCTCAATAGATGGTCGATGACCACTTTACCATGGCCGGTGGTGTTTCCTCTTGGCCGGTGGCATCCCACAGTGTTCAGAGAATGCTCCTTGGGACTTGTGCAATTTTCAGAGGCATAAAATAGTGAAAACAGAGGCAGCTTATGCATGGTGGTGGATTTCCGAGCGGAGTCGAGCATACATGCATTGGACCCTCTTCCCGAGGCTATTTTATCGCTTTATTAGCTTGGCTAATTTGCTTAACTAGTTAATTGGTTTGTAACTATTTAATTAGCTTGTTAGTTGATTAAATTGTATTATTCTTTCGGTCCCTCCGAGCGAGGGCGAATTTGTAATAAGTGTGCGTGTGTGCGATGCATGTCTTCCAACCCCCACTTCTTTCTCCCTTTTACTTACCTGCTTTTGATGGTTAGTATTAGGACATATTTCAATTAGCATCCTTATACTATGCATGTGTGCATTCATTCATCTGTATTGCATGCACCGGGCTCGGCGCATCATACTAATTGCATAGTATTTCAAATCTAACTTGAATACATGTTATCTGCTGCATTTCACATGCCATCCATAGATTAGCCGAGCCTACTCTAGCTGCATTTTGCCTGTGATGCATTAGCCATTTTAACATGAACTAGGATCATGCATGATTGCTAACTACTTTCTTGTTTTGGCTCGGAGTACACTGTAAGTGTTTTTTCTGCTTTAGCATCTTGCATGAGTGTGAATGTTAACATGAAAGCATGCTTGCCTTGAGGCTAACTGCTTAGTTGATTTATTGCCTGAATGCCTGTGGGTGAAGGTTGGATTGCTTGAATTGGGACAATTCATTGAAATTCGTATTTTAGCCTACTTGCGAGTAGCAAAACTCAAACCATTTTTCTGAACAAACGGATATGTAATGCTTTGTTCCAAATTAGGTGATCTATACTTGTGTGTTGTGCGCATCACATAGTAAGATTAGCTAATTAATCGGAATAAGAGCACATAATGTTTTCAAAACTAGATATCATGATTAGTAGAGGCCGATCTTTGATCGGGCGAACGGGGGTGCTCATAGCTGACCTTCCCCAATCGTACCCAAGTTCCCGAGCTGAGGCAACTTTGGTGATGACGGACATGTGGCTTTAGGCAACGAGTCAGGGTTTCCTAAATTCCCTCAAAATAAATATTTAGGTGGCGACTCTGTATCTGGCAAAGCAGTCCATGTTTGGCACTTCTTTCTAAAAATCTGTTTTCCAAAACGATTTGCTGGATTTGGACTCTTTGGTGATTTATCAGTCTTGCATTGCACTTTGCAAGATCAGATTAAGAACCGTGACATTGAGTCCTGAACTGTAGTGAGCCCAATGAACAAAACGTGATTCCCTCCCCGGACGTTCGGGGACGTCTACAAGTCTGAACTTGTCTCTAGGGTCATAGATGGGGGCTCGGTTGTCTTTGAGCACCATGTCTCCTACTTTGACATTTCTGGATTTGACTTTCTTGTTAAAAGCCCTCGCAATTCTATGCTGGTAACCTTGGATATGATACAATGCCTTCAACCTCCTCTCGTCAAATAACACCAATTCTTCAAATCTACTTTGTTGCCAGTTCGCCTCTGCTATCTGACACTCAACCATAATTCTTAGCGACGGTACTTCAATCTTGATTGGCAGAATAGCTTCTATCCCATAAACAAGAGAATAAGGGGTTACTCCTGTAGATGTTCGGATCGACGTTCTGTAACCCCAGAGTGCGAATGGAAGTTTCTCCGACCAATCCCTGTAGGTTTAAACCATTTTCTGCAAAATTCTCTTGATGTTTTTGTTTGCAGCCTCAACAGCTCCATTGGTCTGCAGCCTGTATGTTGATGACTTACGGAAAGTCACGTTATATTTCTCAAGCAGGTCTATCATCTCTTTCTTGAAATACGAGCCATTATCTGAGATGATCTCGTTGGGCACCCCATACCGACAGATGATGTTGTTCTTGATGAACTTAGCCAGATGCGACGCCTTTAGAACGGCATAGGATTGGGCCTCCACCCACTTTGTGAAGTAGTCGATTGCTACCAAAATGAACTCATGCCCGTTTGACCCCTTTGGCGTGACGGCACCGATAACGTCAATTCCCCAGACTAAGAAAGGCCATGGTGAAGTCATATTGTAGAGTTTTGATGGCGGAATGTTCATGCGATTGGCATGGATCTGACATTTGTGGCATCGCTGTACAAAGCCAATACAGTCATCCTCCATGGTTGACCAGTAGTAGCCTTGTTTAAGGATTTTTCGAGCTAGCATCACACCATTCATGTGAGCTTCGCACTCTCCTCCGTGGATAGCTTCCATAAGGCGCCTTGATTCTCCTTCCTCAACACATAACTTATGCATTCCTAGATGGCCTCTTTTGTACAACTTGTTTCTGCAGATGATGAATTAGATGGCCAGACGCCGTATTCCCCTTTTGTCCTTGGCACTTGCCCTTGGTGGGTACGCCTCTTTGTCCAGGAAATTCCAGATTTCATAATACCAGGGGTTCATGTCTTGAACCTCATCTATCACAGCGATGGTCTCATACGCCGGCGTATACTTCTGTTCAATGATGATCGGGTGCATCTTTACTCCAAGCGGAATGTCCACCATGGAGGATAAAGTTGCCAACGCATCAGTAAATCGATTGTTCTCTCTGAGCAAATGCGTGAATGTCAATTTCTCAAACCTCGGAATTAACACATCCAAGGCCTAATGATAAACCTTTATTTTCTCTTCCTTAACCCGCCAATCTCCGTTAGCTTGAGACACAACCAAATTCGAATCTCCGATAACATCCAATCTTATTGCCCCTAGTTCTAGGGCAGCTTCCAAACCAGCAACACACGTTTCGTATTCTGCTTCATTGTTGGATACTTTAAACCAGAGTTTGAAGGCTAGAGGTATGTGTGAATCATCGGGTGCTATAAGCAACACACCGATCCCATAACCATGCTAATTAGATGCTCCATCAAAGTACATTGTCCATGGTTCCTCTTCTATCTGCAGGATGTCTTCATCTGGGAATAGATACTCCACTGCTTCATCATCTCCTTCTACTGGGTGATCCGCTAGAAATTCTGCTACAGCTCTCCCTTTGACTGATTTGCACGTGACATACTTGAGGTCAAACTTGGAGAGAAGAAGCAACCAACAAGCTAGCTTACCTGTAAGTGCTAGTTTCTCAAAGAGATATTTGAGGGGTTCTAAGCTCGAAACCAGAATTACATAATGAGCTAACAGGTAGTGTCTCAACTTCCTCGTTGCCCAAACCAAAGCTAAGGAAGCTTTCTCGAGAGGAGTGTAACGAGTTTCATATTCTAGCACCTTCTTGCTTAGATAATAGATGGCCTTCTCCACCTTCGCTTTTGATTCTTGCGCTAGCATGCACTCCATAGTTGAATTTGTTATTGATAAATACAACATAAGTGGTTTCCCTGGTTCTGGTGGCGGCAATACAGGAGGATTCTGAAGGTGCTGTTTAATCTGCTCGAAGGCGAATTGACACCAATCACACCATTGGAATTTCTTTCCTTTCTTCAACAGACCAAACAGTGGTTCACAAGTCAAGGTTAATTTTGAGATAAATCGTCTTATGAATTGCACCTTACCTAGAAAGCCGCACACCTCCTTTTCAGTCCTTGGTAGTGGCATTTCTACGATGGCCTTAACTTTGGAGGGATCTACTTCAATTCCTCTTTGTGTAATCAGAAATCCAAACATTTTTCCTGCAGTTACCCCGAAGGTGCGTTTCTGTGGGTTTAACCTCAGTCTATACTCCTTGATCCGCTCAAAGAATTTTTCTAGTGTAGTGTACTGACCTCCTCACTCTTTAGACTTGACAATCATATTGTCCACATACACCTCAACCTCCTTATGGATCATGTCGTGCAAAATGGTGGTTGAGGCCCGCTGATATGTAGCCCTAGCATTTTTCAATCCAAAAGGCATAACTCTATAATAGTAGGTGCCCCACGGCGTGGTGAAAGCAGTTTTCTCTCTGTCATTGAAATCTGATTATACCCGGAAAACCAATCCATGAATGAAAGCAAAGCATGGCCAGCTATGAAGTCTACCAGTTCATTGATGTGTGGCAATGGAAAATTATCTTTTGGACTTGCTCTATTTAGATCCCCGAAAGTTGACGCAGACCCTAATTCTGTTATCCTTCTTTGGAACAGAAACAATATTAGCCAACCAAGTTGGGTATTCAGATACCATCAAGAAACCTGCATCAATCTGTTTGCTGACCTCCTCTTTGATCTTTAATGCCCAATCTGGGCAAACTCTGCACAGTTTCTGTTTGACTGGTCGGGCCTCAGGATTAAGAGGGATCTGGTGCTATACAATCTCAAGATCTATTCCAGGCATGTCTTCGTAGGACCACGCGAAACATCTTTGAAATTTTTTAATAAAGCGATTAAACGCTCGCATTCCTCCGAAGACAACGTGGATCCGATCTAGACCAAAAGAGGATCCTCCTCAGTACCCACATTAATTGTAGTGATTTCATCTATGCAGGGCTTAACGCGCCTCTCCTCTTCTTGGTCAACCAAATTTTTTAAAGCCCGAGGAATTTCTTCATCTTCGTTTAAGTCAAAATTTTGAAAATCAAGATTAGTGCAACAAACTAAAGGCACAGAGAAGTAAGCAAACTCTACGACATTCCCATTAGTAAAGTCTGGGTCCTCGATTACAGTTGACTCAAAAGAAAAAATAAAAGAAGACTTTGATAGGACTTTGGCACCCGGGTTACCACTCCCGGAAGTACCAGACTCAAAAGAACTCGAATCTGACTCCGACTCTACAGACTCGATGGAATCAGATTCGGACTTATTATCCGATTCAGAACTGCTGATGATGCCCTTTTCAAATTTCCAGATTAGGTGTGGAACCTCAGATGCATCTACTATAAGTTTAGAGAAATCCGCTTCTGGTTTATCCCCGATCATTGAGATAATAAAACTATCCCCCAAGTTGTCAGACTCAGTTTCGACAGTAGAATTTGCTAGCAAGCCAGTCAGTGTTTTTCCCAACAGCTCTTCTTCTTCAACGTTCACAGTTACAGTCCTGTCTTGACCTGTATTAGTACTCAGGTCCATCAGCTCATCTTCTTCTTCCGGTAACTGGTGCCCGAAGAAGATCTCAAACCTGGGATAGATTGTCTTTGTCTCCTGGCCAAACCAAGGCTTTGGAAATCCACAAAAGGGGAAATCTTCCCCTTGGCAAACAAAGCGTTTGTTCAAGGTTCCCCGTATTGGTTTGTGAACTAACTCATATTGTTTTCCATCCTTCTTTGCTTTAATTCTTCCTCTCAACTCAGCCCACTTCCTTTGCCAATCCTCAGCAGTAGGTTTGTATCCCAGCCCAAAAGCATGGGGGTTGTGAATCAGCTCCTTAGTAACAACGCCTCCTTGTCTGCCACTCCTGCCTAGTCCTAATCCAGGCATATGCCCTTGTTTGTTCATCATGTAGATGGACTAAGCACTCACATAGATTCCGTCAGCTTCCGCCATGATAGATTGGACTACCCAGGCTTCTGTTAGTGAGAAGCCAGAGAGGAATACATCTTCTTCCCCGTGTATGATTTCTAACACTGGTGTGGCAGTTCCCTAAGGAGAGTGGATCAATAAATTACCATACACAGTAGCAATCCCACCTTTGAAGGGGTATTTCACCAACTAATGGACTGTTGATGACACAGCTTTTATCTGATGCAGCCAAGGCCTTCCCAACAGTAGATTGAAGGTAGTCGGAACATCCATTACATGAAATTCTACCTCATGTTTGGACGGGCCGATCAGGATATGGCTCTTGAATGTTCCCATGACATCCCGGCTTGTATTGTCATAAACTCAGACGGCTTGGGTTGTGGGTGTGAAGTCAACAGGCCTCAAACCTATGGCATAAATAGTCCGTGTCGGACATACATTGATCGTCGATCTAGTATCTACTAACACTACCGGAATCCCCTTCTTACGGCTCTCCAGAGTTACATACAAGGGCCAGTTGTGGTTCGCACCCTCAGGTGGTAGCTCTTTATCCGTGAAAGATATCACTGGCGTAACATCGCCGAATGTGACTAATGACACCGGTTGATCAGCGGTATTGTCGATAGGTAGTTTGGTGCGATTCATTGCCTCTAGTAATGCTTGCCTATGCTCCCGAGAAGCCGTTATCAATCCCCAGATTGAGATATCTGCTTGAATCTTCTTGAGCTATTTCAAAACCAGGTTGTCTTCACAGTCCTTCTCTCTGGTGTTATCAACCTCTTTGTTAGAGGATTCTGGTTTATCTACAACCGCAGGTTTGAAGTACCGACCACTCCGGGTCATGTGATTAACTTCGTCTGTATACCACGTATTGTCGGGGGTATTGGATTTCCACCATTCGTCCGTGTATGCATGACTCAGATCATTATCTTGCTACCACTCTCCTGCCATCATGGCCAGGCTTTTATCAGACTCTACTTGGAGCATGTTCACATCATGCCCCTCAGCAACATACCTTTCCCTTTTAACTATGGTTTTGGTTTCTAGCAAGGCCATCTTCCTTTGAATTTCTTCCATCACTTGTTCTGTACTAGTAATGGATGTGGTCTCGACTTTTTCCTCCCTGACTCCTTTTGTCTGTTCCACCTCATGTAACTCTTCGTCACCAAACCAACCGTTGTTTGTTTCCAGCTAATTTGAATCCAACCAGCCTATCTAGACACTACTTGTTTCCTCTTTTTCAAAGAAATAGAGGTTGGCTAGGTCTTTTTCTATCTGAACTAGATCCTCTTCTAGTTCGGCCAAGTCATTTAGGCCTTGTTCAGGCCAATCATTCTGATGTTGCCCTAACTGGCCTTCCCCCATAGCATTGACATTGAGAACATCCGGCAATAGGACCACTGGTTTTGGTTTATCAATGGCCACAATGTATAAACTGGGGTCATACTCCTCTGCAAGCGAAGCCCCATTTTCTATGACACAGGTATTAGATAACCTTGTCTTTAATGCACTCTCCTCTTTCTTTGTTCCTGCCATAACCTTTTTGGGTTGGATTTATAGGGCTAGATCCAACATGCACATATCCGTGCCTTTTGGAATAACCACCTCCGGTTTCGGTAGGTGGGACGAGGTAATATATATGCTTGGGTTAAAGGTAGGTGGTAGTGTTTAGATGTGGTTAATATTTCTAGGGGAAGGAACTTAGTTATGTGTAGGAAGTGGGTTGGTTGTCACATTTGGTTTAGGAGGGGCGATGACTTTATTGTCAATGAGATTCTGAATCTCATGACGTAGACGATAGCATGAATCTGTATGATGGCTATGTTGTTGGTGGAAAGTACAATATTGGGTTTGGTCGTGTCTAGCTGGCAGTGGGTCTGGGAGAGGGAGAGGGCAAAGATCAAGAGGCTTGAGATGCCCTTTGTCCATCAACACCTTGAGGGCACGAGTTGGACTCATATGGAGGGGGGTAAAAGGTCTTCGGTTCCAAGGTTGACCATTTTGTGCAATTTGTGAGTTTGTGGCAGCAGCGAAGGGATCGACTATCTTGGCCGATGATGTAGCAATGGTACTGACATCTGCAGGTCGCAGAATAGTGCTAGTACTAGCATTGGTACTCCGAGTGAATAGCTTTTTTGCAGGTTCACTTGTTCTGTGGATGATGCCCTTTTTGAAGGCGCTCTCAATTTGAACCCCTAACTCATGTAAAGAAGCAAATGTGGACAACGGTGCCACTATCATTCTCTGCAACATGCCTGGCTCGAGGTTTTGGACCACTAACCTGACTTGTTCTCTTTCAGAAGGTCTGCTAGTCATTTTGGCTGCCTTTGCCCTCCATCTTGCCACAAAGTCAATGAAGGGTTCTTTGGGGTTCTAAGTGGTTGCTTCCAGCTCACTGATTGTTACTTCTATCTGAGTATTGGTTAACAAACCCCTCAAATAGTTCTTCCCAATTTCGCTTCGTTGAGTCCTCCAGTTTGGCGTACCAGATGGCCGCTACATCTGACAGGGTCCTCTCAAATAATAAGAGTTTTTGTGCCCTAGATAAACCCATGGGCCTCAACACATCTGAAAACAGGCGGACATGCACAATCGGATCCCCGCTCCCATCAAATCTATCGATGTGAGGTATTTTAAATTTTTCTGGCAACCTGACTGAAGCCTCAGTGTACCCGTCCTCAATGTCGGGAATTGAATTGAAACCTTGGGATTTCTTCAAGGCTTTCTCAAGCCTAGCAATTTTTATCATGGCTGGATCAACTTCATTCATATCGAAGGGAATGGTTCCCGTAGGAGGTTGTACCGGAGGTCTGTAAGCTGAAGCTGTTGAAAACATCTCCTGAGGATCTGGGACCTAAGGAGTTTCCAGTGGTGGAGGGAGATCAGGATTTGGCTGGGCAGCCGGGACCGGATGTACAGTGGATGCAGATGTCCCAGATGGGCGTCGCAAATCAGTGATGACTTCATCCTGTGCGGCCATCCGTTGGTTGACCGAATCCATGGTCCTTTGGACTACTACCATCATGGCAGTAACTTCTTCTGTGTTTTGTGTTAGGTTCTGTGCCATTGTTGGACTGGATGAATTAGATGCTGGTGAGTGAACAGGAGTTTGCTGAGTGCTTGGTACTGATGCTGACTGTCTATTCCTTCTTCGTCGAGTAACCGACGGGAGAGAAACTAACACTGGCTGACCGTCAACAAGATCTTCCGTTTTACAAAGCCTACGAGAATGAGTCCAAACAACTCGGGGGATATTGAGTCTTTCTGAAGCTATGATGAAAAACTACCTAGCACAAAGAAAGAAAGAAAACATATTTTAAAAAAACGGGCAGCACTTCGGCCACAATTCTCAATTAATCACATCACGCAGCTGAACTGCGATCCTCACTGAACTTTGTTCTCAGACTGATTGCTCATTTGTACCACTGCTATGAACCACCTTGTATATTTCACTGTAAAAGCATGTACCACATACAAAGAACCAAAACACCCCTATGAGGGGGTAGGGTTACCTTGTCCTAGATTTTGACATGATCTAGTTTGCACTATTTCAAGCAAGTGGTTTCATAACATCCTATACGGGTAGCATCCTGTCCAAATTTGAATAGTCACTAGAGCGTACTATATGCATTAGGTCAAATAGTCACAAAGGGTACCTCAGCAAGACTACCTAATATACCTCTCACACCTAACACTGAGAAGTGAAATGAGGATCAAGCGGTATAGCGGTAATCTAGATTCAAGGGTTGTGTTCCCAACTTGACAGAGCCCATGACCGGTCAGCCTTTTGGCAAGCTTTGTAGGCAAGCCTCTGACAAACTGTCCAAGAATAACAGATGGCAAACACAGGGACTTAGGCGCACCAATGCAAATACAATGCAATGCAAAGAACATATTTATGTAGATAAAATTTCACATCATGAAGTTTGAGTCAAGTTCTCTAATTCCCCAACAGAGTCGCCAGAAACTGTAGCTCAGCTTTTCGCGTCCCCTTTCGGAAGAATGAATAGCCCTTACAGTTCGGACACCACTTGTGTTGGTTCTGATTATGATTTCACAAGTGCAATGTGAAACAGTGAAAACACAAAAAGAGTCCAAATCCGGCAATTTCTTTTGGAAAATCGATGTTTGAATCAAATGCCAAAAATGGACTGCTTTACCAGATATCAGAGTCGCCATCTAAATATTTATTTTGGGAAATTTAGGAAACCCATGACTCGTGCCAAAGGCCATTAGTCCATCATTACCAGAGTGTCTTGGTTTGGGAACTTAGGTATGAGAGGGGAAGGTCAATAATTGAACACCCCACTCACCCGATCAAAAATCGGCCTCTACTAATCATGATGTGGTTTTTATGTACAGTATATGCTTTTGTTCTATATGTAACATACAAGTATAGACTAATTTCACGAAAAGTTGGAACGTTTGATTTCATGTTTGTTTTGAAACAAAAGTGTTTTGAATATGTATCACTTAAAATGGTGATCTCATATATACATGAATCAAAGTATCATAATTCAAGTGATTAGCCTTCATCCACAGGCATTCAAACAGGTATATCAAATAAGCAGTTAGCCTCATGGTATTATGTTTGATATGATAGCATTCACACTTATGCAATATGCTAAAGCAAAAATGCTTACCTTAATGTCCAAAGGCGAGTCCAAAAAGAAAGCAAATAGTTAGGAAAAAAATGCATGATCCTAATTTAATGACTAATGCAACACATACAATGTGCAATTAAGGTTCGGCTATTAGTATGGCATGTGAGTCAATTCAAGGCCTATGATAGCGCATGTATGCAAGTAAGGACTTTGAATTTGACATTTGAATAATATGATGAGCCGAACTTTTATGCTTGTAAACGAATGGATATAAATCATGGAAAATGCTAATTAAACATGATATCCCTAATCTAACCATCATAAGCAATGAAATAAAATGGAGAAAGAATGGGGGTTGGAAGACATACAACTTATTACATATTTGTCCTCGTGAAGGAGGGTCCGAATGTCCAAATGTCCGAATAAATAATTATTACAAAGTCGAATGACTAATAAATGAAAGGGGCTATCTAATTTATTACAATAATAATATGCAATGATTGCTCGATGCTCCTCAGGAATTATTCTGTCTGCCTTGCTGGGATTTGTTCTGTTTCACCCCTAGTTACTGCTTTCGACCAAAAGTGTATTGTTTTGCAATTTATTGGAGCCTTGCCGACCCCAAAACGCGACCTAGTCGAGCCCCAAATAAATCCAATACTTTGTTTTCTTGTGGAAATCAGTTTTTTGTTCCTGAGGTGAAACAGTGCAGACAGGGTATTCCTAGCCATGTTTGTCTTTTTTTTTTTTTACCCTTCTCTATCATAAAAATACTCAAGAGAGGGTTGGAATCATCTCCAAAACCATCAATTAGCAAGTTGATTACTTGATGATCTCGAATACAATTTGGACAATGATCAATAAATACAATGAATAAACAACCACCCCTCCCTCCTATCATGAAGTGAATTCAA
Organism: Camellia granthamiana; assembly: GCA_036172215.1. Classification (NCBI taxonomy): domain Eukaryota; kingdom Viridiplantae; phylum Streptophyta; class Magnoliopsida; order Ericales; family Theaceae; genus Camellia; species Camellia granthamiana. The sequence goes on along the minus strand of CM069914.1, from coordinate 57,642,096 downwards.
GAAGGGGAGTAAAGACGCTTCAAGGTTCATTAAATTATCATGAATTGATGTAAGACAAGCCTTGATATAATAAACTCGGTATAACGTCCTACCGAATTCAATTAATCATATTGGTTCTTTATGTCGGTTGTAATCCAATTTTAACCAATTTTATTAGCCTTTTTTATTACCTTTCCATTTCTTTATCTTTTCTCCTATTTGTGCAAAAGTGATATTTACATCCACTAAGTCCAAAATGCAACAAAGAGAAATAAGCATCAATTTAACCTGAGAAACAAATCTTACTTTCTTCGGGGGAAATTACAAAGGAAGAGTCAAACTTATTTCCAAGCAATAAGGGATTCCAAGTCAAAGTCAAGATGTGCAACAAGGACTAGTCAAACTCAAAAGAGTGATAATGACTTAGAAAAACCCAAACTTGAGTGATAATGACTTGAAATCCAAACTTGATAATAAGTGATAATGACACTTTCCTTGGTGATTTCCAAGGGTTAATTAGTCCCTTAAAAGTAAACACACTGATGAATAAAGAGAATTGAAAAATAAAAGATTGTGCTTTAGTATAAGAACATGTATACGTTTGGAGTAGTGAACCTCCAAAGAATTTAAACCGTTAAGTATAGAACGTTTTATGCCTTTGCTAGTAAATCCCCTAAGAGATCAAATCAGTAAGCATAGAACGTTGTATACTTTTGGTAATGAACCTCCTAAGCATGAAACGTTTTATGCCTTTAGTAGTGAATCTCAAAAGAGATTAAACCATTAAGCATAGAACGTTTTATACCTTTGGTAATGAACCTCCTAAGCATAAAACGTTTTATGCCTTTGGTAGTGAATCTCCAAAGAGATTAAACTATTAAGCATAG
>CM069914.1:57388014-57641030 GCA_036172215.1 Camellia granthamiana | reverse complement strand
AAAGAGATTAAACCATTAAGTATAGAGCGCTTTATACCTTTGGTAATGAACCTCCGAAGAGATTAAACCATTAAGCATGAAGAGTTCCTTTCTTATACTTGAACCACAATCTTAATTTTCCAGACCTTTTTAATCGAAATAAGAAAAGAATGGAGGGAGGTTGCGAAGATGATTATGCGAAGTTGATTAATTGGTTAGTACAAACAAACTTGATATTTAAAACATAAATCATTGAAATAAATTAAATAGCCCCCTAATTAGCATACAATAGTGCTGGAATTAAGCTATAGAAAGCAAGCAAAATTAAATAGGATCAAGTCAGTAAACAAGTAGAAGGAATGGTGGCTAACCCCTCCACCTTTACAACTTCAAATCACGTAGTTTAGATGTTGAAAAATAGCCCCAAAACAGTCCCAAACCAGCCCCAAAACAGTGGAAAAATTGGCGAAAAAACAAGTGGGAAACACAAGGATTCAAGCTTAGAACAAGGTTCAAAGAAGGGTGATTAACCCGTCCACCTTTGGGTAGCTTTTAATCACAAGTTTCAGCCCTCAAAACAGTCCCAAAACAGTACCAAAATAGTATGAAAACACAAGAAAAAGATGAACAAAGATTGAAATGAAAGTAAGGAAGCTTTACCTCTTGTAGAGAAGTGTTCTTGTTGTAAATCAAACTTGATTCCAAAGCACCCTCAAGTTTGAGTATGATTTTCAATTCTCAAATCAATATCCAAGTTCAAGCTCTTGTATGGTATGGATGGATGGAAGAACAAAGATGGTTTTCAACTCTTGGATATTGCCTAACACCTTGATATTTCTCTTTGTTGATATTTATAACTTGATATTCTCTTTGATATATGATATTCTAACTTGATATTGTTTTTTCTTAACTCTTGATAATGTTTTTTTTGTCTCCCCTAAAACATCACTTTGAGCCTTGTAATTATAGGCCTTGAGCTGTTGCTCCCCAAAATATCAACACATTTGGACAGCTTTGAAAAAGTCAAAAGGGGCGGCATGACCTCGGTGAGGTCTGATCGGATTTCAGAATCTGCATTAGGCCCGACTTCAAACAGGTATATCTCCATCATCTGGACTCCGTTTCAAGTGATTCTTATGTCTAAAATGAAGCCCCGGAAGTCCTCTTTCCAATGGAGGTGCCTCACATCTAAATTCTAAGTGCGCTAAGAGATATGCCTATTTTAGTGAAGGTTGCTTAGTTTTGACCTTATTGGATTTATGCCTAATTTCAAACAACTATATCTCCCTCATCCGGACTCGGTTTTAGGTGATTCTTGAGTCTAAAATGAAGCCCCGGAAGTCCTCTTTCCAATGGAGGTGGCCTCACATCTAATTTCTAAGTGTGCTGAGAGATATGCCTATTTTAGTAAAGGCTACTCAGTTTTCTCTTAACGGTTTTGTACCCAACTTCTTCCCAACTAGTTTTCTTCCCTTTCCTCCAATTTTTTCTCAACTCCAAACCTTTAACCAAGATGTTTTAAAGATTTTTTTGTTTTCAGAGAGTTCACCCCCCTTTCATTTATTTCCACTTCGTCCTTACTCGGTTTACCGACAAGTGCAGTTTTAAATGAAAATGCGAGCCTCGAAACATCGTAGAAGCATTTGGAAAAATATTTTGAAAGAGGGCTTGATTTAAAATAGTTTGGCCAAAATGGGGTGCAAGGTTTGGGATTAGAGCTTGAATCCAAATTTCTTCGCTGAGAATTCAAAAGATTCGCACAGTGTAACTTTCATCATCGGGTGTTCGGAATAAAGCGCCTAAGTCTTACGAGCGGTCAAAATTGGGGTGTCTACACCTGTGCGTGCTTTCGGTCTTTCACCCCTGGACACTCAAGCTACTTAAATCTCAATCTACACCCTTATCCAGATTTACCGCCGTATTTAACCTAAAAACAATTCAAGTTTCCAAAAGCCATTTCAAAAACAATGACTCCATCTTTCCAAAATCATAACTTTAATAAGACTTTATTCAAAAGCCATGCAATGAATGAAATGGAATGAAATTACATATACATATTGTCAATAAGAAATTTTAAATTTCAACATTTACTCAATGTTAACACAATATTCCACCTTTCTCAAATTTATCTCAATCACTGATATTCCTTGAATATGATTCAACAATATAAATATATATGTGACATATTACAACCTTCTATATTCACCATCACTATTAGATTTTCTCAATCCAAGCATGTATCAATCATGCAATCCATGTCAATTTCTCAATAATAAAAACTTATCTATTTTGTGAATAACTCAACAACATATAAACATATGAAAATTCATCATTTTTCTCCATGGAAATTCCAACATTTGCATAAGTTTTCATATAATCAACTTTTCCTCAAATTTTCCAAATATGGGGTTTTCCTTCAAATACATATTTCTCTCATTTTTGAAAGACATTTTCCTCAATATAATTCAAGAGTGTCATAAGTTCATAAAATAAGTCAATTTGAGTAAAACATGAGAGATGTCACATTTTCAAGTATTTTGAAAACCCGCAATACAAAATTCACCTCATAAGACTATAAGTATCCCAAAAAAAGGATTAGACATGCTAAAATCATATATATAATTCAAATAAACTCCCTACCTTAAGTTTGTAGAGGAAAGATGAGAAGAAAAGCCCTAGAATCAACAGTATCGAAATTCGATTTCATCGCACCAAATGTAACCTTGAGGAGCTCTTTACGAAAGTTTCAAAGCACTAGGGTCAAAATCCTAATGGAGTTAGAGAAATCAAAGGAAATGGAAGGTGGTAGGGGTAAATGTAGAGAGAATGAGGAGAAAAGATGAAATAGAGAAAAAGATGAAAGTGTTAGGAGTGAAGAGGAGAAGGAATAAAAAGAAAATTTTTGGATTCACTAAACGTTCCTGCATTGTGCGCGCATTTTGCCGCACATGTAGTGCCCTCCTTCCGCACGTGCGAGCCTTAGGCCACATGTGCAGTTCCTTCCTTCCACACGTGTGGTTTCCTCCTTCCGCACGTGCTTGTATTCCGATAGTTAAGCTTCAGAACTCGCCCTTACTGTACTTGTGGTTTTGTTTACTAGAAAGCGATTCTAAGTTTAACTAGGTTTCTCTTCACCCCGATCCGCCTTCACACTCAAGACAAGGAAAAAATCAAACTCAGGAACAGTCTAGGATCACAATACACAATAAACATGAAGTGTGACGAACCCACACAATTGACAAGGTCTCGAATTAAAACCCAAAATAAGAAATTTCATGAAATTAAAAGAAAGATGAAGCGGGGGATATACCAGGAAGATCACAGTACTTGTGATTAATTATTTTAGTTTAATGTAATTATTTTCATATTTAAAATAATACAAACCTAAAAATTGACATGTACGATACATAGTCTTTCCTATTTACCAAATATCAATAACATAGTTAGTGCATATAAAATTAACTACTAAGGATATTGGAGCATCTGCATCAGTCTTTCATTTTTCTCAAAACACTATAATAGCAAGTTAAAGTCCTAAATTCCTTCTCCAATAGGGGATATAATAATGGCCCAGCCCGACCCAAGTGGACCTCGCGGACTCTCATTTTTTAGGGGTGGCGGGTCGGGGCCCCATGGGCTGAAAAGTGGGGCCTAAGCCCAGGCCCACTCAAAATAGGGCTTAGGGCCTAGGCGGGCCTTTTTTTTTTTTTTTTTGGAACAATGAACGATAAATACATCATCTATGTAGATTATTTATTAGGGATAAAAAATAAAAGAAAAATTATACTAGAATATTTAGTTAAGATTAATGAGATTTTTGTTTGGTTATGTTTCATGGTGGTATTTAAATTTAATTATGTATGACTTATATTTTTTTTAATTATGAACTTATAACCAAAAAAGTATGCAATTATGTAATTTTTCTTTTGAAATGAATCATTTTATATATATGAAAATGAAACTTTCAATATTATAATATTTAAATTAATTATATAACATTTATTGAATGAATAATTTTTATTTCAAAATGAAATAAAATATTATAAAAATTTATATCATTAATAAAATATGTGTAAATTATTGATGATGGTAGAGCAATTGCAACACTATAGGTCAAATACATCCCAACTAGGTTGGCACCTTCTAGCCTATCAATCATTTGCATTATACTCCACCTCAATAATCTAATTAAAAAAAAATGAAATAGTAAAAAATAAATTGTTGATCAATCATCGGAGGAAACGGACATTTCAGTTATGTTGCCCGAGGATGTGTCATCCAAATCATTTTGAATTCACTCTTTTTTGCTATAATTTTGTCTTCTTGTAGGCGCATGCATATGATCTCTGGATATCATCAGTGCCTCAACTATTTGGGGGTGAAAGCCTGCTATGGTAATCGCTCAATACCCGTCCACCTGCACTAAAAGTTGTTTCCGAAGCAACTGTAGAAATAGGAACGGTTAGTATATCACGGGCTATCTGTGAAACTACATGCCACATAGTTTCATTTGTTTCCACCATTCCAAAATATCAAAATTATCGAAATCATCCATTGATGGGACTTTCCAAATAAGGTTGTAGTTCAGAATTACTTATGCTTGTATGTTGAGATATTCTTCTACTTTTATTGCTAAAAAAATACTTAATCTTTGCCTCGAGATGAGACTGCTAGTGTAGTGTGTATATGTGTATTTACCAGATGCAGCTGCCCTGTATTCTTCAAATAGTTTGTTGCATGTTTGTATAATAAGGGCAAACTATGTTTGATCAACGAAAATACGTTCTAAAAATTCTTGTAAACCAATTTCTTTGCACCTAGGATCAATTATTATGGTTAAACCTAAAAGATGAGGCAAATGATCAAAATATTTATCAAATTTTGCTTTCATTGAAGTAATGATGGTTATATAATATTCATTACTCATATATTTTAACGAAAATTTTAATTATTTCTGCTAGCATATGTAAAACAAATGGTGAAGTAGTAATATATATATATAAGAAAATAATTTTGTTAAAGTATTAAAAACTTTTAAAAAATCTTTATATAAAACTACTTGGTGCCAATTATGTTCTGTGGGAGTCAGTACTCCTCCTATTGATATTGTTGCAAATATTAAATCTATTGCTCTTTTTTGTTTACAAGCTCTTTTTAACGTATTATACGTTGAATTCAACTTACTATCTATATCTAAAATTAATTTTTTTAAATTTCATACTTTCTCGTTGACAATTTTTCTATATTCCGAAATTTGATTAACAAAAGACATAATAGTAACAATTACATTTTTTATTATAAGTCCAGAAGTCTCGTATACATGCATAGTTTCTTTAACAATCAAGTTTAAAATATGGCCACAACAACGAACATGAAACAAATCACCATCAACAAGTAATTGTAAAGTTGATTTTAAATGGACTACATTTTGATTATAATATACCGCATTATCTAAATTAATTGTAAATATTTTATTTTGTAAAGCCACTCATATAATACATTTCTTATTTCTATACCAAGCGAATGACCAATGTATGGAAGTTCACTAAATTTAATAAAATAATTCTTTTATTTAATTTCCAATCATTATCAATAAAATGTGCAGTGATGCATTGATATTCTAACATTATTTGGCCATAGATCAGATGTTAAACAAACCCTTCCATTCAATTTTTTAAAATGTCAAATAATTCACTTTTAACATCCTCAAATTTCTTTAAAATCCTATTTGTAATAGTATTTCTAGAAAAACTTTGATATTGCAGTGCAAAACTTTCATGAATCATTTCAGTAAAATCGGGACATTCACTAGTAGTAAAAAGGCTATTCTTTTTTTAATAATATAATCAACTACAGAATTTTGTACACATATAGGATCATATGAAAATGTTTACAAATTACCAGTTTGTTGAAGCCCCTAATTGCATTTGACTTCTAATATCAGGTTGTTGACTTTGTAAATGTTTGTTAGCATACTTTTTTAGATGACTAATACCCCCTGCAGATGCAGCACTAAATAAATGTGCACAATATTTATATTTTGCTTTAAATGTAATTGTACCATCAGAATTATTTATAGATATTTTTTCAAAATGATCCCAAACTATAGCGATCCCGGGTTTACCCTTGTTGTACAGTGATCCGGACTTGTGTCCGTAGATGTTAGAAGTTGATTATTATCTTGTCTACATCCTTTCCTATTTTGTATTTGAGTTATAGGATGTGTTGGGCAAGTTTGTTACAGGTTGGTTGTGTCTGGGAGCCAAGTGTTGCTGTCTAGAATTTTGAGCCTTCGCTCGAGGCCAGGGTCTGGTCGCTTGAGCGAGAGGTGTGTTTTGTGTCTGGTGGGTCGAGCCAGAGTGGCTTCACTCGAGCGAGCGATTTGCGTCTGGTTCAGATACTGAGAGTTGCATTTTTTTGCTCGAACGAGCTTTCTTCGCTCAAGTGATCTGGTTTGTCTTTGCTCAATCGAGCGTTCCGTCGCTCGAGCGTGCGTCTGGTGGTTGCAGACCTGATGGTTTGAGTTCTTGGCTCGAGCGAGATTTTCTTCGCTCGAGCGAGCTTCTAAGTTTTTGGCTCGAGCGAGACCTTCGTGGCTCGAGCGAGAGTTTCTGTGTCTGGTCGCTCGAGCGACCAAGTCTTCGCTCGAGCGAGCCTGTTTATATCAGTTAGCAGCAGCCGAGATGAACATCACTTTTTCAAAACTTTTTCATCTTTAAACCCTAAATTCGGGACCCTCTCTCTCTAGACTTGCATTCTCTCTAAGAAATCATCTCCTTCTAGTGTGAATCTACCCTAAGTGCTTTGTTAAAAAGATAGAGGGTGACTTGGGCTTCGATTTAATCTGAAAATCTTTGGATTTGGAGCACATTGGTCGTTGGGTCTTCATCTTCTTTTGAGCTCAAACTTTGAGGTAGGGATATCCTACTCCTCTTTATGGACTTTGTCTTTAAATTTTAGCATTTTGGCATGTTGGGAGTTGTTGTGTAATTTTGAGAAAACTTTGGGCCTTTGTGAAATTTTACAAAAGTTGGGGTTTTATTTGTAATGAACATAGAGACGTGTTTGGTCTAGGGAATTGGAATCTATGTTAATGCATTGATGAAAATGGAACCTTAAGGGTTGTAATGTTAAATGCCCTAATTAATTGATATAATTAGGGTTGTAATGTTAATGTTAAATTGATGAAAATGGAAAATGCCCTAATTACATTGATTGATTAATTGATATAATTAATTGTGAGAAATGAGGAAGTGAAGTGGAAATGTTGAAATTGGAAGTGTATGGGATTAAAGGGAGTAGTTGAATTACTTATCACCCACCGAATTGAAATGTTGATTATATATCCATTTGTTGCATTTATATTCTGTATAGAAATAACTGCTTTGGGCTATCGGTGAAGGATAGTCTTGATTGTTGTAGACGATGCATGATTATTAGGCAAACTAAAACTGATCATTGAAATGTGTCATTGAGTGTGACAGTTGAAGGAATACATTAAATTTATGTATTGATTGATGTGTATAATAATTGTTTATATGCATTGTGTGTTGTGTTGGAGGAGATAGGGGATGTACTCCACGGTTTAAGGGATGATAGGGGATGGACCTCTAAACCGGATGTTGTTTGGGAGGAGATAGGGGATGGACTCCATAGATACGGCTCATATGCTTATCTAGTGATGTGTTGACACAGCTCATATGCTTGTCTTTGAAAGTGTGATATTGCTCTTATGCATGTCTACGGAAGTATTGATATAGCTAGTATGCTTATCTTTTATTGAAATGAGGAAATGTTTAATATGAGTTACTGTCTCACATGAGTTATTGGCCAGGTTCTGAACCATGATTATGAATTAAGAATTTGTAAGGAAATGGAAAATGAAAGTGTAAAGTGTTGGTCACCCATCAACTGCTAATCTTTTAGTCATTATTCATAACTGGTTTAGTGTATTTCTACTGGGCTGTGGCTCACCCTATATGGGAACATCATTTTCAGGTACAGGTAGCATGCCACCTCCAAGGACATAGCCTGGGAGGCTAGCGGCTGTCAGACTTTTTGTGTTGCTTTCTTTTGATGTATTACATATAGATTCAAGCCAAGGGCTTAATGTGTAAATGAGTTAGCACTCTCTTTTTGTAACCAAGTGTTAACTTGGAAAGCTGTAAGCCCTTAGGGCATTTGCTTTTGTTGTTAACATGTAATACTTTTGTAATGAACTATTCTGTTGAATGAAAGAATGATGAGCCTTTACATATATCAATGCATGGCAATATTGTGGGTTTAATGTTATTATTTTGAGGGCGTTACACAAACACTACTAGTTGTGCCCCTAGATGATGATCCAACTATTGGAAGAGAGATATTAGAAGAAAAATCAACATATTCATGTTGTGTAGTAAGTAAAATAATATATAAGAACTAACAATTAATTTAAATAATGTATAAATACGATGAGTAAAAAATAATAATTAATATATGTGCACAAATAATTAATGAAAAAAAAAAGTAGCTAATAAATTTACCTGAACTAATTAATGTTATCGATTGGTGAATACAATACAAAAATTAGCTTCTTTTGATAAAATTTTCTTATTGCACAATTACAATTGCCACTTAGGGATGACACTTTAAAATTAATTGAGAGTTGAGAGAGATTAAGAGTTTAAGAGAGAGAATTGTTTGCAAGATTTATTTTGGAAAAATGGGGATATTTATAAAAGTTTGAAAGATTGAAGTAAATTTATAAATAAAACAAAAAAATTATCATTGTGTTAAACGGTAATATGATTGTTATATTATTATTATTATTATTATTATTATTATTATTATTATTAAGTTTGCAAAGGTATAGACATTTTTTTTTTCTTTTTCCATTCATTGGAACTTTGAACTTGATGTGAGTGATGCAAAGGGGGGCAAGAGTAGGCAGGTGGCACTGTTGGGCAGCAAGAGCAATAGATGTGCAACCATTTTTTTTATTTTTTTTCATTCATTGTAACTTTGAACTTGATGTGAGTAATGCATGACATTAACAAGGAGGCAAGGGTAGGCGGGCGGCACTAGGCAGCAACAGACGTGCATAATTTTTTTTTTTCATTTATTGCAATTTGCAATGATGATGTGAGTGAAAAGTGATGCATGACAAGGGATCAACTCAATTATCTTTTCTTTCTTTTTTTTTGACCGTTGTTGCAAGATCAAGCCTTTATTTTTTTTTATTATTATATTTTTTTAATTATTTAACCATTGCAACTTGCTTTTTATTTTTATTTTTTTTTTAAATTTGATCGTTGACTGGGACCGAAATTTTTTGGGTCGGGCTTCAAATGGAGGGCACAGGCCCAAGTTCCTAGGCTGGGCTCGGCTCCAGGCCTAAACATACCGGGCTTATTTTAGGTCTCAGACGAGCTTCGGGCCAGCCCACAAGTCTCGAGCCATTTTTACACCCTTATTCTCCACCAGCCTAGCTAATGGAAAACTAAACTAACATTTTGCTAGAGTGCCTCGCTGGGAAAGACGAGACACCGTGCACTAGCTTACTATTTTTTTTCTTTTTTAATTAATTCAAAGCCCATTTATTTTTCTTTGGCACACTCTCTTTCTCCACTCTATTTGTTTTTCTCTAAAATCTCTCATCACTTTCTCATAAATGGTTTACAAACCTAATTTATATATAAAATTTATAAACATAATGTGATATTAATATTTTTATAATTTTGAACCACAATAATAAATGTTTTGAATTAAATGATAGTTGAAAAATATAATTGTATTTATAAAAAAGTACAATTGTGAAAAAATCTATCCTTAGAAAAATATAATTATATTTAAAAAATGAAACATATATATATATAAAATATAATAATAGATCTCATCACTTATATATGTTATCAATATAATTTACACGTGAAATTATAAATAAAATATAATAAAAAATTATAGAAAAAGAAAAAAATTAAAAAGAATATGTTAATGAAATAAAATTTTAAAATAGAGAGTCTGATAAAGTGTGTGCATAAAAAAGAGACTAATTAAAACACAAAAGTGAATTTTGAATTATAATTTGACTCAAATTTTATTGAGGTTAATGTGAATGCTCTTATAGGGTTACTTTCTAGTCCTTCCTTACATATTTATTAATAGAAATAATAACAAATGACTAAATAGAAAAACAATAATGAGGTGTTTGTGGAGATTATTTAAAGTTAAAAATTGATAATCAGAAAATAAAAGTGAAAAACACTCCTCACTCAGCTTTTGAAAAATTAACTTTTTTCAGCTTATTTAAACTATTTCTACCTAATAAAATATCAGGGGTGAGCAACAGATATATTGATCCGCCCAAAGCAACCGAATCGAACCGATCCGTTGCATTTTAGACTGATGCGTGATGACGAGCGGATGGTTGCAGATTGGATTTTTTCAATCCGCCTAGTTTTGGACGGATGGTGGATTTGAGGTTCATTTGGCTGCAACCGAATCGCCAAATTGCGAGCACCTCTAGTAATTTGTAAGATTTTGTGTTTTCAATTTGTTTAGATATTCTGTTTGTGTTTTCAATTGAAAAATAATTTAAAAATTCTGTTAAAAAAGAGTTTTCAACTTGAATATATTTTTTTAATTGAAAAAAATAAATATATTATTTATCTATATTTTTTGATTTTTAAATCTAATTCTAAAAATAATAAATAAAAAGATGATTTATGCTGGCTGGGTTTTGTTTTCAAAAACAGATATAGATGTAATAATACAAAGGCATACAATATCTACTACTGCTCTGTTCATGGTTTTGGTGGTTTAAATTGTTTTTATATTTTAAGAACCACATATTGTAATACTTTATATAATACTTTATGTGGATAAGGCATGTTGTGATTGTAATATGTGAATAAGGCATGCAATAATTGTAATATTCTAAAGTTCCAAACTTTTTTTCTTTGGATGAGGCATGCAGTGATTGTAATACTTTTTTAAGTCATTGACTATAATACCTTTTTTTCTTTTTTCTTTTTCCTTTTTTTTTTTTTTTTTTTTTTTTTTTTGAGGAAGTGCACAAGTTGAATTATGTTGAAAATTTATAAAATTTTAAACTACCAAACCGATTCGCATCCATCTGCCAATCCGCTCAATCCACACCTGTCGGATTGACAGACGGATGTGGATTGATTTTCTTCAATCTGCCAATCTAGCAGACGGATGGCAGATTAGAGGTTCTGTGGCCATAACCGATCCGCACCCCCCCTACAAAATATAAGCAGAAGCTGCACCAAACAGTCTAACACAAGCTCCCATATTAGAATAAGCTATAATCCGCTTCCATAATCCCCACCAAACACCCTCAATGCTACATCCTTTAATTTACCACCTTTAAACCACCCCTAATAATGTGGCATTGAGATTAAACCCCACATGATGGAATATTTGACAAATCAAAATTCGACACTTGTCAGACATATCAGTAGGGGCAATTTTTAGGAGTAATAAATTAGGTGTTTTAAGCATTTTTCATGGAAAAAAAGAAAAGAAAAGAAAATATGGTAATAAATTACTTTCTTGTAATATTTTTTAGAAAAGTAACGTGGAAAATATTTTATAATTCAAAACATTTTTAAAGAAAAAAATATTTCAAAAAAAAAATATTTTTTTTTTTATGTTTGGTGATGGTGGGACGAAAGATAGAGGTGAAGGTGGACGTGTTGGCGTGATGGTAGCGACAGTGATAGTGCTGGTGGTCGTGGTGATAGTGATGTGGTAGTATCAACGTGATAACTGTTGGTTATATATGCTAATTAAACGAAACAAATAGATTAAAAATTAATCAGTTAACTTACATAACATGAACCATGATTAACCGAAATACAAATGGAATTGAAATATTGAAAACAAGGGAGCAAACCAAATTCTGTGTAATACCATAGTGTCCTTAAAATATATTAGCCACCTCACCATACGTGCTGGAGGAACGTCGACTTCTGTCTCCCAGGATAAGATGGCTAAAACCGGCTAACTCAGAAGCACCTTCTGTTAGCTTTGGCGAACCGACAATGGCAACACTCTCTCACACAGGAAGAAAATTGTAGACACAAGTAGACTAACTATATAATTCTGGAATGGAAAAGTTGTTTCTAAACCAAGAGAGATAGGTCTCCTTTTATACACCATGGGGGAGAGAGGAGGAGCCTCTAGCCAATAAAGTTATCATCTAATGCCCATGAAGGCTGGCCACTAATGACCATTACTCTTACAAAACTACTAGAGTAATGGACCAAAATTGATGGGAGAAAATATCTAATATATATATTTTCTATGTACACTAGTGTGTATTTCTGCCACAATCAATGTGGGATTGATAGTTATACACAATTTCCCAAACCTCGTTCAAGAGGCCATCTTTATAAGACAATTTCTCATTCAATTCTCAGTGGTTTTTGGTCATTTTTTATGTGGTGCAAAGACCTTATTACAAAGAATCTAAACTCATTTAATCCCACATCAACCAATGGTTGGGACCTATTTTAATTTCACATTAAAGTTTACCAAAAACCCATTTTTTCCAACAATAACATTGATTAAATTTTAGTTTAGAAAATATTTTTCTCCTTTTAAAATTAAAATATATTTTTTGCTCAAATAAATTTATTTTTTGTTGATTACAAAAATATTTTTTATTATATCAAACATCAAAAAAAATATGAAAAATATTTTTTAAAGAATATTTTATGTTCAAATAAATGGAGGATAAAAGAAAGAAAAAAAAGAAAAAGAAATCTGATTTAGTAAATAGGAGAGAAAGAAAGATCAGATAAATTAAAAACATAGAAAATAAATTGAACAAAAATAAATAAATACAAATTAATGAAATATTCCGTTCCCCCTAGCTTTTTATTTCCTAGTAGAAATATTTTTCCTGAGCTAGCCCAAAAGTATATACCAAATGAAGAGATAGCAAATACTTCTTTAGAAGATTTTGAATTAAAAGATTTTGAATTAGAAGAAAAATGTGACTCTTGGAGCTTAGAAGAATTTCAACAAATTGTTAGCTTAGAATTAATTCTCGCAAAAATAGGAAAGCTAAAGCAAAAACCAATATACAGAAGAACAAAAAATGAGTTAGATGACATAATAAGATTAGCTGAAACAACAGAAATTTTAGAAGAACAGCCCATGAAATACTGGGGAAAAAATAAAGTTTTAGCTAGTATATATATAAAAAATAAAGACTATAGGATTACATCAGCACAAATAAATCATACGCCAACAAATATAGAAGAATTTAGAATACAGATTAAGGAGTTATTAGATTTAGGAGTAATTCGACCTAGTAATAGTCCACATAGAAGCACCACATTAATGGTAAGAAATCATGCAGAGATAAAAAAGAGGAAAATCTCGAATGGTTATAAATTATAAAAGATTAAATGATAACACAGAAGATGATAAACACAATATACCAGATAAAAATCAGCTTATAAATAGAATACAAACAATAAGAATATTTAGCAAAATTGATTGTAAGTCAGGTTTTTGGCAAATAAAAATGGAAAAGGAAAGCATACCTTGGACAGCCTTTTGTTGCCCACGAGGACATTATGAATGGTCAGTCATGCCTTTTGGACTTAAAAATGCACCTTCCATATTTTAGCGTAAAATGGGTAGTATATTCAACAAATATAGGTTTGTATTGGTGTATATAGATGATATATTAGTATTTAGTCTAGATAAAAATAGTCACATAGATTATTTATATATAGTATTAGAAGAATTTATAAACAATGGAATAATAATTAGTAAAAGAAAAATGGTATTGAATAAACCTCATATAGAATTTTTAGGAATGAAGTTAGGAGATGGAAAAATCAAACTTCAACCTCACATAGTAAAGAAAATTTTAGATTACCCAGATAAATTAGAAGATACAAAATAACTTCAAACATTTTTAGGAATTCTAAATTATGCACGGATGTACATTCCTAACCTTAGCAATATAATAGGACCTCTATATAGCAAGACTACACTTACAGAACAAAAATATTTTAATTGTGGGTGTTGGGTTCCGACCACACAACCAAAGGGGGAACTCAACTGGAGAGCACCGGCAGAATAGTTTAAGCCCAACAACCTGTAACAAGAAGATGAGAATTCGGTGGTGGTTCGTCCACCCGGGAGCACTCCGACGATCAAGTCAGTAATCTATATTTCTCAAAGATAGCAAATTGTGCTTAAACTCATAAGAAAGGACTTACCTTAGACCCACGAGGGTGCTTGCTTTTATAACCAGCAGTCACCTAATCTCATTAGAAGCCTTACTTCAATGGACTTAAGCTCAATGTTCATCCTAAACCTTTATCTAGATAGAGATAAACTCTTCTTGAGCCTCATCTTTATCCAGACTGAGATCCTCCCCTGTTCTAGGACTCTTATCCCTTATCTGCTTATCTCAGATTCTGGTAACTCCGCAGATTACCTCAGCATAGCCGAAATCATCTCGGCGCACAACCAAGCCACATGGCATCTCAGCTAACATTTTAGTGTCACCTTGGCCACGTGTTGTTATTCACAAAATACGTCCCCACAACTGCTCCCTCGGTTCTATTACCTCGGCAATATGAGGTGATGGAACCTACATCATTTTCCATACAGCATGTCTGTTAAAATCTTATTTCTTCTCCACGATTGAGATCATATTGTCGGCTTCAAGTGCCCAGAACTCAACTGTCTACTTTATCAAGGGTCAAGAACCAAGAATCAAGTTCTTTAAATATCCCAGCTGAGGCCATTCCTATAGCCGAGGTTATTGCCTCATCACTTCAAGAACTTCAAGAGTTCTAACTGCGCATGAGATGTCACGCATGGTTCATTTCAACTGTTTTATACAAATGTCATTTCCTTATCGGTTCGTACCTGACACACGCCATCAGGGTGCGTCATTTTTGCCCACGCTGCCTGAAAAGCACTTCGTCCAAGGAACTTCATTACATTTTGCCGCCTTTTCGCATGTTTGACAAAACTCTTTCTTTCTCTCTCTGTCCCTTCACTTCTCATCCTCACATCCTATCTCTGTGTTCAAGTTTTCTCTCTCTAGACTACTAAAACTCCATTATCGCTTCTTCGAGCTTTCTGTAACTGCTTTGTCCACCGCCTCCAGCGAGGCATCCATGATTCTGCCCCTGTGCTTGTCAGCGTCTAACTCCGTCGAGTATTGTTCCAGCATTGTTTTCTCGGCCTTGCTTGGTAATTTCTCTAATTTTTTCATTTCTTCTTTCAGTTTCTTACTGTCCTTTGAGCATGCCCTTGTTTGTGCAATATCTTTGTTCTTGGACTTGCATTGCATTGTATCTATAGTTACTTGTATTTGTAATTAGATCTATATATGTGCTCATACTCTGTTTTTCTTCATTCACTCCCTGATTTTGGATGCCATATTATAAATCAACCTTTGTTCTTGAATCTGTTTTGTGCTTTGAGGTTCATCATTGTGTTTCAAGAATGTCCATTTGTCTTGCTTGTGATTTTCGTACATTGGCACACATCCACCCAATGCTTATGAATTTGTAACTTTTCACGTTTCTTAAATGTTGCTTTCTTGATTTTGAATCCTGCTCCTTTTTGTTTTCTCTGTCTATTTTCTAGATTCCTGCCTCTGATTCTTGTTCATCTCTGTAGATTTAGGTTTGGGATTTGCTAGAAATCTTTACAATTTAGGAAAATTGAAACCCTTACACTAGTGCTTATCTAGGGTTTTGCCGAGGTCTTCACACCTTTACCAACTCTTTTTTTCCGAAATCTTCCACCAATCACCTTAATCTGATATCATGGGCATGTTCAGATGGAGGGTAGACACTCCTATTAAATTAGAATACTTTAGGCAAGAGTTCGCCATTCCAGCCGATGTCCAGATCCAGTTAGCTGGAGAAGATGGCTACATTATGCCTGGGAAGGATTACATGCCCTTTCCAGTAGTTTCCATTATTGAGGGCGGAGTCCGATTTCCCTTTAACATCCTCTTTAGGGAGGTCCTCTATTATTACAAACTTAATCCCATGCAACTGGCTGTTAACTCCTTTAGGATTATCAATGGCATTGCCGAGTTGGCACGTCAGCAGAATGCCAGAATTACCCTATTTGATATCCAGTATTGTTACACTATGTGTGGCCTCAAGACCAATACTAGGTACACGTACTACCTCAAGCCGAGGTCTACACAATACAAGTTGATAGCCGACATTCCAGACTCAAACAAAGGCGCGGCTAACGACTACCTGATTGTCTCGGGCAATTGGGAGTTCGCGCCAGATGATGAGCTGCAGATTTTCCCACAACGCTGTGAAGTTTTTAGGGATGACAAGGGTAAAGACTTAGTTCCTCCCCAAAGTCCCTTTTCTAGTGCCTCTTTTAACAATCCCTTTACTTCATATCTTCTAACACTCTTCTTTTTATCCTTACAGCTATCCCTCTGCCAGAGAAGAACTTTCGCCAATCCTACATGCCAAGCAAAGACTTGATTCGACTTCTTTGCCTTCCTATCGATGACAGCAAGGCCCCACTCCTCCTCAATTACATACCAACATATCAAAACCCTCTGCCTGACGTTCCTCGAAAAAGCAAATCTCCTCCTTCTACCACAAACTCCCCTAGCTGCTTCATCTCCTTGGCCAGACCAAGCCTCTACATCAAATCCAGCGGAGTAGCCATTAACTTTTGCCCCCCAATTAATTCCTCCAGCCCAGCGCCAGCGCTGACGTCGAGCTCCTATTAATGCTCCTAGCGGCAAAACTCGCAGCCGTAGACGCTAAAGTTCAATTTTGTTGGCCACAGACCCATCAAACCCTCTAATCACCCTGCCAGTAATCCATTTTGGTCCCAAAGTCATAATCGCCGCCATTGCCAACAAAATGGGCTGTACAAAAATTGTTCCAGACGACCTTCTTGCCGACATCCCTGGCATGGTGTTGGTCCATTCTTCTTCTCCTTCCCAATCCCAACCCAAGCCTAAAGCCAAAATGGTGAAAAGGGCTAAGGCAAAGGCCATAGCCACAAAAGTTGAGTCTGAAGATACAGTGCCAATTTCTAAGTTGGCTAAAATAAAGAAGACTACTTCTGCATCCGAGAAGAGGCTCGCCGAGTCTGAAGCATCTGACCAACTACCATCAAAGAAGCCGAGGTCCGATAGTGCTACTCCTCCTGGTTCTTTCCACGCCGATGAGCCCTAGACCCTTGCAGTCATGGTCAGAGAGTGCGCTTAACTCTATGGAAGTCGGTGATGCCCTTTCTACCGCTGTTCTACTGCCGACCGACATCAACCGAATGGTCGAGCTTACTGAATACGAAAACTATGCTTTGATAATGTAGCATTGTGTTTTGGTAAGCTTTCGTGCCTTCATTTTTATCCTATTCAATTGCTAGTTTATTATTATTATTATTATTATTATTATTATTATTATTATTATTATTATTATTATTATTATTATTATTATTACTATTATTATTATTATTATTTTGCTTGTACTTCAGCCAAAGTATCTCTGATTGTCTTTTTCTTTTGCAGGCTATTTAGCAAGGTCACTCCCTTGCGGTCAAAACCGAGGAATTTAAGAAGGAGGTGACCAAGAAAACCAAAGAGGTAGCCAAACTCCTTACTTCTCTTAACCAAGCCAAGGTTCGTATCCAAGGCCTATTAGATCAAAACAAAGTTGCCTTGGCTGCCCAAAGCAAGGCCGAAGAGTAAGCCAAAGCGGCCGAAAACGTTGCCGAGGTCGCAAAGGCCAAAGCAAAAGAAGCAAAGGTTAAAGTGGTTGAGGCTCAAACTGAGCACTGAAAGGCGCTCACCACAAAAGACCCCGAGCTCAAAGCTGCAGATAAAAAAGCGTACCCCGAAGGGGCAGCCGATATCCGAGACGCCTATATGAAGCAAGTCAACCAGGCATGCAACAAGGGTTATACCCTTGGATGGATGGCTACGTTAAAGGAGTTGGCCATCCCCGACGACTCGCCTCTTCACGACGCTAGCCGACTTATTTTACCATTCCTTCCCACTCTAAGCCACTCTGAGGACAAGGCTGAGACAGAAGAAGATGCTGAGGCCAACAAGTCCGAAGAAGTCGCAGCTTCTGAGGTCAAGTCCCCAACTCTGAATAAGCAAGTCCTAGACTTGACTCAAGATGATGATGATGATGAGGTCCCCAAAAACACCTCTGTTGATAAAGGCGCATTTGAGAAAAAGATCGCTACTACCAAGAGGAGCCTGGACAAGACTCTTCTTGAGATTGACGTCAAGATCCACGCTGAGAAGTTGAAACAACTGTCTGCTGAGGCCGAAACAACACCAACAACCAAGGCTGATCAGTCGGAGACCGCTACAAAATATCATAGTGCTTAGTTTTCTGACTTCTTTCCTTTGAACTTTTTCTCTTTTCAGTACTTTTTCCTTTCACTTTTGAATACTTGTAACAGTTTGTTTGTTTTGAAGTGCCATCTCTTATAGCTGGATAAGTAGTCTTTTATGCCAGGCCAATGTGCCTTTTGTATCTGAACAAGTTTCTTCTTTGAATGCATGCTTCTAAGTGTTGAATGCTTCTTTTCATGTATGCTATGCCTTACATGCTTCTACACTTAGAATATTTTTGTAATTTTCCAAGGACACTTGAACTGTGTAATGACTTCAGGTAAGAACACATCTAACATGTATTATCTCGGATACTCTTCATCTCGGGTGTGCCCTTAGTTGGTCACCTCGGACCAACTTGCCTTGGGTTCCACTGTTTACTGTGATTTCGGCATATTGGCACTTCATAAAAATTCTTTAAGTACCTTGCAACAAGTGTTACCTCATTTACTTGTGCTTGTTGTCCTTAATCAACACGCCATTCTTTTAACCCTTCTAAGTTTTGACAAACTGTTTGGTTATCTCAGGTAACAAATACCTCGAATCTGGTTACCTTAGCTGACTCCAACTTGTAAATTGTTGTCAAAAATTTCAACAAGTGTCAAGCTTATTCCTCATTCCTGCTTCTTGCCCCCTAATGTGAACCTAAGTAGCACTTATGTTCACATTAAGCATGTATCTCCAATTTTTCCCAAAGTCTAATTCAAACAAAACTTTAGCCGAGTCTTGCGACCTTGGTCTCTATGTTAATCTAACTAGACCAGACTTGGTTTAACTCTGCCGTAGTGGCAAGTCCAAATTACCCTACATGTTTCATTTGAAAACATCGCAAACTTAGTTCAACTCTATCATATGGCAAATATAATTCAACTCTATCATATGGCAAGTATAGTTCAACTCTACCTTATGATAAGTCTAAGTTATTCGTTATGTTTCATTTAGAAACATCGTTATAAGACTACTTCAGTCTTATCGCACAAATTCATGAAAGCAAAATCAAACTAGTGTTTTATTAAAACAGCCGAATTGCTGCTCTTTCTCTTCTTTATTCTAGGAGATCCAGATCTCGGGCCAGAAATGCCTCGTTGGTCCCATCTTCCACTCCCCGGGTTCTAATTCTAGGGATGCTGACCTCCAACGGGATAACTGCTTCAGTGCCATAAGCCATGGCAAAAAGAGACTCCCCAGTTGATCTTCTCAGCGTAGTCCAATATGCCTACAAAACATTGGGCAATTCTTCCACCCACTTGCCCTTGGCTGCTTCCAGTCTCCTCTTGATCCCATCCAAAATGGTCCTATTGGATGCTTCTGTCTGACCATTACTCTAGAGGAAACTTGGAATAGAGTAATAGTTCTTAATTTTGTACTTGGTACAAAAGCTCTTGATCAATTTACTACTAAATTGGGTGCCATTGTCTGCCACAATAGCTCTCAGAATCCTAAACCTGGTGATTATGTTCTTCTAGATGAAATTCTTCACATCAATATCTCAGATTTTGGCTAGAGGTTCAACCTCTACCTATTTGGTGAAGTAGTCTGTGGCTACTAGCAAAAACTTTCTCTGTCCAGTTCCCACCAGGTCTATAGCGACCCTAATTTTTCATAGGTCATTATTCATTTATTATTACTTTATTTTATTTTTGGCTTTATTAATTGCGTGATTACATGAGAATTTAATGTGTTATTTAGTTAATTTAATATGTTGTTTAATTTATTTAATGTGATAGTTAATTATTTATAATTAATGTGAACATTTATATATTTATGTATTTTATATATAAAAAATATATATTTTATATATTGATAAAATATATATCATATTTATGTATGTTATATTTATGTTATATTTGTATAATATAAATATAATAGTAAATTAGGTATAATGTACTATACCTAGGTTTAAACACAAAAGTGAAGTTCCAAGAGGAGAAGCAGCCACGGAGAGGGATTGAAAGAAAAGAGAAAAAGAAAAAAAAGAAGAAGAAAAGAAAGAAAAAAGAAAATGAGGGCTCACAGCAGCAAGCCGAGAGAGAGAGAGATGGCGCGAGAGTGGAGAAAAATAAGGGTTACGGTTTTGTTTTCGTGACTCCATTAATTCTTTAAGTATTTCTTTGATCTTCAAAAAAATATTGTGAGTACAAAACCTACTTCCCTTGATTTATGTTTAATTCGTTATTTTTATTTATTTATTTTTATTTATTTGATGTTGGCTAGATTTTGTATTTGTATGTAGATGATAGATTGATTTTAATTATTTTGATTAGTTGTGTATGCCATGTTTAGGGTTTTTAGATGGATTTATTTTATGGTTGTAATCACACTCATAGATATATGAAATTAAAATAAACTTAGAACCCATAGATAAATTTCTTATACTCCACCATGACTCCATGGATTGTTGTTTTATTTGAGTGATGGTGAGAAAGAGTGTATAAGAAAAAAAAGTAAGGATTATGAGATTTATTTGAATGCCTTAGGCTTGGCATTGTTATGTTTGTTCTCATGAGTAGATGAGAGATTGTGTATATATATATATTGTTGCCTCGTTCTCATGAGTAGACGAGTGCTTTGATTTACGTACGTACGTATATGCTAACCATCCGGGGAGTGTGGGTCAAACTCAGGACGATATCTCCGTGCAAGTTTGGCTTCAGAGCGGTGTTAGGTATACGGGAGGCACATGGGATATATGTGTAGACGGGAAGTAAAGAGCCGAAGTGGTGGAGTTACGGTACAAAGAATTAAATATGAGTTTATTGTTATATTGTGAATTGTATTGATTTGTACATCTTGAAAAATAGTAAACGACCTCGATAAATTATGAAATTTGAGCAGAGGCATGTATACGTGATTCTAGACAACTTTTGTGATTTAACTTTTTGTTAAAAAGATCGATTAGAACTTGTAATCGGATGATCTTATTTACAATAGTTTTTATTCATTTTAGCAATACAGATTTTAGATACTATTTTAACCCACAAAACGAGCTCATTTTTATTGATTTCACGTAAACTGCAGTAAAACATTATTATGAACACTTTTCGTGTTTTGAACTTTTCCGAAAAAAATCATCTTAGGGTAGTTTCTTTCAGTTTT
Source organism: Camellia granthamiana (assembly GCA_036172215.1). NCBI lineage: Eukaryota > Viridiplantae > Streptophyta > Magnoliopsida > Ericales > Theaceae > Camellia > Camellia granthamiana. Next base: position 57,619,570 of record CM069914.1, on the reverse strand, counting down.
CAGTTACAGATTTTTCGCTCGAATTTCGTCTAGGTTCTTCTATTAATTTTTTCTCTCAACCTATTTAGTTTCTACTAAATTTGTTCTCGTTGCCTTTTAGTAAATTCAATTTTGTACAATTTTTGTTCTTTGAGTTTTGGTCAATTCGAATTATCTAAGCATGAAACAGGGCGTTTTTATACTTCTTCAGTCATTTACTTATGATTAAATTATACTAACTTTATTTTTATATAAACAAAATAAAAATAAAAATATGGTGGGTCAGCCTTGCTGTAGACCGCCCTGAGAACTCTCCGGCTCCACGCCGCGAGGGCGCGAATCCCATTTTGTTCTCTAGCTACTACAGTTCGGACTCGTGTCACGGTTCTGAATCTAATCTCACAATGTGCAATGTGAGACCGATAAATCATCAAAGAGTCCAAATTCGGAAAATCGTTTTGGAAAACTGATTTTTATAAAGAAATGCCAAACATGGACTGCTTTGCCAAATACAGAGTCGCCACCTAAATATTTTATTTTATGGGAATTTAGGAAACCCTGACTCGTGCCTAAGGCCACGTGTTCGTCATCACCAAAGTTGCCTCAGCTCGGGAACTTGGGTACGAGAGGGGAAGGTCATGCAATGAGCACCCTCGCTCGCCCGATCAAAGATTAGCCTTTACTATGCATGATATGTTGTTTTTGAAAACGCATGTGTTCTTATTCCAGTTATTAACCTAGAATTACTATGTGATGCGCACAGCATACAAGTATAGACTAGATCGCCTAAGTTGGAACAAAACATTGCATGTTCGTTTGTTTGAAAACGGTTTAAAGGTGCTACTCGCAAGTAGGCTAAATCGCGGATTTCAATGAATTGTTCCAATTCAAGCAATCCAACCTTCACCCACAGGCATTCAAGCAGCTAATCAAATAAGCAGTTAGCCTCACGGCAAGCATGCTTTCATGGCAATCAATAACACACATGCAGTATGCTAAAGCGTAAACACTCACAGTGTACTCCAAGCCAAAACAGAGAACTAGTTAGAAATCATGCATGATCCTAGTTCATGTTAAGATGGCTAATGCAACACATGCAAAAATGCAACTCAGATAGGCTCGGCTATTCCAAGATGTCATGTGAATGTAACTTGATAACATGCTATTGAACACGTATTCAAGTCAATGTATTGAAATACAATGCAGTTAGTATGATGCGCCGAGCCCGGTGCATGCAATACAGATGAATGGATGCATGCATTCAAGCATAAGGTATGCTAATCAAAATATGCCCTAAAACTAACCATCGTAAGCGGTTAAGTAAAAGGGAGAAAGAAATGAGGGTTGGAAGACATGCATCACACACACGCACGCACGCTTATTACAACAGTTGGCCCTCTCGACGGAGGGTCCGAATAAGAAGCTAACTAGCTAATCTAAGCTAATTAAACTAATTATTACATCATAAAACTAATTAACTAACAAGCTAATTAATTAAGCTATTACAACACAAATTGAATAGTTAAACGCATTAACTACTTAGGTACAAAAACCAAAGTATAAACTAGCTAAGCAAATTAGCTAAGTAAAGCAGTAAAGCAATGTCCTCAGAGGGGGAAGAATGCACGCATGCTCGGTCGCCTCGTTCGGAAATCTGTCGCGATGTCCCGACTTGCCTCTGTTTTCAATTGTCCTCAGAACCTTACACCAAGCTCCACAAAGCTTCATACTCACCTTGGGGACTTGTGGGAGCATGGCCGACCACCTAGGGATGCTTCCAGCCACTGGCCGACAACTTTCTATTACTGCAAACCAGAAAAAGTGGTCGGCCAGCTAGTTGTTCTGGTCGGCCGACCAGTTTTGCTGCACTTCTCCACTTTGCTGCAACAGAGAGCAAGAAAGGGCATGGCAATGTATTTGCAAGGTATGTGTGCACAACCACCCTCCCTATCATTTCATAAGCTCAAAGGAGTGTGGTTCTCGACCCTCGGGCCACCAATCACGCATCTCGATACATGATGGCCGAGAAGCCAAATTGCACAATTCAATGTAAAATGAATGCACACATAAACACATAAAGCCTAGAACTCTATCATGTATGATCAAGAGCGTCGGCGACCGAGAATTGAGGCACGTTTTATCACTTCAAGTATGAAACATCTCTCGTTTCTCGTGTTTGGACTAATACCCAATCCAAACAAATGCAACGCAACTACATGGCATACACAATGCAATGTAAGATAACATGGCATACCCAATGCAAAGAACATGGCATACACAATGCAATGGACAACATCGCATACTCGATGCAATGTAACATGATCAACTTAACAAAGCTAATGACATGCAAAGAGGGCTAATGCATGCATACATAAAGCAAGGAAACATAAGCATGCAACAACATGACAATGTAAGCATGAAAATAACATGAAAACAAACATGCTCAATGGACTTAAACCAAAATGGACAGACCTCAGTCATACCCAAATCAGTGGTCATAACACCAAAACAAAGGCATGAAATGCAAAACAAAGCATACACATGCATTGGTCCATCAACTAGGCCTAAGAGCACAACTCTTAAGAGTGCTTAAGAAGTGATAAACATGGGAGTGTAACAACACTAAGGGCTCTAAAATAAGGTATGAAATGATGCCAAATCATTCAAACAATAGGCACAAGGCATGCTAGAGTCCTTAAGGCATAAGGCTAGCAAAGAGTAACACAAAGGGGGCATGCAATACATGGCATAAATGCATGAACCAATCATGGACAGAGCTCAAATAGGTCTAAACAAAGACTAAAACATGCTAAGATGAGGGCTCAAGGACCTAGGCAAAATGGCATACATGCTAGGCTATAAACAAGGCAACAATGCACAACACTCAAAGGCACTTAAAGAGTGAATAAAGTGGGAACATGGCAATGCTACATGCTCTGAAATGTCATGGTAAATGATGCCAAATCATGTACACAACACAAATGAAGCATGCTATAGTACCCAAAGCTTGAAACTAGCATAGGCATTTGTACTACAACTATGCAAAACATGAAGCATATGGTCAAGGCAACCCAAAACAGTCCTAGAACATGTCAAAATGAGTCTAAAACATGCATGGAAGAAAGCCAAAATAAGCTAGCATGAAGGGCATAAGGCATGATGAATGCAAGGCAAATAAGGTGAATTACACTACACCTATCAAGACCAAGCATGAGATGGCTTTGCCAAAAAAAATCAGAGTTATATCATGGAAAAATAACCTCCAAAACACATTGAAATGATAGCTCGCAAGCTTAGGCATGAAGGCATACGCAATGACTCATGTTAAGGCATAAAGGGCAAACCCTCCAACGCATTGAAAGAGTGACAAATGCAAGTGTATGACCACACTACATGGACTAAAATCACATATGAAATGATGCCAAATCATTCAAAATGGCCAAGCAATGCATGCTAGTGGACTTTATACACAAAGCTAACAAGCTAGAATGCATTATAGCTATACAAAACATGGCATGCATGACCGAAACAACACAAATTATAGCTAGAGCATGCTAAAACATGGACAAAATCTTCTTAGAGTTAAGCCAAAAGTATGCTAGAATGACAGTCTAAAGCATGGTACACATTAGGCTAGTTCATGGAATTGCACTACAAGTGCATGGAGCATGTGTGGGGCTATCAAATCCAACCCAAAAAAGATCTAAGGCATGTTAAAACAACACCAAAAACCTACTGAGATGGCCTCAAAACAAGCTAGATAGACATGCTACTTCATGAAGCATACAAGACTAGTTTGTGAGAAATACACTACAAGTGTATAAGGCATGGAAGAGGTGACAAAACCAAACCAAAATAGTGGTATACCATGCCAAAATAACCCCAAATACATGCTAAGATATGGCCAACATAAGCCTAACAAACATGCTCAAACATGAGGCACATGAAGCAAGTATTCAAAACACAAGGAGAGGGGATGACCCTCTCCTATTTAGGACCTCAAAACCACCTATCCACCACTGAAAATCCCCTGGATTTCAGTGGTAGAAAGGTCGTGCAAAGGCTAGAACAAGAGCCAAAACGGATGGCTCAAAACAAGGCCTAAGAGGGGGTAGACCACCCCCAACAAAAAAGTGACCTTAAACAAACATTTTAAGGACTGAAAAACAGAACTTTTTGCAGTAGGAAGTTAAGCCTAAAACAGCATGCAAATAGGTCTAAAAGCTTAAGAAAAAAGCAAGGTTGAAGTGGGTTAAAGGCTCACCCTTGTAGAACCTCTTCAAGACTGCAACTCCAGCACACTTTTTGAACCAAAACCAGTCCAAAAACTCCAAAACAAACCTCAAGAAGCCTCAACAACAAAAGGAAGGTGTTTGAGTGTGTGTTTGTGTGTTAAAGTATGATAAAACTACACTTTTAAGGCACAAAATGAAGAACAAGAGCAAGATAGATACAAAGATGTATATGTATATCTCAAGGCCAAAGATCTGAACCTAGAGGAGGAGGGGGGAGGTCCTCTCATATAGAGAACAAACAACAAGCTTGTTGGACAAGCTTTTGGCCTAAAGCCATCCCTCCATACACGTGTATAGAGGATGGCTCCTGTGCCTTATAGCTGGCACAACTGTACTGAAAATATCTCGAAAAAGGTGATAAAAAGCAGCCGACCACTTGAAGTGGTTGGTCAGCTACTTGAAGTGGTTGGCTGACCACCACAAGTGGTCTCCCAAGACAAAAACTGGTCGGCCATGGTGGGAGAGGGTCTACAACATGAAAACAATGCAGTGGTGTGGTGGCCGACCAGAAAAAGTGGCCCAAAGACCAAGAAAACCAGTTGGCCAACTAGAAAACTGGCTGGCGAGAAGAAAAGTGGTCTCCAAGGGGAAGAACTGGTCTCTCACCCTTGTACCACCTTCCAAACAAGGAAAACAAGGTTTGTACCAAAAACAAACCAAAACGGATGCAAGACGAAAGTTTGGGAGGCAAGGCACGCAGCCGGAAGCCTCGAAAACTAGTCTACGGGCATCAAAAGTGGTCTCCCGGACCACAGTGTCCCTCTAGGCAGAGGCAACAAGGTGTGGTTCAAAAACCACGCCAAACGGAGAACATTAAGTGGTCCCGAGTCAAAGCGCGCGGCCGAAGGCTCCGAAAATTGGGAACTGGTCTCCAAACAAGAAAAATGGTCTACAACCACAAATAGGTGGTCTACAAGACCTCTCCCTCCCTCCAGGGAAGAGAAACAAGGTTCGGTCCGCAAACCGAGCCAAAGCACAAAGAGTTCAGAGGCCCAGAGGCAAGGCACTCGGCCAAAAACTCTGAAACCTTGAAACGAGCACGACATGCACTATCACCGAGCGCTCAATCGATGACGTCTGAATCTTAAGGTCGGTCAAAAATAGGGTGTTTACACCTGCATAAAAAGTTAGTAAGACCCACCATTCGGCAAAAATAAATAAAAATAAAGTTAGTATAATTTAATCATAATACTTATGATTAAATTATGATGGGTCAGCCCTGCATAAAAAGTTAGTAAGACCCACCATTCTGCAAAAATAAATAAAAATAAAGTTAGTATAATTTAATCATAAGTAAATTACTGAAAAAGTATCAAAACTATAATTATACTAACTTTAATCATAAGTAATTTACTTATGATTAAATTATACTAACTTTATTTTTATTTATTTTTGCAGAATGGTGGATGTGGAGAAGTGGTTTGGAAATACTTTTCTGATCCTGGGGGATGCTAGTGATCCTCTGATAGTGACCTGAAAATGAATAAACACTCCGGTCGAGGGTGCCGGAATTAGCACTCCGATGAACAAGTCAGTCTCCACACTCAAGAATGCTTGTATTCTAAGTTAAGCACAACAATTCTCACCCACCTTTCTTATTCTGTTGCTCCTTTATTTATACTTGTTTCCTAGGCCTCGGGGCCAGGTCCACTTTTCACTCATTATCCTCTTATTTACTCGGCTCCATAGTTCAATATAAATTTGGCCTATCTATATTATTTGGCATTCTGATCGTGCAAGATAAAGCCGAGTAATACCTGTCTTCCAGAGTACGCTTCTGACTCTTCCAATTATCCGGCTCCCACAATTGCCCCCCAAACACCCCACTAGCATCAGTTAGCCGGCGTGTTTGGCTTCTAGTCTGGGCAGTCAAAAATTCGACGGTTAACCCTCTTCCCGATGCGCGTCAGAACGTGTACATGCTTTTCGGTCACTGCAACGCTTTCCTACCTCATTCGTGCTTCTCTCGCATTTATTACTATTTGAAACTTCAGTCCCTTCGAATGCATGCTTTTTTGAATATTTGAACCTCCTGGATTGCCAGTTGGTGTCTCTCCTCCGACGCGTTTTCTGCGACTCCTCTCCGTCTTCTCCTTTGCCTTTCGTAAGTTTTCTTCTCTTCTCTTTGCAACCCTACTTTCCGTATTTATTTTTGATTTAGAATATCCTTGGGTCCTTACCAGAATGGCTAAGCATTTGAAAGAGCTCCTTTCTGAGGGTCGAATTTCTAGGTTTCAAAGACATTTCTCTATCCCCAATGATGTCCATCTATCTCTAGTAACGGACAATACCCTTGATATGGAGAGGGATGACCAAAATACAATCGTCTTTTCTCTCCTATCCATTGCGGAGGGCGGAGTTCGCTTTCCTCTACACCCATTTCTTAGGGCCGTCCTCCGTTATTGGGGTTTGATTCCTTCACAACCCAATTTGAATTTTTTTCGAATTGTAATGGGAATCGTAGAGTTGAACTGGCGTCTCAGGATCAACCTTGGCATTCCGGTGATTCGGCACTGCTACGCTTTAGCCAAATCCTTCAGTCGGCTCGGGCGCTATTTTCTCAGGGCTAAGGACACCGACCATCACTTGGTAATGATGCTTGCCAGCTCTGGCAAACGAGTTGATGATTTAATGGTCAATGTCCGAGGCAACTGGGAATTCGGCGAAGGCGAAGATCGCCTAGATCCTATTCCCAGACGGAGGGGTGAACCAGGTTGCTGTATAACTCCTTGTTTATTGATCTTTCTTTTATTCGGCTTTTTCTCAAAGTCTAACCCTTTGTTTTTATAGGAAATAAGTTGAAGAGGATTCTGACCTCGGCTGACGACGAAGTCCTTGCGGAAATTAAGACTGCACTAAAGTACTTTGGCCGTCCAAACGTACATAAGCAAGGGAGAGCCGCCCATATTCTCCTGCGGTACGAGCCTACCTATACTACATTCTCGGCCGCGGACGACATTCTGATCCTAACCGGCAAACAACACCTTACGGCTCTTATCTTCACCAGCTTCAAGACCCTCAGGCAAATTGGTCTCGAAGCTTCTGATTCGGAGCAAGACTTAGAGCCGGTGGTCGAAGTAGTTGCCGAATCAACAAAGGTGTTCGCTGCGGAGGCCGAAAAGGTCGACGAAGCTCTGAAATCAGCGTTTGCGGCAGCCGGTCTTAACTAGCCTAATTCTCCGTCCACTTCAGGTTGGGCGAAATTTTCCTTCGGAGATATTTTTACAAATTTGGGAGATCTACCCAGCGCTTTTTCTGAAGACATGGCTGGGGAAAATCTCGCGCAGATGGCGAGAAAGAGAAATATCGAGCGAATGGCCGCCCGAAAGAAAGCCGAGACTGCTCGTTCTGAGCCTCCCCCAGTTGAATCTTTACAACTGGTTACTGGAGAAGAAACAGCTCAAGTTGTTGTGGCCGAGACGGAGGGGGCTGAACAGCAGGTTACGAAAGAACGGCTGGTTTCAAAAGAACGGGGCAAAAAACGTTCCGTCGAGGAAGAGGCCGACTCAGAGGATAGCCCTGTTGACAAACGGCCTCGCTTAGAGGAGTCCGACGTGGTTGTCCCTTTCGTTGTTCAACCAAAGATCAAAAACACGCCATCTCCTCTGACGCATCTGCCATGAAGGATCCAGCCGCGGCGTTGAGCTTGGCCGCCTCAGTTTCATTACCGGTTGACAAGGCCACCTTTCGAGAAGAGCCGAATTTGGTAGCTATAGTGTTTGCTGCCCAGTCGGCCCTTCTGGTATGTATACGATACTTTTGTTTTTGCTTGTTTGGTTTGGTTTGCATACGATATTGCTTGGTGTGGTGATCTAAACTTGTTTTGCAGGCGGTTGGAAGGATAGCCGAACTAGGCCGCCGGCAGCATGATACCATTGAAAGAATTGGCCGCTTAAAATTTGAAGCTGAAGGTGAAAGAAGCAGGGCCGAGTTCGAGGCGATGAGAGCTGCAATGGAAAGTGCTCGAGCCGAAGCTAAAAAGGAGAGTGCTCGGACTGCTGACTAGCTCAGATTAGAAGCCGAGGATAGGGCGAACGCGAGTGAGGAGTCACTCAAGTTAGCCCAGGAGGCACTTTCCAAGGTAGAGGCCGAGTTAGAAGAATTGAAGGCAACCAAGGAAAAAGCCGAATCTTAAGCTTCTACGGCGCTAGAGGCTGGGAAGAGCGCCGCCTTGAAGGAATATGTAGATGAGGTCCCCAAACTCGAGAATCGGGGATTCAAACATGGGTGGCTCAAAGCCCTTGCTGCCGTTGGAGTTACATTGGCCTTGCCAATTCCATACGAGCAAGTGGACGTTGAGCCACTTGAGTCTGATCCCGAGGATTGATCTGGGAGACATTCTAGTTTTATTAGGTATCTTCAATTTCAATGTATGTTTTTGTTTAGTGAATTCTTGTTCGTTCAAGGTAATTTTCATGTAAAAATTTCCTTCCCGTTTCACTATTACTTGTACGCAGTTTTTGATATCAATGAAGAGTTTTGCCTTCCACTACTTTGGATAAAATGATTACTGTCTGTTGTGCCTTCTAACTAGCGATTGGATAACAGAGTCACTTGGCAATCATATTAGTTTAACTTTAATTTATCTGAACAAGTAAATCGACTCTTGGTGCTGAATATGACTAGTAAATGGATTCATGAAGCGGCTGCGGCACTCAAGCCAAATAGATTGATGAATCTACCCTTGCCCCAGCTGGTTCATGAACATTAAACGTCGAATCAGAGAATATTGATGAGTCGATTCGTGAAGCAGCTACGGTATTCTAGCCGAATAGATTGATGAATCTGCCCTTGCCCCAGCTGGTTTATGAACATTAAACGCCGAATAACACAATATTGATGAGTCGATTCATGAAGCGATTGCGGCACTCAAGCCGAATAGATTGATGAATCTGCCCTTGCCCCAGCTGGTTCAAGAACATTAAACGCCGAATAACACAATATTGATGAGTCGATTCATGAAGCGGCTGCGGCACTCAAGCCGAATATATTGATGAATCTGCCCTTGCCTCGGCTGGTTCGCGAATTTGCCCTAGCGGAAGTTAAGACTGCCGAATAATAGCGTTTGATGGGGGCACGACTCGGTCGGCGCAGGGCTGTTAAGGTTTCAATATTAATGAGATTGCCTCGGTGGCGCTGCCCTCGTAGGAAATAAATGAATGAAGGTCCTATCTATGTGCTCAGTGGGCAACTCAGTCCAGGTTTTTGATAAAGAATAAACAAGCGCGAATGTCGAATAGACTCTTCTTTAACAGCAAAGGGGAAGTGAAGACGCTAGCTGAGCTGAGAGGAGACATGAATCGAAGTGGCGAACCTTCGCGCGCGGGAGGTAGGATTTCGAAGGATTAGAAGAGACGTGAATCTCCTCGTCGTCGAAGTAGGTCGCCTAGGAGGGACAAGGAGCCACAGGGCAAATCCCCGCAACCTCGTTCTGGAAGGGAGCCCGGTGCGAACCCACGCCCATTGAGTTTTGCAGTCTTCGTGGCGAATAGACCCATGACAGATGCGGACTCGATCATTCGAGATTCAAGTGCAGCAGTCGAATTTGCTCGACAGATTTTTCCTCCCGAGGTCCAGCAGTCGATGGTAGGTCAGCAGGACTTCGAAGTGTTTCGTGAAGACATTCACGGTGGGGTGAAGGGGCTCTACACCGCCTATGAAATTGGCATGCGTCTCCGTACTACCCGCCGAGAAATAGAGAAGAGGGATGAACGCATCCGAAGCTTGGAGGCTCACGCAGAAGTGACTGAGCATGAGCTAAGGAAGGTCAAGGCCGTTCAGTCACAACCCGTCAGACAGGCTAACCCAATCGTGGAAGAAAGGGTCACCCAGCGGCTTATCAGTACCGCGCTCGCCAATCATGATACGGCGAGCATGTTCACGATGGAATCCGTGAAGGGGAGGGCCTATGAGAAAGGCTTCCACGAAGGCCGGAAAGTAGGGATACAGAAGACCAAGGAAAAGCTCACCGAGGAAGTTTACCGATGCGAAAATCGTGGATTTAAGCATGGTTGGATCAAGGCGCTTCAGGTCGAAGAAGCTCTCCGAGCAATGGGTGTCGACTCGGCATTGCCACTGTACCAAAGTAACCATTTTTCGTTTTCCGCCTTTGAAGTCGAGCAGAGTGAAGATGAGGGCGACGTCGTGTAAAAACACTCAATGTAACGTTCGAACGCAGATCGCATTCATAATTATGTAATTATTGCCTGATTGAATAAAATGTCCTATTTTAGATGTTTCATTATAATTTTCATTCGGCACACACATGTTTGCATGTGTTTCATTGTATAAACATTGTCCGGCCCGAGTCAACTAGGCATTTTAATTCCGAACGATTATATGCCGGCTTGTCATGAGCATTCTTCATTAAATATATATTCGGCATGTGTCACGCACGGTCAATTACATCGATGAGGCTCCGAATTCGGAGGCTTAACTGGCCCAAAGGTGTCATGCACCAGGGGCTCCGAATCCGGAGACAGTCAACCCATCTATAATTGCCATTTATATAATTAGGCCATTTTAACTCCAAAAAAGCCAAAAATTCGTACATGGAGTGGCTATGGCCAATATCGCTCGGCGTTCGTCTTTTGGAGTTGTGTTAATGAAATCGCCTTGGGATCACTACAAGGATTTAGAAATAAATTGCCTCGGACTTTTCGCTCTAGTAACTTCGCCTACTGTGTTCAGACTCGATTTAAAATGATTTTTTTGCGTGGGGTTAGATAAGTGTGAATGTCAAATGGAGTTTTCTTCAGCAGCAGAGGAGAAACTTGGACTTTGGCTGAGCTTGACCTTGCAATGAATCGCAGCAGAGAACCCACTCGCGCGGGAGGTAGGGCGTTCAAAAAACGGGAAAAACATCAGCCTCTGAGTCGTCGAAGCAGATCACCCCCAAGGGAGAAACAGCAATGGGGGAGTTCTCCGCAACCGCGACCGAGAAATGACGCCGACGTAGCGCTGCGACCGTTGAGCATTACTGTTTTCGTGGGGAATTCCTTTCTTGTCCTGGATCTTAGCCTTGACGTTGTCTATGGTGTCGAAGCTCTCCACCTTGAGAGTGATTGTCTCGTCAGTTTGAACATCGTGGATTCAAGCGCGATCAGATCAAGGCATTTCAAGTTGCGGATGCTCTCCGATCAGCGAGCGTTGATTCGGCGCTGCTGCTGTACCAACACGACGCCGTATGAGAATAGATATTGTAATGCTTCGAACGCGGATTGCGTTTTTGTAATTACTGTTTAATCGAATAAAATGTTTTATTTTGAAAGTTTATCTCATTCTGAATTTTTATATGCTTAATTAAGCATCTTATTTTGAATGCTAGCATGTTTTGTCTTGTTGATGCGGTTGTACTGGCTCAACCTACATATCCTTGCCTTGATGTGTAAATGTTTTCATTCTGGAGGGCACTCTGAATTCGGAATATTACTCGGCCCTTGAGCATCGCCCGGTGGCATTATCTAGTTAGCCGAATTTGGAGGCTTTATCGGCCAAAGACGTCGTGTGCCGATGAGGCCCCGAATCCGGAGGCTTTTTCGGCCCAAAGACGTCATGCGCCGATGGGGCTCCGAATCCGGAGTCTTTTGGGCCAATCGTGATATCTACGAAGGGCGCTCTGAATCTGGAGGCTTTTTCAGCCCAAAGATGTCATGCACCGATGGGGCTCCGAATCTGAAGGCTTTCTGGCCAATCGTGATATCCACGAAGGGCGCTCCAAATTCGGAAGCTTTTTCGGCCCAAAGACGTCATGCACCGATGGGGCTCCAAATCCGGAGGCTTTCTGGCCAATCGTGATATCCACGAAGGGCGCTCCGAATCCGGAGGCTTTTTCGGCCCAAAAACGTCATGTGCCGATGGGGCTCCGAATCCGAAGGCTTTTTGGCCAATCATGATATCCACGAAGGGCGCTCCGAATTCGGAGGCTTTTTCGGCCCAAAGATGTCATGTGTCGATGGGGCTCCGAATCCGGAGGCTGTTTCGGCCCAAAGACGTCATGCGTCGATAGGGCTCCGAATCCGAAGGCTTTTTGGCCAATCGTGATATCCACGAAGGACGCTCCAAATCCGGAGGCTTTTTCGGCCCAAAGATGTCATGCGCCGATGGGGCTCCAAATCTAGAGGCTTTCTGGCCAATCGTGATATCCACGAAGGGCGCTCCGAATCCGAAGGCTTTTTCGGCCCAAAGACATCATGCGCCAATGAGATTCTGAATCCGGAGGCTTTCTGGCCAATCGTGATATCCACGAAGGGCGCTCCGAATCTGGAGGCTTTTTGGCCAATCGTGATATCCACGAAGGGCGCTCTGAATCCGGAGGCTTTTTCGGCCCAAAGACGTCATGTGCCGATGGGGCTCCGAATCCGGAGGCTTTCTGGCCAATCGTGATATCCACGAAGGGTGCTCCGAATCCGGAGGCTTTTTCAGCCCAAAGACGTCATGCGCTGATGGGACTCCAAATCCGGAGGCTTTCTGGCCAATCATGATATCCATGAAGGGCGCTCCGAATCCGGAGGCTTTTTCGACCCAAAGACGTCATCCACCGATGGGGCTCCGAATCCGGAGGCTTTTTCGTCAGAGCGCCATTTTAAATAAGAATCCAACTTCTGAACAAGAATCCTTCCATTACAAAGGTGGAATATATATATATATAGCAAATCATTTAGAACTAGGATCATTCCCCATAAGTCGGGTTTGATGACAAAATTTTCGTGAGTGCTTCAGGAGCAATGCCGCGTACCTAATTTTCCATCAACCGGTCTCCTATCATCCGGAAATACCTTCAGGAGCAACTTTCCCGGTGTGTAGCGGCGCGGCTGAACGCGTTGATCATACGTCCTGGCAAGCTGCTGCTGGTATCGCCTAGAGCTTCCGTGGCTTTTCGCTAGAGAGTCGTCCGACATCGTCGAGGTTGTTTCGATTCAGCACTTCAGTGGAGTTGACCTGCGACTCCGTTGGTGTCTTTCCAGAAAGGAGATAACATGCTTGTGCGGATTGCCGAGAACCACGGATCTGCTCAATGCCGTGTTCGGTCAGGAAACGTTGCCGCTGATGATAGGTACTTGGCACGACTTGAATATGATGCAACCAAGTTCACCCCATGATGAGATTATATGTCGAAGGGAGCTTGATGACCAAGAATTCCACATCCACTATTTGGGAGCCCGCTCAAACGGGTAGTGTGATTTTCCCCAATGGGTACTCTGAATTTGTGTTGAAGCCGAATAATGGATGAGGAGCCGGAGACAGGTCTGATTCGTTGAAGTCGAGTTTGATGAAGGTCTCGTAATACATAACCTCCGAAGTGCTCCCTGGTCTATGAGGACGCGTTCAACGGTAAATCGGTTTACATGTAGTTCAATGACTAATGGATCAATATGGGGGAGTGTTATGCCGATAAGATCGAAATCGTTGAAGATAATACTCAGAGCTTCGTGGGGCTGTTTCGTTGGTGCGCGTTGCTTCTGGGGAGCTGACTGAATTGCGTGTACGGTACGTGGTGTTGGAAGGCTGTATATCATATGAATAACGCCGAGCAGAGGTTAGTCCTGCTGAAGGGCAACTGTTTTGATTGCGCTCTTTCGGACATGTTGCTAAAGCTGACCATCTTGGACCAATTCCTCAATGTGGTCTTTCAAAGCATAGCAACTGTCCGTATCATGACCGTGATCTTTGTGATATTCACATCATCTGTCCCGCCTTCTCGTGTCAGGGGGTCCAACCATTTTGGACGGCCATTTGAAGAACGGAAGATGTTGGATTTTGGACATAACCAAGCTGATTGGCTCTGACAGCTCCGTATATTTCTTGTCGGTGCGCTTTGTGCGCCTGCTATCGACCTGCAGTTGCTCATTTGCTCGGTGTGAGCATTGATCGGTTGATCAACAAGAATCCCGTTTCTTGTCTCGTTTAGCTCGTTGTCGTGGTTCTGGATTTTGAGGTGGTACGGAACTTATTTGCTAAGCAATTTCAGGAGGGGCCGTTTTGTTGGCCATTTGTCCAGCTTTAACCCGCAAGGTGTCGTCTTCCACTTTGCAGTATTCCTCAACTTTCTTCATCAATGCCCAGACTGTTTTGGGGGGCCTTCTTGTCAGGGAACTACAGAGGGCACTGTCTGGGTGTAATCCCATTTTGAAGGCGGTGATGGCCATTGAGTCGTTGCAGGCGTCATCAACAAGATTAAAGCACTCCCAATATCATGCCGAATACGCCTTTAGTGTTTCTCCTGGCTGGATCTACATTGCCCAGAGAGAGTCGGCTTGTTTCGGCTGGACCTCATTAGTGATGAATCTGGCCCTGAAGGATTTCTGTAATTGGTGGAAAGTTTTGATCGAAGCCGACTCCAGTTTATAATACCACTTGATAGCCAATGGTCCCAAACTGCTGGGGAATATTCGGCATATGAGGGCCTCGTCGTCTGCATGCAATGTCATGGCTTGCTTGTAGTGGCGGATGTGGTCGGTGGGGTCTAATTTGCCGTCGTACAAGGTGAATGACGGTGTTTTGAATTTCTTGGGTAGCACTGCCTTTGCAATCCGTCGTACGAAGGGATCATGTTGATCTTTGTCCGAACTGTTCCTTCTTCGCTTATGCCTTATACGAGGACTTTCTTTAGAAGAACTGGTAGTTTCAGGTTGCCTCTTCTTCCTGGGCTCCGGGGATAACGAGTCGGAGCCGCTATCAGTGTCGTCTTGTCGAGCTCAAGGTCGTCGACCACCTGCCTTCGGAGATCGTTCCAAATTTAGACGTACAGCTTGTTTGGACTTCGCCACTTCTAAGGCCAAATCTTCATGAAGACGTTCATTCTCCGCGATCATGTTCTCCAACCTTTGTTCGTTTTGCTTTGCTTGTTCCATGGTCGCTTGCATTGCTTCATGCTCTGAAGTCGAGGGTGAGGCGAAGTTCAGAGCGCATCTTATAGGGATGGTGTCCGGTCCAAGCATGTTTGATGGAGTGAGGTCGTCTCTTTGCGTCATTTCATCAGTGGCTATCGAAGGGTCTTCCGTTACGCCCACTATGGATGTGTTTGAGTATTCCCACAGATGGCGCCAATTGTGGAAAAGTGGTTTGGAAATACTCTTCTGATCCTGGGGGACGCTAGTGATCCGCTAATCCTGGGGGACGCTAGTGATCCGCTGATAGTCACCTGAAAAGGAATAAACACTCTGGTCGGGGGTGCTGGAATTAGCACTCCGACGGATAAGTCAGTCTCCACACTCAAGAATGCTTGTATTCTAAGTTAAGCACAACAATTCTCACCCACCTTTCTTATTTTGTTGCTCCTTTATTTATACTTGTTTCTTGGGCCTCGGGTCCAGGTCCACTTTTCACTCATTATCCTCTTATTTACTCGGCTCCATAGTTCAATATAAATTCTCTCTATTATTCGGCATTCTGATCGTGCAGAATAGAGCTGAGTAATACCTATTTTCCAAAGTACGCTTCTGACTCTTCCAATTATCCGGCTCCCACAGTGGGTCTTACTAACTTTTTATGCAGGGCTAACCCATCATAATTTAATCATAAGTAATTTACTTATGATTAAATTATACTAACTTTATTTTTATTTATTTTTGCAGAATGGTGGATCTTACTAACATTTTATTTAAGGCTGACCCACCATATTTTTATTTTTATTTTGTTTATTTTATACTCAATTTATATTTAGTTGTGTACAGGTAAGAAATTAAATGCCATCGCATCTCGGGAAACTATCT
This sequence comes from Camellia granthamiana, assembly GCA_036172215.1. NCBI lineage: Eukaryota > Viridiplantae > Streptophyta > Magnoliopsida > Ericales > Theaceae > Camellia > Camellia granthamiana. Next base: position 57,603,582 of record CM069914.1, on the reverse strand, counting down.
ATTCATCTCGGTGCGGGTGGAACTACTTGTCTTGTCCCGTAACAAGAATTAAATGTACTTTTGTTTGTGTCTAGTAGACACGTAAGTGTCAAATCTTGTACTCATACTAGTATACTTATATACTGACCCGTTTTGTCTCATGGCAACTCAGGTATATACTGTTTTAGCGCAGCCGAGCTTCCTTTGCAGGATTAGTTGGGGCTACAGTGGTGACAAGAAATAACTATGATCGTAGGACATGTCTTTTAGACTTCTTTTTTTTTTTTGGGAGTTTAGGATTGATATTAGTTTATTTAGTTATTTATTTATTTGACCCTAGTATTTTGACAATTTAACATTGTGTGTTATTTTTTAACTTTACATTATTTAAGTTGTTTTGACTAGTTGTTGTTACTTTAATGATGGAGGTATTGGTTAGTTATGAAATTATGGTGGATGGTTTGATTGTCATTTTGATGGGTTTTTTTTTTTTTTTTTATATCTATTGTAATCTTTTGAGGATGGAAATTTGCTTAAACCCTTTGGGGATGAGAACGTTTAGATTTTGTTTCACACCTAAGATTTGGATGATGGAATATTGATTGGGGTTTAGTCCTAATTTATAATTTAATTGTCCAGATTTTGGGGCGCGACAGTTTGGTATCAGAGCACTAGGTTACCCTAGACTTATGAGAGTTTAGGCGATCCTCGGATTGTGGAAACATGGGTTAGCTGGTTTAGTTGGGTGGTTGAATTTATTCTTAGTATTTATGAACGAATTTTTGTGTGTCTAACTTGAAGGTGATGGGTAGAAGGTATCTTTAATCTTTTTCAAGAATCCATTAGAGTACTTTTTGATACTGGTGCCTCTCATTCTTTCATATCTAGACAGTTTGTAGAAAGAGAACACCTTGTAACTACCTCCTTGTCTAGACCTATTCGTGTTGAGACCCCTTTAGGAGGGACAGTTACTCTTTATAAGATGTGTAAAGATTTTGAGATTGACTTTGCGAGTGGAGTCTTGTATGGAGACCTAATTGTGTTAGGGTTTGAGGGGTTTACAATTATTTTAGGTATGGATTGGCTGCGAAAATACTTTATGACTCTAGATTGTGCTGGAAGGACTGTAAATATAGATATTTCCGATATGCCACGGCTTACCCACACTTCTAGCGATGGAGAAGAGTATGTGATAACAAGTTTTCTGTGCTCAGTAGAAATCCCTAAGCAGGATATTAGTGAGGTAGATACGGTGTGTGAGTTTGGGGATGTATTTCAAGAGATACTTGGACCTCCACCACGATGGGTAGTAGAATTTCACATTGACTTAGTGCTGGGAACTGCACCAATTTCTAAGCACCTAAAGAGCTCGTGGAGATGAAGAAGCAACTAGAAGAGATGCTTCAAAAAGCGATCATACGTTCAAGTAACTCCACGTGGGGAGCACCCGTGATCTTTGTCTCCAAGAAAAATGGCACACTCCTCATGTGCATAGATTACAGAGAGTTAAACAAGGTGACTATCAAGAACAAGTATCCGCTACCTAGAATTGATGACTTGTTTGATCAGTTGAAAGAGGCAGCCATGTTCTCGCAGTTTGATCTCAAAACGGGTTACCATCAGATGGGTGTGTTAGAGGAAAGTATACCGCTTACTGCTTTTCAGACCCGGTATGGGTTGTACAAATTTCCTATAATGCCTTTTGGTGTAACCAATGCTCCTGCCTATTTCATGGACTTGATGAACAGAATTTTTCAACCGTATCTAGATAAGTTTGTGATTATCTTTATAGATGATATCCTGGTGTATTCTAAGAATAAGGAAGAGCACAGAAAACACTTGAAAGCCGTGTTACAGACTTTGAGGGAGCAACAGTTATATGCTAAGTTTAGTAAGTGTCACTTTTGGGAGAAAGAAGTTCGATTTTTGGGGCATGTTGTGTCCAATCAGGAGATAACGGTAGATCCTGAAAAAGTTGTTGCGGTCAAATAATGGAAGCAGCCCACGAACCCTATAGAGGTGAAAAGTTTTTTAGGACTAGCCGGTTATTACAGGAGATTTATAGAGAAGTTTTCCACTATTACAGCACCCATGACCAAGTTGACCCGCAAGAATGTGGAGTTCGTATGGATAGATGATTGTGAGAGAGCTTTACAGGAGTTAAAGCAGCGGTTAACTACAGCATCGGTGTTAACTATACCAGTACAAGGGGGAAAGTTAGTAGTGTTCACTGATGTGAGTGGAACTGGGTTGGGATGTGTGTTGATGCAGCATCAGAAGGTTGTATCTTATGCTTCTCGACAGTTAAAACCTCATGAGAAACGATACCCTACTCATGACTTAGAGCTAGCAACAGTTGTTTTTGCGTTGAAAGTGTGGTGACACTACTCGTTTAGGGAGCATTTTGAGTTATACACAGATCACAAGAGTTTTAAATATTTTTTTTCTCAAAAAGAGTTGAACACGAGACAACAGAGGTGGGTTGAATTCATCAGTAGTTATGATTTCAAGATCCTTTACCACTCGGGAAAAGGAAATGTGGTCCCAGATGCACTTAGTCGACAACATGGTGTTATAACGTCTTTGATGATTCAGGAATGGAAGTCCTTGGACTTAATTTTGATGCATGATATTCAATCAATAGAGAATGTTGAGAGGGCATACATTGGTAGTTTGATCGTGCAACCGACATTACTGGGCAAAATTCGTCAGATACAGTATTTAGATGGGTTTCTCATCAACAAGCTCGATGACCTTGTAGTGGATTTGATCGATGATTGTCCTACTGATTGGTCTGTAGACTTAGATAGGGGATTGCAATCTAAGGGCAGGTTGTGTGTACCTAACATTGTTGAATTGAGGAAAGAGATTATGGATGATGCCCATAGGTCCCGATATACCATTCTCCTTGGTGGGACTAAGATGTATCATGACCTGAAGAGGACGTTTTGGTGGGAAGGTATGAAGAAGGACGTAGGAGAGTATGTTCCTCAATGTTATGTATGCCAATAGGTTAAGGCAGAACACCCACGTTTGTTTAGACTTTTGTAGCCTCTCGACATCCCTACTTGGAAATGAGAGTACATCTCTATGGATTTCGTGGATGGATTGCCGCGGTCTAAGTGAGGCAATGAATCTATTTGGGTGATAGTGGATCGACTCACCAAGTCTGCTCATTTTATTCCTATCAGTGTTCATCGAACTACGGATAAACTAGCTAGGCTATATATTCGGGAGGTGCGACTTCATGGCGCACCAGTTTCTATAGTTTCAGATCGTGATCCATTGTTTGTGGTAGAGTTTTGGGAGAGTTTTCAACATGCTTTGGGTGCTAGGTTAGACTTAAGTACGGCTTATCATCCTCAGACGGATGGGTAAACTGAGCGGGTAAATCAGATCTTGGAAGATATGTTGAGAGCTTGTGTTCTCGATCTTGGTGGTAGTCTGGAAGAACACTTGCCATTGGTGGAGTTTGCTTATAATAATAGTTATCACTCCAGTATCGGGATGGCACCTTTTAAAGCTTTGTATGGAAGGCCATGTCGATCACTTGCTTGTTGGATGGAGGTAGGAGATGCACTGTTGTTAGGGCCAGAGTTGGTGAGAGAGACCAAAAAAAAGGTGAACATTATTCGGGAACGTATTAAGACAGCACAGAGTCGTCAGAAGAGTTACATTGATAGAAAACATAAGGAGGTTGAGTTAAATGTTGGAGATTTTGTGTTTTTGAAGGTCTCGCCGATGAATGGTATCATGCGGTTCAAAAAGAAGGGAAAGTGGGTACCTAGATTTGTGGGACCATACGAGATCACTGAGAAGATTGGTAATATGGCTTACAAATTAGCCTTACCACTTGCTTTAGCTATGATTCACAATGTGTTCCATGTATCTTTATTGCGGAAGTGTGTACAAGACCCTTGTATCACCAGAAGTGTTGGAGATTAGTGATGATCTAACGTATGTGGTGCGACCAGTTACTATTCTAGATCGGGATGTAAAACAGTTGCAGCGCAAGAAAGTGAACTTAGTGAAAGTGCAATGGAGCAAGGATGAGAATGACATCACTTGGGAATTGGAAGAGAAAATTCGGCGTATGCACCCGGAGCTTTTTGCTTAGTGCTCTCTCCTATCAAATCTTGGGACGAGATTCTTTTGAGGTGTGCATATTGTAGCAACCCTAATTTTTCGTCGGTCATTATTCATTTATTATTTATTATTACTTTATTTTATTTTTGGCTTTATTAATTGCGTAATTACATGAGAATTTAATGTGTTATTTAGTTAATTTAATGTGTTGTTTAATTTATTTAATGTGATAGTTAATTATATGAGTCCGGATCCTCAGTGCCCCTTTCCTGTGGTGCGTCCTGTAGCCCTCCAAAACGACGTCGTTTTGGAGGATTTTTTTTTTTTTTTTGGCCCCTGTTTTCTTCTCATCATCAAAACCACCAGCTCCCCTCTGCTCTTCATAGAAGCCTTGTTCGGCAGAGAGAGAGGCGCCAAAAACAACCCCACTTCTCCTCTGATTCAAGTTTTCAAGGCCGAATTCGAGTTTCCACCATGGTTTTCAACTGAATCGAAGCGATTGATTTCGAAGCTCTTAGTGGCCGATCCCGAAAAGTGAGGGGCAGTACAGTGGAGTGATTTTTTCCAGATTATGGTTTTGTCCAGATTATCTCATTGATTATGATTTTGAGTCTTTTTTGCAGAGAGAGAGGACGGAGGGGGGCCGGATCGGAGCCTCAATGTTGAAGGAGAAAGAGACAGAGAGGAGCAGGTGGGCAGCGATGGCGGTGCCTCTGATAGTTCCAGAAATGAGCTGCTTTCAAGCTGCCCTTTCATGAAGAGCACTAGGTAATAATGTGTGTGATGGTTCTTGTGAAGTTTCTTAGAAGACAAAGTCAAAAATTTCACTCTTCAATTTCTTTTTTTCTTTTTCCTTTTTTTTTCAGATCTTAATTTTTTAATTTTTTTTGTTTTTTGTTTTTGTTTTGAATGATCTGACTCAAGTTTGTAATAAGTTTTTATTTTATTTTATTTTTTTAATATAAAAAAATGTTTTAGTGAATGATTTGGGATTGTTAGATTGGTAGAAATGTTTGATCGATTCAATGACTCAAGTTTGTGATGTTCTTCAACATAATGAAATTTAGAACATTTTCTCTCTCCCCCTGCTTAGAGCCCCAGATCCAGTTCTGGGTGTCTGAATCTGAAAATTCAGTTTTTTGTGTATCGAATCCGTCAAGAAAGTTTATAGTTTTGTTTCCAACTTCTTCACCCATTGAGCTACGAAACAGAGAACACACACATGCAAAATTAGAGAGTTGAATTTTAGCATTTATTCACTAAACCCAGATGGAAAATCTAGCTAAAAAGTGAAAAAAAAAGAGGAGAATAATAAAAACCCAGATGAGTTTTTTAAGCAAATACCATGAACAGAGCATAACCATCTGGTGGTTCTGATTCTGATGATGAGAAGAAAACAGGGCAAAAGGAAAAGAAAGAAAGAAAGAAAGAAGAGAAGGAAAAAAACAAAACAAAACAAAACAAAAACCCCTCCAAAACGACGTCGTTTTGGAGGGCTACAGGATGCGCCTCAGGAAAGGGGCACCGACGATCCGGATTCTAATTATATATAATTAATTTGAATATTTATATATTTATATATAAAAAAATAATATATTTTATATATTGATGAAATATATATCATATTTATGTATGTTATATTTATGTTATATTTGTGTAATATAAATATAATAGTAAATTAGGTATAATGTACTATACCTAGGTTTAAACACAAAAGTAAAGTTCCAAGAGGAGAAGCAGCCACGGAGAGGGATTGAAAGAAAAGAGAAAAAGAAAAAAAAAGAAAAGAAAAGAAAGGAAAAAGAAAAAGAGGGCTCAGAGCAGCACGCCGTGAGAGAGAGAAAGAGAGAGAGAGACACGGCGGGAGAGGGGAGAAAAATAAAGGTTAGGGTTTTGTTTTGGTAGCTCCATTAATTCTTCAAATATTTCTTTAATCTTCAAAAAAATATTGTGAGTACAAAACCTACTTCCCTTAATTTATGTTTAATTCGTTGTTTTTATTTATTTATTTGATGTTGGTTGGATTTTGTATTTGTATGTAAATGATAGATTGATTTTAATTATTTTAATTAGTTGTGTATACCATGTTTAGGGTTTTTATATGGATTTATTTTATGGTTGTAATCACACTCATGGATATATGAAATTAAAATAAACTTAGAACTCATAGATAAATTCCTTATAATCCACTATGACTTCATGGATTGTTGTTTTATTTGAGTGATAGTGAGAAAGAGTGTATAAGAAAAAAAAGTGAGGATTATGAGATTTATTTGAATGCCTTAGGCTTGGCATTGTTATGTTTGTTCTCATGAGTAGATGAGAGATTGTGTATATATATATATTGTTGCCTCATTCTCATAAGTAGACGAGTGCTTTGATTTACGTGTGTACGTATATGCTAATCATACGAGGAGTGTAGGTCAAACTCGAGATGATATCCCCGTGCAAATTTGGCTTCGGAGCGGTGTTAGGTATACGGGAGGCACATGGGATATATGTGTAGGCCGGAAGTGAAGGGCTGAAGTGGTGGAGTTAAGGTACAAAGAATTAAATATTATTGTTATAGTGTGAATTGTATTGATTTGTACATCTTCAAAAATAGTAAACGACCTCGATAAATTATGAAATTTTAGAAGAGGCATGTATACGTGATTCTAGACAACTTTTGTGTTTTAACTTTTTATTAAAAAGATCGATTAGAACTTATAATCGGATGATCTTGTTTACAGTAGTTTTTATTCATTTTAGCAATATAGATTTTAGATGCTGTTTTAACCCACAAAACGAGCTCATTTTTATTGATTTCATGTAAATGTAGTAAAACATTATTCTGAACACTTTTCGTGTTTTGAACTTTTCCGAAAAAAATCATCTTAGGGCAGTTTCTTTCAGTTTTCAGTTCCAGATTTTTCGATCGAATTTCATCTAGGTTCTTCTATTAAGTTTTTCTCTCAACCTGTTCTGTTTCTACTAAATTCGTTCCCATTGTCTTTTAGTAAATTTCATTTTGTACAACTTTTGTTCTTTGAGTTTTGGTCAATTCGAATTATTTAAGCATGAAACAGGGCATTTTTATACTTATTCAATAATTTACTTATGATTAAATTATACTAACTTTATTTTTATTTATTTTTGCAGAATGGTGGGTTTTACTAACTTTTTATGCAGGGCTGACCCACCGTATTTTTATTTTTATTTTGTTTATTTTATACTCAACTTATATTTAGTTATATACGGGTAAGAAATTAAATGCCACCATATCTCGGGAAACTATCCATTCATATTGGTGCGAGTGGAACTACTTGTCTTATCCCGTAACAAGAATTAAATGTACTTTTGTTTGTGTTTGGTAAACACGTGAGTGTCAAATCTTGTACTCATACGAGTATACTTATATACTGACCCGTTTTGTCTCATGGCAACTCAGGTACATTCTGTTTTAGCGTAGCCGAGCTTCCTTTGCAGGATTAGTTGGGGCTACGGTGGTGAGGAGAAATAACTATGATCGTAGGACATGTCTTTCGGACTTTTTTTATTTTTTGGGAGTTTAGGATTGATATTAGTTTATTTAGTTATTTATTTTTTTGACCTTAGTATTTTGACAATTTGACATTGTGGGTTATTTTTCAACTTTACATTATTTAAGTTGTTTTGACTAGTTGTTGTTACTTTAATAATGGATGTATTAGTTAGTTATGAAATTGTAGTGGATGCTTTGATTGGCGTTTTGATGTTTTTTTTTTTTTTTATCCATTGTAATCTTTTGAGGATGGAAATTTACTTAAACCCTTTGGGGATGAGAACGTTTAGATTTTGTTTCACCCCTAGGATTTGGATGATGGAATATTGATTGGAGTTTAGTCCTAATTTAATATTTAATTGTCCAAATTTTGGGATGTAACGAGGTCCATGCCCCACTAGGCAAACGGCTAAGGACTGGAGACTAGGTTCAGATCTGCTGCTGGCTGATGTATCAAATGTGCAAACCTTTGACACTTCCCACACTTTCTGGCATAGGCTTCAGCATCCTTTTGCATATATGGCCACCAGTACCCCTGGGATATGGCTCTATAGGCAAATGACCTGCTTCCAGCATGGCTTCCACATACACCTTCATGTATTTCATGCAAGAAATCCTCAACCTGGGATGGATGCACACATCTTAGAAGGGGCCCAGTGAAAGATCTTCTGTAGAGGTAGCCCTCTGCTGTCACGCTGAACCTGGCTGACTTCAATCTGGTCTTATGCACTTCTTTCTTGTCCGCTGGCAGCCTGCCATCTTTGAGAAACATCACTATGGCATCCATCCAGCTTGGTCCCATCTCCACACACATTGCTTCATATTTGGTGATCAGTGGTTCCACACTTAGGCTTGATAAATAATCAACCATTATTGTCCTTGTCTCCCATGATTTCATTACACTAGCCAAGTTAGCCAAGGCATCAACATGACTATTATCATCTCAGCTAACCTACTGTAGCCAGCAATCCTAGAAAAATGCTAGCAGTCTGACAACCTCTTTGACATAGATTATCATTTGTTCATCTCGGGCTGCATACTCGCCCGTTGCCTGATTCACAATAAGTTAGGAGTCGCAAAAGACTACCACTTCATCGGCTTCCATTGCTGCTGCTAACTTCAACCCTGTAATCAGTGCCTCGTATTCTACTTCATTGTTTGAGGTCTTGAACCCCAAATGGATAGACTGCTCTAACATTCGCCCATTTGGCGATACTAACACTATTCCTGCCCCCACTCCTTGACGGTTTAAACTTTCATCAACAAATAGGTGGAAAGAGTCATTGATGGAGATGTCGCAGGGCTTTGGTTTCTCTACTTTCTTCTGTTTTGCTGGAGTGGGGTTCTTGGGCCCCAATTGGGTTTCTTTCTGCTCCCTTGGGCATCCCAAGTCGCGGCTGACCGGAGTCCAACGCGAGATGGCGCTAAGGGTGAACTCGGCCACAAAGTCGGCCAGAACTTGGCCCTTAATTGCTTTTCTGGGCCTAAACACCAAGTCATATTGGCCAAACACTACTGCCCATCTGGCTACCCTACCTGTCAGATCTCGTTGCTGCAACAGGGACTTCAAAGGATGCTAAGTCAGCACCACAATCTTGTGGGCTTGGTAGTAGTGATTTAGTTTTTTTGAATCCATCCCCAGGGCTAGTGTCAATTTCTCCAAGGGTAGGTACCTAGTTTCTGCACCTACTAGGGTCTTACTTACATAGTATACCGCCTTTTGTTCTCCCTTCTCTTCTCGGATTACTACTGCGCTTACTGCGTATTCTGAAACTGCAAAGTATAGGAATAATTCTTCTCTAGGTACTGGATTTGACAGAACTGAAGCTGTTGTCAGGTACTTTTTCAAGTCGGCCAAGACGACTTCGCACTCTTCTATCCACTAAAAATCTACGGCCTTCTTTAACAAACTAAAAAATGGTTTACACTTATCTGAACTTCGGTTAATGAACCTGCTGAGGGCTGCTGCCTTGCTGGTCAAAATCTGGACCTTCTTGGTTGATGTCAGGCTCTTTAAGTCAAGAATGGCCTTGATTTGATTTGGGCTTGCCTCAATGCCCCTTCTGGTGACCAGGTATCCCAGGAACTTACCAGACCCGACTCTAAACGCACATTTCGAAGCATTGAGTCAGAACCGATATGTTCTTAAGATATCAAAAACTGTCTTCAAGTCGGCCAGACGATTTCCAGGTTCTTTGGTCTTCATGACTATGTCATCAATGTACACTTCTACTGTCTTGCCAATCAGATGCATGAACATCTTGGTCACTAACCACTGGTAGGTTGCTCTTGTATTTTTCAACCCGAAAGGCATCACTCTGTAGCAGTACAGCCCTTTTGGGGTGATGAATGCAATCTTCTCCTTGTCTAGGGGATACATTGCTATCTAGTGGTATCCGTTGTAAGCATCCAAGAAGCTCATCCGTCCATACCCTGAAGTGGCATCCACCAACTGATCAATTTTAAGCAGAGGGAAGCTGTCTTTAGGACAAGCCTTATTCAGGCTAATGAAGTCCACGCAGACCCTCCACTTCCCATTCTTTTTTTTCACAACTATTGTGTTGGATAGCCAGGTTAGGTTGTTCACCTCCCGAATAACCTTGGCTTCCAACAACTTGTCCATTTCCTCCTCTACTGTCTCCATATGAATCAATGTCGGCCTCCTAGCCCGCTGAATGACAAGTTTAGCCGACCTGTCTACATTAAGCCTATGGCAAGTGACCTTAGGGTCAATGCCAGGCATCTCGTATAGCGTCCAGGCAAACACTTCTATGTTTGCTGCAAGAAAGCCTCCAACTCTCTTTCCTCCTCCTCAGCTAAGCCCGAGCCGAGAAGAAAAAAGCGCTCTATATCATCTTCTTTTACCAGAATCTTCTTCAAGGCTTCCTCACTCTTGTCAACTAGCTCTTTGCCAACGTCATCCAGGACCTTCTTGTTCTTGTCTTCAATTTCTACTGTTTCTGCCTCTCGCACGTTAGAGGTGGATTTCATTGCTGCCATGGAGTAATTTTTTGCCTGCACCTAATCCCCTCTGACCTCCTCAATTCCATGCTCCGTTGGGAACCGCAACAGCTGGTGCAATGTTGAGGGAACAGCCCTCATTGCATGCAACCACGGTCTTCCCAAGATAACATTGTAAGGAGAGGGGGTGTCAATTACTGTAAACTCTATGCTTACCTTCTTCGTGTTTGTCTATACTTCCAAATTCGTGGCTCCTAGAGGCCACGTCGACGTTCCATTGAATCCAACCATTGGGCTGTTGGATTGTTCCAGGTCATCTGGGTGAAGGCCAAGCTCCTTGTAACATCTAACATACATGATGTCACAAGAGCTACCTTGATCAACCAGTATGCGCCTTACCTGGTAGTCCCCAATCTTCAACGTTATCATCAAGGCATCATTGTGTGGATGCTGCATCATATCTAGGTCTGCCTCGATAAAAAAGACCATTAGTCCCATGGTACTCATTGGTTCTACACTTCTTCTACTTGACCTGATACACATGCCGTAGGTGCCTCACTCTCTGAGTCTCCCCACGTACCTCATTCTCATTAACTTTTGAGTGAATAATATTGATCACCCGAGGTCCATTTGCTTGCCGTGGTAGCGGTGGCGGAGGTGGTACTGCCGGTGCCTGAGGTAGTCTCTCCTTCCCATAAACTCGCCAGGGACCTTCTCTAGCGCTCTATAATACGGCTGGTTCCTGATTCTTTCTAGAACTTTGTAAACCGGGATCTGGAACACAGTGGTGACTGCTTGTGCAGCCCTCAACCCTGTCTCTTGCCTGTTAAAGCTAGTGTTACCTTGGCCTCGCTTCGGTGAGCAGTTTCTCTTATCTTGCTTTGGCGCCTTTGTTCCCGGCGTATCCTCTTCTACTCTGGCATATTTTTCAATCCTAGCCATAAGCTCCTCCATACTTTTTGGTAGAGTTTTCGCTAGTGACTTCCAGAGAGGGCATTCATCCTCCAAGCCGTTCTTAAAAGACACGACCACCAGCTCCTACTTGCATCCTGGTATTTGCTTGAACACTTCGTAATACCTTTTGGCGTATGCCCTGACACTTTTACCCTCATTAATTTTTAGAGCCATCAGGGAGTCTACCCTTAATGGCTGCTACTTGTTCGTAACAAACCTGACCACAAACATCTCGGCCAGGCCTTCCCAACTCTTCACAGTTCCTTTTGGCAACTTGTGGAACCAATCCGATGCGATTTCCCCAAAGAATTAGGGGAACACCTTGCACAGCAACTGCTCATTCCCAGTATACAAAGCCATTGAATTCAGATATAAGCCAACATGAAAGTTCGGATCGGACTGACCGTCATAAATCTGAAACCCCAGCATATGGAATCTCTTTGGGGCCTCAAACTTATTCAACTCTACTGAGAACTACGTTCTCGGCTTGACGGGAGATGTGACCTCAGTGTTTTGTCACTTCCTCTAGAGGTAGTCCCTCAAATCCTCCTTCATTCATCTGGGAGCTCGGCTATCAACAGATTTCAGGCTTTTTGGCACGCTGCTTCTGGCGTCGTGGTGTGTTCTCTTGGATTTTTCTTCATTCATTGTACCAAAACAAAGTCCCTTCCCCTGGACGTGCCGATGTTCTTTGACATAAGTTCCCTTGGTATGAGGCGTCCTCTGAGACTCACCTCTCACTGACTCTACTCGTCCGACATCCCATGAAGGTCGATGTAAACGTTCCTTCTCATTGTCATGCTAAGGGACTGCTGGGATTGCTTTTTGCCTTCCTTTCTAGGCGTCAGTCTTGGCCGCTGGTATCGACGTGTCCTGCAATAGATACGATGGTTGCATTACATTGTTTTGCATCATGAAGTTGGCAACTGATTGTAGGTCTACCAACTTGTTTGCCATCCTCTTCATCTCGCCGTCCCTCTTCAGGCATCTGTCCTTCCATACCTGGAGGTCGCTTTCGTTGTAATACTCATCTCGGCCTACTTTCTTCGAGATGTCCCCCTCTTTGCCAATGTCCTTATCCTTGGAATTCTAATCCCGTGCTCCTTCATTATGGTTTTCTTCCTTGATGTTAGAATCGACATGTTTACCACTCCCACCTGGAACATCATCCCCGATCTTTTCTCCCTGCCCGTTGTTAGCCATCTATTCTTCTTAAGTTCCCACAGACAACACTAAATTGTGGGTGTTGATTTCCGACCACACAACTAAAGAGAGAACTCAGCTGGAGAGCACCGACAGAATAGATTAAGCCCAACAACCTGTAACAAGAAGATGAGAATTCGACGGTGGTTCGTCCACTCGGAGGCACTCTGATGATCAAGTCAATAATCTATATTTCTCAAAGATAACAAATTGTGCTTAAACTCACAAGAAAGGACTTACCTCAAACCCACAAGGGTGCTTGCTTTTATAACCAGTAGTCACCTGATCTCATTATAAGCCTTACTTCAATGGACTCAAGCTTAATGCTCATCTTGGACCTTTATCTAGATAGAGATAAACTCTTCTTGAGCTTTATCTTTATCCAAACTAAGATCCTCCCTTGTTCTAGGACTCCTATCCCTTATCTGCTTATCTCGAATTCCGATATCTCCGTAGATTACCTCGGCATAGCCGAAATCATCTCGGCGCACAACCAAGCCATGTGGGATCTTGGCTAACACTTCGGCATCTGCTTGGCCACATGCTGTCATTCACAAAATACGTCCCTACATTAACCAACAAGATATAGCTTTAGTAAGAAAAATTAAAGATATTTGTATAAATTTACCCGACTTACAACTTCCATTAGAATCAGAATATATAGTTGTAGAAACAGATGCAAGCCGATTAGAATGGGGAACAGTACTATTAGCTAAACCTAGCAAATACGATAGTAAAAATAAAGAACGCATTTGTAGATATAGTTCTGGAAAATTTAGAGAAAAAGATACAACCATGACCAACTTAGATTTTGAAATATTAAGGGTAGTATATGCAATAAACAAATTTAGATTATTTTTACACAAGCCTTTTACAATTAGAACAGATTGCGAAGCTATAGTTAAATTTCACAATAAACTTAATGAGCATAAACTTAGTAGTAGAAGATGGACGAAATTTTTAGATTGTATAGTAGGACAAGGATATAAAGTAGAATTTGAACATATTAAAGGGGGTGATAGTAAGTTAACAAATTGGCTAAGTAGGAAAATTATTTAGAAAAAAAAATAACCAATTCAATTTTTGTGCAGAGAATGGAGAACAGCAAAACAATTGAACTTTGGGGGATTTGCTCTTCCTATTTATGAAGGCAGAACCAAGTTCAAACCATTAATAGGAATCAAGCTAGACCCAGTTCAACAATGTCTTTTAGATAACTTTTGGAATAACCTTAACCACCCAACGAAACGTTTGTCAGCTTTAAATTCTCTCAGTATATATTTTTCAGAAATCTAGAATAAACCTTTGTCTAAAAGCTTTTCTTTCTATGTAGTAGCTAAAAGAACCAAACCTAGTACTTACTATGACTGGATAGAAGTTGAACCTTTAGTTAAAAAATTTCTCTTACCTCAGTTCAAGGGATTTTATGATTTTGACTCAGCCAGTACATATGCCCGTAGACAAATAGGAACCAGTTATTTTATTAGCCAAATAGCTAAAGGTTATCTGGACACATTGAGCAAAATGCAGTCAACTATTCTTGCTACTAGTGGAGTTCCAGTTAGCCAGATAACAGGAAGTAGTAGTACTAACCCTCAGCCAGATTCTCAAAATCCTCTTCAAATCTACAGACATTGTAAAGGCCTTACTAGAAATTTCAAGAAAATTATGGATAAAGGCAAAAAGGTCAGTGAAGAGCTAGACCAACTTCGAGATGATGAAAAACAATTGAGAGCAACCATTCAAACCCTAACCAGCGAGCTTAAAAAACTAACTCCAGAAAAAGCGTCCACTCCCTTTCCAAACTTAGAAATTAGAGAACTCACCAGTGAGGAATTTGAACAATTGAGTGCTAGAATATATTTTTCCAGGCATTCTATCATTCAATCTTTTTGTGAGAAAAGCCAAGAAATAAAAGACCTTAAACCTTATATATACACCTTGGCCGAAGATAACAGAAATAGTAAGCTAGTCACCATACAACAGTTTCCTTAGGACCTTTCCATAACAGGAGTTCAGTGCCCCAGTATGGTATATCAATGGACTTATCTCTACAATGATGAAGAACAACCATGTTTACAAGAAGAAAGATGTAGAGAAAGGCCAGAATATTTTGAAAGATGTCAGTGTAATCTCGATTTCAGCATCTGTCTTTGCCAGATAAATCTAGCAACTTTTGAGCCACTAGGAACAGAGATTAGAGACAGAACTCGTCATTTAACAACCGCACAATTGTTAGATTACGGCTTTGTTTCTACAATAATTTTTTCAGATCTAGAACAGATAGATAATTTGGGAAATAAACTTGTTCATTCAGTATTTTGTGTAATGGAAGAGCATCATCCATTTGTAGAAGTATTAATTGATAGCAAGTTACCAGAATGGAAAGGAATAAGATGTATTCCCGACAAGCATAAAATGTACCTCAGAAGAACTTCAACATTTCCAGAATACCCAGGACTTCTCAATCAAAGACCCTGGCCATGTAGAAAATTTTCACTCAAAGATTAGCTTAAGAAATGGAGGAAATTTGCTAATAATCCTCTATTAGCATATTATCGAAACTATGGTCATCTCGTCTACGAAGATAGAAATTAGAAGATATACTGTAACTTAGCCATTCCTGGTTTTCCCTTCAACAGAGAAACATTTGTCGATGAAAGTCGGTATCCCAACTATCAGCATAGCGTCTCTCATAAGTCACCAATACTGGAGAAAGAAGATAATCAATGAAAGGATGAATTAGATAATGGGGACGATTTTTACGATCAACTCTCAGTGGCAGATCTTGCAGATCTTTCAGATAGAATGTATGGGTGAAAAAAAAAAAACACCATGTACTCTACATAATTAGACTCTTTTAGAAATCTTGAAAGCTTTTTGCCTTATAATTGTAGTATTCACAAAGTCCATATTTCTTTTAATATTTTGGACTTTTAGCCTCATAGGTCTTTAGACCTTGAATTTTAGACTTTAACTCTTTAAGTTTTTGTATCTATGGAAGTTGTTCATAGATTAGCCTTGAAGACTCTCTCCATCATCCAAGCATCCATATGTCCACATCAATAATTGGCTTCAAGATGATCAGAAGAAAAGGACAAACTTTGTAGAAGATAAGGCCTCTCTTCAACGAGTAGCAAAATTCACGCCAAAAAATGACAACAACTATTGTAATTATTTGTGTCTGTAATTATTTACGTCTATCAGTAGTAAGGCTTCTTCTTCACTCGCTACTTTAATAGAGTAGATGACCCCTACCCTGCTCCATTAAAGAAAAGCTGTGAGAATCCTTACACATGTATCGTATCATATTATAGTATCAAAATCAAGAATCAAAATGGGAAGATTGAATGATGTGCGATAGGGCACAAAGCAGTACCTGGTATCATGATCCTAACCCTTTATTGATTTTTGTCTATGTCTAGAGTAATTTTTATTAAAAGATTTGTCAGAAAATTTGTATATAATTGTAGCCACAAAGTCTTTGTATTAATATTATGTAAAAATTTGGTAAAGCCAATGACTAGGTTTGACTAGGCCTTTAGACTTTGTGCAAAGGTTAGACGTAAGTGTTAAGTCTTTGGTTTTTGTTTATATCCATCAATTGTATTGTATAAATTGGCATTTATGCCAATGGATGAAGCAATGTAAATTCTCTCCACTCTTCGTTGCAAAAATTCTCCAACTTCTTTACTCAAGTCCTTGTCTAAAAAATTCCAAGTGTTCAAGTCTTTCGAGGTTTTCCAGTATCTCAAAGCCTGTAATATAATCTTTTGTAAATATAATATATATTAATATGAAGTGTGAGTAGTCTCTCTTTTTCCTTAGATATTTCAAAAAGGTAACTCTTCTGTTCTAAAATTTATTTTCCTTTTGGAAAACTAAGTTTATGGAATGCTTGCTTTCTCATTAATATTACATGCTTTGAACCTTCATAGTATCTATTGTTTTCTATTTCATTACTGAGTGACCTTAACTGAAGAGCCTGTGTAAGCCATAGTTAGGCATTGAGGGTAAATTGTAGAAAGAAAGGGAAATGTAAGAAATAGAAAATAAAAATATACTATGTTAAACGAGACTTAGCTTCAAAGTGGGAATACATGTAATGAAAGCAAACATCACTAAAAGTTAGTTTGCCAAATAAGATAAAGAATTTTAGAATAACAAGGAGAGCAATCTAAGTAGAAATATCAAGGAAATATTTTCAATATAAGAGTTTTAAAATCAAAATTTTATGCTTTTATAAGAAGAACTTAGAATTAAAATCAAATCTAATACTGAGCATATACAAGAATTAGAAGACCAAAAACAAATATATCAATTTCTGTTATCATTAGTCTCTGGTAGATGTCTAGTACACTATAGTTTGAAAGTCATTCAAATAAATAGACAGCTAACGATAGAACAAGAAGCTTTATAACAACTAATACAATAGTTTAAGGATTTAATATTAGCATAACTGTAGAATTAACCAGATAATTCTCAGCCCAACATCAAAATAGTGGTAAACCACTAACT
The DNA here is from genome assembly GCA_036172215.1 of Camellia granthamiana. Lineage (NCBI taxonomy): Eukaryota > Viridiplantae > Streptophyta > Magnoliopsida > Ericales > Theaceae > Camellia > Camellia granthamiana. The sequence continues at coordinate 57,586,358 of CM069914.1, read as the reverse complement.
CACCCCCCCCCCAAAAAAAAAAAATTTGGTATCAGAGTAGCGTTCTGTTTTAGGACAGTTTAAGTTAGTTTATGCATTTTGCTTATGCAAATAGAGTAGTTTCTATTATTAGACAATTTAGTTATAAGTTTCATATTATAGTAGTTTTCAATAATTTTAAAATAAGATTTAATTTTGTGTATCAAAAGAGTAGAATACTTAAATTTAGAACTCAGTAATTATAACCATCACCTTAATATAGATAAAAATAAATTTCGTTGTAATTTTGAAGGAAATTTTACATATCAGCTCCATAGCGAACATAATTCTCAACTAAATAGTATTATAGATCATCAGATTAATTTTGCAATATTAAAAAAGAAATAGATAAAATCAATAATCTTTTTTCTTCATCTATAGACCATCTTCGTAATACTCGCAGTATAATTAAGGATCAAGATAATAAAAAAAAATTAAATTAAATTAAATTAAATTATATCCAAGATCAGTGTAGCTCAATTCTACAAAAACGAATAGATTTAAATTTAGAAAAATTCTCCACCAAGCTAGAAATAGAAACTCTAATTTCAACTATAAATATTAGTAGTTTGAAGTAAATAGAGTTAGAATTTAAGCAACTAATTAAAAAAATTCATAATCAGATAAATCAAATAGCCAAACAAATAGAACAGATCAACCAAATTCAAGATAATTTTAAAAAAAAATTAGAAATTTTAGAACAACTAATAAGATCCTAATTTATGAGTAGTGATATATATATATATATAAAAAAAAAAAAGCTAACAGAGATTACCAGGTCATTTTAAAACAAGCAGAAGACTTTCATAATAACTCAAAGGGAATTAGTAGCTATCAAGGAATAAATCAGTCAGCTAAAATATGTGTAAGACAAAATAATATAGAAATTTTATTTCTTATCTGGTTGTGTGAAAAATTTGAGGAATTATCAAAACAACTACGCAGTTTAGAAAATCGTTTAGCTTCATTAGAAAGATTAGTACTTCAAAAAGGAAAAGGAGTAGAAAGACAAGCTAGTAAAGCCCAGTCTCGAATAAATGAAAAAGATATAGCTAAATATTTCGAAAAGCTTAAATTACCAAGGAAACCTGTTTGTAAAACTTATAGAAAATAAAATTGTTAAAATTGTTTAAACAGTTAGTAAAAGGAAGTAGTAATAAAAAGCGTAATGAGGATGAAGATATTAAAGTAGAAAAATTTATAGATGTAGAACAGTAAATAGAAAAAAATTTAAAAAGAAAAACTAGAGTTAATTCCAGCTAAGGCCTCGTTTGGGAACAGGATAATTTAGTAACTTTTTGGCTATTTGGCTAAAATATGAGCTAAAAAAAACTAATATGTTTGGGATAACTTTTTGACTTTTTACGAAAAGATGTGCAAAAAGTAGAGAGAGAGAATCTTTGACTTTTTTAGTAACTTTTTGGCTTTTTAACTAAACCGGCATGTTGCCAAACGAGGCCTAAGTATGTATATAAGCTAGGAAAAATTCATTAAAAAAAAAATATTTATTTAAACACTATGGTGAATGTAACACCCTCAAAATAATAACATAAATCCCATCAATATAGACATGCTATGATATATAAAAGTTCACATCTTTCCATTCATCAGAGTCTTATTACAAGAGTATTACACGTTAACAACAAAAGCAAATGCCCTAAGGGCTTATAGCTTTCCAAGTTAACACTTGGTTACACAAAAGTAGAGTGCTAACTCATTTACACATAAAGCCCTTGGCTTGAATTTACATGTAATACAACAAAAGGAAAGACAACCCAAAAGTCTGTCCGCCACTAGCCTCCCAAGCTAAGTCCTTGGAGGTGGCATGCTTCCTGTACCTGAAAATGATGTTCCCATATAGGGTGAGCCACAGCCCAGTAGAAATATACTAAACCAATTATGAACAATGCCTAAAAGATTAACAGTTGATAGATGGTCAACACTTTTACATTCATTCATAATATAACACAGTTCCAAGACACTTAAGTCTATATTTCCTTTCATTTCCATTTCTTTCCTTTTTACTTGCCATTTCATAACCTTGGCTCAGAACCTGGCCAAACATCACACATGAGACACACACTCATGCCAACACTTTTCACTTCATCAAAGATAAACATAATAGTTATATCAATACTTCCAACGACAAGCATATCCGCTCTGTCAATACACTTCTAGATAGGCATACCCGCTCTATCTACGGAGTTCATCCCCTATCTCCTCCCAACAACATCCGGTTTAGAGGTTCATCCCCTATCTTCCCCTAAACCGTGGAGTACATCCCCTATCTCCTCCAACACAACACAATGCATATAAACAACAATTATATACATCACAAATCAACACAATTAATTATCCAAATTAATTAATCAATGTAATTAGGACATCCTCCATAATTAACATCACAACCCTTAGGTTCCAATTCCACTAATGTTTCAACATTAATTCCATGTTTATATACCAAACATGCTTCTAGGCTTATCATAGATAAAAACCCCCAACTTTTATAAAATTACACAATGGCCCAAAGTTTCCCAAAATTACACAACAACTTCCAACATATCAAAATGCTAAAATTGAAAGACAAAACTCATAAAGAGGAGTAGGATATCCCTACCTCAAAGAATGAGCTCCAAAGGAGATGATGCCCAACACCCAACTTACTCCAAAACCAAATTTGTTCCGATTAAAACGAAGCCCAAGCCACCCTCTAGCTTTTTAACAAAGGCCTTGGGGTAGGAAATCACCCTAGGTAGATCAATTCTTAGAGAGAGTGCAAGTGTAGAGAGAGAAGCTCTCAAAATAAGGGTTTGAAGAAGATGAAGCTTAGAAAAAGTGATGTTTAGTTCGGTGCTGCCTTGCTGATATAAACAGGCTCGCTCGAGCGAAGACCCCGTCGCTCGAGCGACCAGACACAAAAACTGGTCTCGCTCGAGCGAAGACACACGCTCGCTCGAGCCAATAGTGCAAATTTTCCGATTTGCAGTACGACGCTCGCTCGAGCGAAGACGAACCAGCTCGCTCGAGCGAAGAAACACAACCTTCAGGTCTGAGCCAGACGCAGTCGCTCGCTCGAGCGAAGCCACTCTGGCTCGAGCCACCAGACACAAAACCAACCCTCGCTCGAGCGACCAAACCCTCGCTCGAGCGACCAGCCAAAATTCTGGGCAGCAACACTTGGTTTCCAAACACAACCAACCTGTAACAAACCTGCCCAATACATCCTATAACTCAAATACAAAGTAGGAAAGGATGTAAACAAGACAATATTCAACTACCAACATCCACGGACACATGTCCGGATCACTGTACAACAAGGGGTAGACCCGGGACCGCTATAGTGAACAAATGATTAGTGTAACTCAAGAGATGAAAAAATATAGCTAAATTTAATAAAGAAAGAAAGGTATAATTATGCTGTAAATGAACATCTCAAAATGACCCACTTAGGATTAGTTGTGATAGGAGTTAAGGTTTTAACCAAAGAAAATTTAAGAGCTAAAGTTTTTGTATGTCTTTATGATGATAGGTTTAATGATGTAGGACAGAGTATTTTAGGCTGCTATGAACTAGATATGAATTCAAAATGAGGAATAATTTATTGTACACCAAATTTCTTTTTACCAACCTCGACCTGCCATAAAAAGATAAAAATAGGAATAAATAGTAGAGAATATAAAACGAAAAATGGAGAAAAGAATTTATTAGTTTGCACAGGGTTTTTAGGCTTTGCAGTCTCAGAAAACAATACCCATTATAGACTTACAAATGATCAAATAGTTAAGATATTAGGCACAAAAGGGATAAAGGCATTACCAGCTAAAAAAATATAGTTCTGAAGACAATGCAGCACTAGATTGGAATTTAGGAGATTTCCTAGGGCAAAAGAGGTTAGCCCCTCAAAATAATTTATTATATCAAAAAGCAGATGGAAGTTATGCAGTAAGATTTACTCAATATACATATGTAGCCCCAGAAAAATCCGAAGATGATGAATTTAGTAACATAGATAGGGAAGAAAATCAAGATAATCATAGTAACATAAATCAGCTTTATGTAATGGCAGAAGAAAAAACAATATCACAAAGTAAGATATATAATATCGATGAGATAGATATGAAAAATTTCACCCTAAGTGATATGAATAAAATATTAGATACGAGATGAGAGGGTAATTTGTGGACAAATTAGGCCGAGCTAGGAAGAGTCTTCTTTGGAAGTTGGGCCGCGCAATGGGCCGAGATAAGAGCTAGTGTAGCTCAGTCTTGGGCTAAGAAGACACTAGGCTGGTTGCCAGGGCCTGGACCTAGCTATCTGAAGATAATCCTTTATCGGACTAAGATATTGTCAATAGAGAGGGTTGAGCTATGTGTAGCTTGGCAGGATGCCATTTGGTAGCTCGGCTTCCGGTCACACTGCCCAAATGGCAGGGGACCGAGATAAAACAGCTCGGTCAGGAATGTATATTTGAGCATAAGGGTGTGGCTATCTCACTTAGCTTGCAGTGATGATGATGTTTTAAGGATAAGCATTATCCTTGGGTATGAGACTCCTAAGAGGACTCTGCTAAGTAGAGTAGAGTCCTACTAGGATTATGCAAACCATCTCACTTGGTTGGTAGTGAGTAGGGTGTTATTAGGATAGGCATTATCCTTGGGAGTGTGATTTCTAGAAGGACTCTGCTAAAGAGAGTTGAAGTCCTACTAGGATTGTGCTGTGCGAAATCTATAAAAGCTCATGACAGGACCTATGTACAAGTATCACAATTCTTACTATAGAATACACAGAGCTTATTGTCTATTGTCTAATTGCTGACTTAGGCATCGGAGGGGTTTCCGACACACACCCACTGTTTAGCTTACGTTTGTGTTTTCAGGTGGTAAAGCGACAATGTTTAGATGAGTGCAAACTTAATCAACAGGATTATACGAGAAGATTATTTCATGCTCGTACAATTGGCGCCGTCTGTGGGAAGTCACACAAAGAACAAATATTTTGATTGAGTTTCCTCTTTAGTTGAAATCTATGGCGCACAATGAAGACTTACCGCATTCTGCTGTTAATGGGCGAACCCTAGAAAGGAGCAGGAGGCGCAAAGGTTTACCTTTTGTCCCGCCCATGGCAGAATTAGATTTCCAGTGACGGAACCCATAGAGAGACACACAAGAAAGACGGGGCTCAAGTCCTTATCACTCTCAGAGCCCTGACAAGCAGAGGTGGATGATGGATCCTTAAGTTCTAGAGGATCATGTAAGGAAGTAAGACGAATTGATAAGAAGGATGTCGGCAGACATGGAGACGATGAAACACCAGATAAAAGACAAAGGAGTGGCAGAATAAGAAAGGCGCAAAGGCAACACGCACTCTTGCTACTCAAAAGATCTTGACAGGCAAGTCATACCATCACAAGCTGAAAGTAGAAGTCTCAAGTCAGGCGACACACAATCAAGGACCTCCAGGACTCGTTACTCCAGGTCTGAAAGAACGAGGACCAAAAGGTCTTATACGAAGGGAACCAGTTATCGGCCCTCGCATTCCCACCAAACAACATCTAGGCACATGGAGTTACCTAGGTCGGCGGACCTGCGTACAGAGCTACAGGAAAAGGCTCAAGACACTCAGGCTCGCGACCTCCGTAGAGTCTCAGCGCTGCAACGGTTGGCTCCTAGATTATGGCCGTATATCGACGAAACGAGTCACTAATGTGTATCTTGTTTCCTTCTAGCTAAGTGACCTGGGTTTGGCATGGTTTGAGAGGTTACCAGAAGACAACATAGCTTCGTGGGTGCAACTTATGGAGGCATTTGTGACCAGATTCAAAACAAACACCAAGACACCGGTGGAGATTGACCAACTGGTCTCTATAGATATAGGCGAGAAGGAAATATTGAAGTCTTACAACAATCAGTATTGTGAGACTTTTAATCAGATTGGAGATTGCCCCATAAACCTAGCTATCACACAAAACAAACGAGGTTTGCCAGCAGGCAATAAATTGAGAGATTCAATGACAATGACGCCGCCCCTTACTATGGAAGCCCCGATGGAGAGAGTGCACCAACACATTCGGGTAGAGGAAGATAGAGCGCGCATCAAAGCAGAGTTTGCACAATAGCGATGCCAGACAAAAAGCCTTTGGTGAGAGTTACCACGGTCAACAAGTAAGACCGACCGCATAAAAGTCTTTGCCCAACTGGAGGCAAAGTGGGTTAGCAAGTTTGACCAACTCTTTCTAACAAATCTTTGCCCAATAGAGGGCAAAGGGGGTTGGTAGGTTTGACCAACTCCTTCCAACGAAATTTTTACATCTTTTAGCCGAGATGAGAATCTAGGCTAAAAGTGGTTGGTAGGTTTGACCAACAAATTTTTTGCACCCTTTCGCCGAGATAAGGATCTAAGCTAAAGGTAGTTGGCAGGTTTAACCAACAAAATTTTTGTACCTTTTAGCCAAGATAAGGATCTAGGCTAAAGGTGGTTGGCAGGTTTGACCAACAAAATTTTTACACCCTTTAGCCGAGATAAGGATCTAGGCTAAAGGTGGTTGACAGGTTTGACCAACAAAATTTTTGCACCGTTTCGCCGAGATGAGAATCTAGGCTAAAGGTGGTTAGCAAGTTTGACCAAAAAAATTTTTGCACCCTTTTGCCGAGATGAGGATCTAGGCTAAAGATGGTTAGCAGGTTTGACCAACAAAATTTTTGCACCCTTTAGCCGAGATGAGGATCTAGGCTAAAGGTGGTTGGCAGGTTTGACCAACAAAAACTTTTGCACTCTTTGACTGGGATGATAGTTTCCTCGGCCAAAGCAGGTTGGCAGGTTTGACCAACAAAACTTTTGCACACTTTGACCGAGATAGCAGTTACCTCGACCAAAGCAGGTTGGCAGGTTTGACCAACAAAATTTTTTAACTCTTGGACCAAGATGGTTATCTTGACCAAAGAAAGTTGGCAGGATCAGGTAAGGCCAAACTAATTAGTTCGGCTAAACATGCGGTCAGAATAATGCAAAACATTGAAAAAGAAACACAGTAACCGAGCAAAGAGATCAAAATTTTTAGTTAATTGGAAGATGATTACAAAAGGTGAGACATATAGCCCGGTTACACAGAAAGAAAGCCTTCTCGTACGATTGTGAACTCGAATGATACAAATGTTGAAGGGAAAAAGGCGGGGCTGTTCAAATTTTTGGAGGTACATGACAGTTATAATAAGAGAACGAGGATAATGAGGGCATGCCACGTATCCTAGGAATGACGTCGTATTAGACATGCCAGATTAGTGGAAGGACGTGCTAAGCAACTGACAAGACTTATTGGGGCCGAACGAGTTGTGAAACTGAGCAACTTTTCTAGCTCAGTAGAGTTGGGCATTCTTAGCTCGGTTGCAACTTTTCTAGCTCGGCAGAGTTGGGCGTTCTTAGCTCGGCTGGAGGAAAATAATCCCAATCATGCTACGCAGATGGAATTACGAGGCAATTGATAGGGTAATTTGTGAACAAATTGGGCCGAGCTAGGAAGAGTCTTCTTTGGAAGTTGGGTCACGCAATGGGCCAAGATAAGAGCTGGTGTAGCTCGGTCTAGGGCTAAGAAGACACTAGGCTGGTTGCCAGGGCCTGGACCTAGCTATATGAAGGTAATCCTTTATCGGACCGGGGATGTTGTCAATAGAGAGGGCCGAGATAAAACAGCTTGGTCAGAAATGTATATTTGAGCATGAGGGCGTGACCATCTCACTTGGCTTGCAGTGATGATGGTGTTTTAAGGATAAGCATTATCCTTGGGTATGAGACTCCTAAGAAGACTCTGCTGAGTAGAGTAGAGTCTTACTAGGATTGTGCAAACCATCTCACTTGGTTGGTAGTGAGTAGGGTGTTATCTGGATAGGCATTATCCTTGGGAGTGTGATTCCTAGAAGGACTCTGCTAAAGAGAGTTGAAGTCCTACTAGGATTGTGCCGGGCAAAATCTATAAAAGCTCATGACAGGACCTATGTACAGGTATCACAATTCTTACTATAGAAGACACAGAGCTTATTGTCTATTGTCTAGTTGCTGACTTAGGCATCAGAGGGGTTTCTGGCATATACCCGCTAGTTAGCTCACGTTTGTGTTTTCAAGTGGCAAAGCGACGATGTTTGGAGGAGTGCAAACTTGATTAACAGGATTATACGAGAAGATTATTTCATTCTCGTACCAGATATTATGAATATATAGTTAGGGGAGATACCCATGATGAAGCAGTGTCATTTTTAGACCAAAGATTTCTTACCGAATATGTAGATGATATTTTAGAAGATAAAATACATCCTAGCAAAATATTTAAAATACCAAAACAGTTTAACTTAGAAGACACTTTTTATATGAACACTCAAACAACAGAAAGCACATGAATTAGCAACCTATAACATACGGTAGAAGAACCAGTAGAACCAATGCAATATGAAGTAGGAGGAAGGAGACCATTAACCAATACAGGACGTAGTAAAGCAGATCCTAATAAACAGTATAAGTTTCATAGAAAGTGCAGACAACCAGATATAAGCATACAATTACAACCAGCAACTAACCAGGGAACCCTTTTAGACTTAGCTAAATTCGACCCACAAATATGGCAAGAAGTGATAGAGAAATGGAAAAAAGATACGGTAAAGGCATAGATGAATAATCCCTTTGAATCAACTGATATGTGGGAATATATGGAAACATTTTTAGGAGATTCAACTTTTAATATATATTTTAACTTTTAAAGGAAAATACGAGGAGACAGTTAGATAGCTTAAAGGATTAAGAGATAACCCATGAAATTTTACTAGTTTTATAAAAAAAAAATTCTAATAAGATACGACCCTTCTAAAAGAAATGATTATACTTAGAGTATAGCATTAACTGAGTTAGATCAGATAACGTTAGGAAGTTGGAAATATATTGTACCTTTTAGCAAGGAATATTTAGCCATAACAGCCAGAACTGGAAAAAGTTTTGATGAAGAAACAGGAAATAAATATTTTAGGAGCGGGAACAAAATCTACTCCTTTGGTACCACCATGCTTCGCATGCAACTCTAATGAATGGGCAATGGTGCTAAGGGCATATGTTGTGGGTGTATGTACTGTTTGTTTGAAGAAACTAATGCTATTATGGTTGATAAACATGCCACCTTATAGCCTAAGTATAAAATTAAGGTCCAATATGAAAGGATGGTTTTGTCGAGCATTCCCAATCCAAACTTGGGGTAAAGGGAACCATTATATATGTTGAGTTTGAGAGCTTATATGATGAAAACTAATTTGTGCTCTATTAATGCAATGTGTATATGTCTGTCTAGTGTTATCGGCTATATTGACTAAAGTTGGGGTTGTTAAAGGCAAACTCCACCCTGGTGGAACTATGTGTTGTTCAATATATGATTTACTAGCTCCGGTATCTATCATGGCATTTACAATAAGAGTTTTTTCTACAAATTTGATTACACAAGAGATCTCAACTAAATTTAGCTTGGGTATGACAAGGTAATTAAATGGTAAATATGCGTTGTTAGATTGTGCTTGGGAATATTGACTAAAGGATTAAGAATCAACTAAGTTGACTGATTCTAAAGAGTGCATATGTTCTTCAACAAGTTTATCTTTTAAAGGGTATTTAGGCCTCATTTGGCAACTGTCATTTTTAGCTAAAAAGTCAAAAAGTTACTAAAAAAATCAAAAAGCCAACAACCCATACCAAAAAGTCAAAGATTCCCTTTTTCTCTCTACTTTTTGCACATCTTTTCGTAAAAAGCCAAAAAGTCATCCCAAACATACTAGTTTTTTTTACATCACATTTAGCCAAAAAGCCAAAAAGTTACTAAAAAAGCCTGTTCCCAAACGAGGCCAATATGAAATTGTTCTAACTGTTGTTTAAGCTGTTTATTTTTTGATTCTAAACATTCGATGTCAAAATTAACCTTAGTTTCTATCTCACATATTTGTAGTCTAAGTTCTCTTACATGTATCTCTAATTCTCTAATTGTTAGGTGTAAGTCTTTGTTTTCTAGACTATGATCTTCTCGCATCTCTTCTTTATTTTCTAACGTTACCTTGTGTGTCATATTTAATTTTTCTAAACAAATTGTACAATAAGTTATGCTGCATAATAAACATAGAACTCTCTTATTTTTAGCTAGAAACCAATTACAATAATTACATCTAGTGGTATCAAATCCTAGTCCAATCCTAAAGTTATGCTAACATTCAGTATCTGGATTGCATTTCATCATCATAAAGAAACTATTATGGGAAGAGGATATTCCTATTTCTTGGTTAAGTTGTCCTAAAAGATTGTCTATATAGGTATCGCTTTCTGAATCACTACCTGAGTTTAGGGCTTCTATTTGATATTCATAATCATCGATTATGCCATAGACTTCTGAGTCATCACTGCTTATGCTTACTATATCTTCTTTTAAATTTTCTATAATATGTAATCTTTTCATATGTTTATTAGTATTAGGTTTATGTCTTTTTGGGCAGTTTTTTACAAAATGATTAGGTTCTCCACATATAAAACAATTGCATTTTTTACTATTAGGCTTCTTAACATATCTTTGTTTTCGTTTATCCTTCTCTTCCTTAGTTACTCGCTTATAATTTATTCTATCAAACGTTCTCCTTTTTCTAATGAATTTTTATTTTCTCCACGGTTTCTTATATTTTTTTCTTCTAATACTTTTCTTTTTTATATTTTCCATAGTTTTTGTATTTTTTCTCATTATATTTACCTTCATATTGCTGAGGAGTATATATTATGCTGCTATAGAAACCATAGCTTTGTTTTTTCAAATCTTTCTATATTTTGACTTCTATTCATTTTTCTCTAAGCCTGTGAAATGTAAAAACTATTCTAGGTCCTATTCTTAAAACTCCTCTTATATTTACTTCTCTTGAGGTTATTCTTGCCGGTAAGTTTGCATAATAAATTGATCATTTATTTTCTATTTCTCTTCCTAATTCTCCTGGTAATTTCCTAAAATATTCATTTCCTATTTCTTCATCAAATTTTTTCTAGTTCTGGCTGCTATGGTTAAATATTCCTTGCTAAAAGGTACAACATATTTCCAACATCTTATTATATAAGGAAAATGGTATTTTTAACCCACAAACCTTGTACGAGCTCCATTATTCCAATCCTAATTTCTTAATTTTCTAATTTTAAAAAAAAAAACTTTTCCATATTACCCAAAAAAAAAAAAAACTTTCCGTACCTACTAACCTAGCAGTCGCAACAACCTAACAAAAGATTTGGGCAAGAGAGAGAGTTTACATAAAGTTTCTATCACAGCGGCAGAGATAAAGAGTTCACATAAAGTTCCTGCAGTAGTTTTGGGACAGAATTTTAGAAGAAAAACATTTTAAAGTCAGTGACAATGTTGTGAAATCCGGACCAGACTGGTCGGTCGAACCGGTTGGACTGGAAACCGGGCCTTGTTCCGGTCCGGTCAACCCCCTAGAACCGGACTAGGAGCAAAACCGGCTTGGAAATGAAAAACCGCCGGACCCGACAGTCGAACCGGGAAAACCGGTGACCCGGACAGGGTTTGGCGGGATGGATCGGTGATTTCTTTTTTTTTTTTCTTTCTTTCTTTTCTTTCTTTCTTTTATATATATATATATATTATAAATATTTTAATATTTTGACTAAAAATTTTTACTTCAAGAGTCTCCTCTCATAAGGAAGAGTCTCATTGGAAGTTGGAGAAGATTATGAAAGTATATTCCTATTTATAGGAAAAGATTTTTCAAAAAGAACCTACAAAATTCTATGTGGGATTCAATCAAATTATTTGAAACATATTGATTGGAGGAAGAGTGGAAAATTTCATTTTCCTCCAAAATTAAACCTAACATTCAATCAATTTGTTTGGAGGAATGTTTAAAAATTTTAATTTCTTTAAAACAAGTGACTTTTTTTTTTTTTTTTATCAATTATGACTTTATTAAATATTATTAATAAATATTATACAACAATTTTTATTTTTATTTGAGTATTTATATATTTTTTTATTTATTTATAATTTTTAATTATATTTTTTAATTATATAATATTAATTATGACATCACGGTTCGACTGCTTTGACCCAATAGTTGAACCGGTGACCCGTCCACCCGGTCCCTTTTCCAATTCGCTCACCGGTCCGGTTTCAAAACATTGGTCAATGAGTAAATTATTTGTTTTTTAATATAGTGATTATATTTTTAAATTGATTAAAAATAATTGTATTCATTAGGTTCGCATAAAATATTAATTATTGATAATGATTGGATTGTATTTTGTGAGTAAATTATTTATTTTTTAATATAGTGATTATATTTTTAAATTGATTAAGAATTATTATATTCATTAAGTTTACATAAAATATTAATTATTGATTATGATTGGATTGTATTTTGTGAGTAAATTATTTATTTTTTAATATAGTGATTATATTTTTAAATTGATTAAGAATTATTATATTCATTAAGTTTACATAAAATATTATTAAATATTTGTTTATTTTTCATTATTTTATTTTTAATCTATGTTTTTTGGGGGAAAAAAAATTAGATTGTATTCTTTAGGTTAACATAAAGTATGCACTATTGATGATAATGATTAGATTATTTTTTGTAATTGGGTTTTTTAACTCACTGTATTTTTCAAAAAAAAAAATGATTGTACTTAATTTGTGATTGGGTTTTTAACTCACTATACTTTTTGATAAAAAAAAAATATACATACATAAAACTGTATTTTTTAATTATCAAGTGACTTCATTACTTCTTTTTTTTATGAAGAAAAATGTGATTGTGTGTTTTTTACACTCTATTTTGGTCTCACAATGATTTTATTTTTTGAAATGATTATGTTTTTTTACACTCCATTTAATATGTGTTTTTTGAATACAATCACACAGTGATTGCATTTTTAGTCTATGTTTTTTGAAAAAAAAAATAGATTGTATTTATTAGATTCACATAAAGTAGTCACTGTATTTTTTTTTAAAAGGTTGTGCTTTTTAACTATCAAATTGTATTTAATAGATTCACATAAAGTAGTCACTATATTTTTTTTAAAAGGTTGTGCTTTTTAACTATCAAATTGTATTTAATAGATTCACATAAAGTAGTCACTATATTTTTTTTAAAAAAAATGTTATACTTTTTAACTATCAATTAACTTAATTTGTATGTTTTTTTAAAAAAAAATATATTTTATTTTTTAATTACCAATTCATTTCATTATTTTTCAATACTATGATTGTATTTTTACACTATGTTTGATTAATGATGATTGGATTGTATTTTGTGATTGTGATTTGACTTAATTTATTTTTCAATACGGTGATTGTATTTTTAATCTATGTTGTTTGACGACAAAGAAAAATATATTGTATTCATTAGGTTCACATTAACTATGCACTATTGACGATGATGATTAGATTATATTTTGTAATTAGATTTTTTAACTCACCGTATTTAAAAAAAAAAAAAAATGATTGTACTTTTTAACTATTAATTAGCTTGATTTCTTATTGGATTTTTAACTCACTATGCTTTTTGAAGAAAAAAAATAATTGTATTTTTTAATTATCAATTGACTTCATTGTTTTTTTTTAATTAGCTTAATTTATAATTGTGTTTTTTTACACTCCATTTGATCAAACAAAGATTTTATTTTTTTAAATGATTATGTTTTTTTACACTCCATTTAATATGTGTTTTTTTTTTATAAAAAAAATAGATTGTATTCATGTTTTTTTGAATACAATCACACGGTGATTGTATTTTTAGTCTATATTTTTTGAAAAAAAAATTATATTGTATTTATTAGATTCACATAAAATAGTCACTGTATTTTTTTTACAAAAAAGTTGTGCTTTTTAACTATTAAATTATATTTATTAGATTTACATAAAGTAGTCACTGTATCTTTATTTTTATTTTTATTTTTTTTTAAAGTTGTGATTTTTAACTATCAATTAACTTAGTTTGTATGTTTTTTTTAAAAAAATAATTTTATTTTTTAGTTACTAATTGACTTCATTGTTTTTTCAATACGGTGATTGTATTTTTACACCTTGTTTGATTGGTGATGATTGGATTGTATTTTGTGATTGTAATTGGACTTAATTTTCTTTTTCAATAAGGTGATTGTATTTTAAATCTATGTTTTTTGAACAAAAAAAATTAGATTGTATTCATTAAACTCACATAAACTACGAACTATTGATGAAGATGATTAGATTATATTTTGTAATTAGATTTTTTAACTCCCTCTATTTTTTTTTTTTAAAAATACTTGTACTTTTTAACTATTAATTAGCTTAATTTCTAATTGAGTTTTTAACTCACTATGCTTTTTGAAAAAAAAAAATAATTATATTTTTTAATTATCAATTCAGTTCATTGCTTTTTTTTTTAATTAGCTTAATTTGTGATTGTGTTTTTTTACACTCCATTTTAATCACACGATGATTTTATTTTTTTTAATGATTGTGTTTTTCTGCACTCCATTTAATCTGTGTTTTTTGAAAAAATAAAAGATTGTATTCATGTTTTTTTTAATATAATCACACGGTGATTGTATTTTTAATTTATGTTTTTTGGAAAAAAAAAAATTAGATTGTATTTATTAGGTTCACATAAAATATCCACTATTAATGATGATTAGATTGTATTTTGTGATTGTGATTAGATTGTATTCATTAGGTTCACATAAAGTACCCACTATTGATGATAATGATTAGATTGTATTTTATAATTGAATTTTTTAACTCACAGTATTTTTTGAAAAAAAAATTTTGTTGTGCTTTTTAACTATTAATTAACTTAATTCAAGATTGGGTTTTTAACTCACTATGTTTTTTTAAGGGTAAATTACATTGACATCCCCTGAGGTTTATATTTATTATCGTTCCCCCCCTTACCTTTTGAAAATTACATCTCCCTCCCTGAGGTTTAAAGTTTCATTACAGATTCTCTCCTTCAGCAATTTACTTTTTTTAAATAGTAATTTTGTCATCACTGGGTAAATTACATTGACACCCTTCACATTTTAGAAATTAAAATCTCCTCCCTAAGGTTTAAAGTAGCATTACCAATTATCCCCTGGGTTAGTATTAGTTGGAAAAAAAAAATCATTGAAAAAAAAAATAATTGGAAAAAAAAATTATTTGAAAAAAAAATAATTGAAAAAAAAATTATTTGAAAAAAAATTTTGTTAGTAAAATTTTTAAATTTCTATTTAAAAACCAACGTAAACTCATTTTTTGAATTTACGTTTTTTCCTCAAATTTACAAACTAAGACAACCATTTATAAACCAAAAAAATTATCAAACAAGTTTTTATGACAGTTTTTAAAATTTTTGTAAATATAAATTGAAAACTGAAAACGAAATGGTTACCAAACAGGCCTCAAATGGTAAAAATGTTATAAAATTAACAAATAATTAAATAAGTTACCAACGTAAGAAATGACTTATCAAAAGATTCTTAGGCTATGTGTGGTTTGATTTTTAGAAATTTTTTTAAAAAATTAAAAATTAATTTGGTTAAGAAATAAAAAATAAAAAATAATTATATTTGGTTAAGATATAAATTGAAACAGCCATACGTATGTATATAACTTGTCCAAAAGTTAAAATGATAATTATTTTTTATTTTTTATTTCTTATTTCTTAACCAAATTAATTTTTAATTTTTAAAATTTTTTTCTAAAAATCAAACTATATATAGCCTAAAAATCTTTTGATAAGTCATTTCTTAAGTTGGTAACTTATTTAATTATTTGTTAATTTTACGATATTTTTACCATCTAAGGCTTATTTAGTAACCATTTTGTTTTCAATTTTCAATTTATATTTACAAAATTTTTAAAAATTGTCATATAAACTTATTTGATAATTTTTTTGGTTTATAAATGGTTATCTCAGTTTGTAAATTTGAGAAAAAAACATAAATTCAAAAAATAAGTTTTCATTGGTTTTTAAATAGAAATTTAAAAATTTTACTAACAAAATTTTTTTTAATTAATTTTTTTTCCAATGATTTTTTTTTTCAATGAATTTTTTTTCCAACTAATACTAACCGATGGGGCAATTGGTAATGCTACTTTAAACCTTAGGGAGGGAAGTGCAACTTCTAAAATGTGAGGGGTGTCAATGTAATTTACCCAGTAAGGGCAAAATTGGTATTTAAAAAAATTAAATTGTTGAGGGGGGAATCTGTAATGAAACTTCAAAACCTTAGAGAGGGAGATGTAATTTCCAAAAGATGAGGAGGTAATGGTGATAAATATAAATCTCAGGAGGTGTCAGTATAATTTACCCTTTTTTTAATTACCAATTGACTTCATTGCTTTGTTTGGGTTGTGACAATTTCTATGTTTTTTGATGATTAGATTATATGTTGTCTTGCAGAAAATTTTAATTAGGTCTTTAATTAACTGTGTTTTTTAAATAAAAAAATGATTGTATTTTTTAACTATCAATTTATTTAATTTGTGATTGAGTTTTTGGACACTCCATGTCAATCACATGATGAGAAAAAAAATTTGTGTGAATTATGACAATCTCTGTGTTTTTTAAAAATTTATTTAGTCAAGTAATAGATGGGTATCAATACAGATATTTGTATATTTTTATTTTTCTGTTTTTATTTTCTACTTTATGATTTATTAAATATTCATTCTAAATTTGTTACAAAAACTTTTTTAGAGGATTGAATGTGATATAATTACTGCTAAAATCAACCAATTATCTCGAAAAAGAAAATTATTCATTTCATGCTAAACTGATCATAATGATCCCACATTTAAGAATAGATTAGTCCTGAAGAATGTCTATACCTTTTAGAAAGCAAAAAAATATATATATGTAAGTATAACACTTTATAAATACATAATATACGTGTTGTTTATCAGTTATAATATTATCATGTTGACAATGTAGAAATACTAATGAAAGACCCACAACAATTTAAATTTTAGTTATACTTTATTTTATTTATTCAATAAATTCTAAACAAATATAATAAATTTTTATTTTTATTATTTAATTATATAATGTCAAAAAAAAAAATTTTAATTACGTAAATTTTTATTCTAACAATTTAAAAATATATTTGTCATAATCTTAAATAATTTTTTAAAATTTAATCCCATCCGTACAACACGGGTGATATACTATTACAAATTAATGAAATATAAGTGAGAAATTGTGTGAATTTGTAGTAACTCATCACCAAAGAGGGTTTTGGTCCTTTGTGGAAAAAAAAAAAAAAAACCGAAACCAGCCCCCCGCTGTGTCCTCAACTTTCTCTCTCTAAAAACCTCTAATCGATCATCCATGGAACGGAACAACTGATTCAATTCCAACCCATATAAATACCCACTTGAGAGTCAAACCCACCTCTTCCAATTTCATGGATTCACCAAACCCGTCATCCTCCTCCTCTATGCGAGTCCTAGCTCGCCCCCCAAATCCAACGCCGCCGCAACCCACTTCCACAGCCACTCTCACTCCCCCAATTCTGCCGTCTTCCTCCTCTCCGCCGCCACAGAACGGCGTCGTTGTGGTGGGCTTCATCGGGAGGCGGCGCGGTGACGTGACTCAGCTAATCAACCGAATTCTCGACGCCAATGTGTTTGGTTCGGGTAATTTTGACAAGAATCTGTGTTTTGAGAAAGTGGGTATTGGGGAGGAGGTGAAGCAATGGTTTGATTGTCGAGGAATTAGTTACTTCCATGAGGACGAAAAGGGGATTCTTTATCTACAATTTTCTTCAACTCGGTGTCCTGCGGTGGAGGACTTTTCAGATTTTTCTTCTTCTTCTTCTGGTTTTGATTCGGTACTGGAAGAGCACGAATTCGGGGATCTTCAAGGAATGCTTTTTATGTTCTCTGTAAGTTTTTTTTTTTTTCTTAGTTAATTTCTAAATTCATTTGTTTCAATGTTGTTGGTGTTGGATGTCATGTGAACTGAATTTCTATTTTGTCCTTAATTCAAACAAGGTATGGGAATGCAACACACACATTTAGTTGTAGCCGAACCACGTTAAATTTGGTGTTATAAGCAATAGAGTAATATCAAAACCATTTGAAAACATATGGACTTTATTTTCAAGAACGTGAGCTTGGGCAAAGTATAAATGCTTGGTTATATTTTAATGTTTGGAATAAGTTTCTCAATAGGTAAAAGTTGAACTTTGCTTATGGGCAATTTGCATAAGATAATGATTCACAACTTCAGTGTGCACATTGGTTGTATGTGACTAGTCTCCAAAACCCATCGTTACAAGTTGAACTTTGAGAATTGGCATTTGTCATTCCGGCAATGCTCTTTCTTGGGATCAATTTTATTAGGCAAAGAAAGAAGGAAACAATGTTAGATTTTATTGACAAAGGACCAATTCACTTTTCTAAGGGGTGTCCAAGTATGTCCCCCAGCTGATTCAGCTAGCTTATAATGATGTACAAAGGAGAGAAGCCAAAATCTTTGTTTTTGTTTGGTTAAGCTAAGAAAATGAATGTGCATTTCACAAAAGATTCAATTTTTTTGGAGTTTTTTTTTTTTTTTTTTGGATAAATAAAGGAGGTTTGGTTTTGTTTACCCATAAAAAATTACTCAAGTAATTTGTTTTTTTTTTTTTCTGGAACCTTCACCTCAACTAATCTTAGATGCAAACATAGCATTAGACTTGCTGGTAGTAAATATGAAAGTGAGAACTAAGACTGTTCATCAACTTCTTGTTTTAGTTGCTTAGATTTTGACTTTCTTGAAAGTAGTTAGTTTTCATATGCGAAAGTACATTGATAAAGAACGTAGGCTAAACAATGTTACGGCAACTTACTAAACTGAAGTGTTTTCTTTTGGATTTTAGTACAGCACATAGGAGATGCATTCTTGATGAAAAGTCTACATACTTTTCACACTTAATTAAGTGACTAAATTTGCATTTAGCTATGCAGGTTTGCCATGTAGTCATATTTATTCAGGAGGGGTCACGCTTCGATACCCTGATCTTGAAGAAATTTCGAATTTTACAAGCTGCCAAGCATGCAATGGCTCCATTCGCAAGATCTCAAACGACACGTTCGTCCACATCTAGATCTCATCATCCATCTTCATCATCACGAACCTCTGTATTGGGAACAATGTCTAACAATCATTCTCCGAGTAGAAATAGTGGTATCTTGAGTCGCAATGCTTCAGCAATATCATTTATGTCGGGTTTAGGTTCATACACCTCTTTGTTTCCAGGACAGTGTACTCCAGTCATACTTTTTGTTTTTCTTGATGATTTCTCAGATGTTAATTCTGGTTCTAATACTGAGGAGTCAATTGACACGTCCTCATTGAATCAGTCTTCAAGTTTGAGCAGTTTAGCTAGGCCAAGCTTGCCTATGAAAGGATCAGGACCGGTTGTTGTGCTAGCACGCCCTGTGAGTAAATCTGAAGGTGGATTCAAGAAGAAATTGCAGTCATCTCTTGAAGCACAGATCCGTTTTTCAATTAAGAAATGTCGGACACTCACAAGTTCTGAAACTAGTCATGCTGGTTCAAGAAGTGGGGCTATCTCAAATTCAGCACCTCTGTTTTCGCTTGACGCATCCAAAGCAGTTGCATTGTTGGATAGATCTTCAAATCAGAGAGGTGAATCTCTTGATTTTGCCACTGGCCTTGTGGAAAGTGTCTTGAGTGGAAAAGCAACCTCAGATTCCCTTTTGCTTGAAAGCCATAGTCAGAGTGCAACCAAAGAGGATATTCTATCTGTTAAAGAGTTCATTTACAGGCAGGCTGATATTTTAAGAGGAAGAGGGGGATTGGTCACTAACACCAACAGTGGCTCAGCTGCTGGTGTTGGTATGGTGGCTGTTGCTGCAGCCGCTGCTGCTGCATCAGCTGCATCTGGAAAGACTATTACCACTCCTGAACTTCCCAATATGGACATTTGGTTATCTTCGAGTCAACTTATTCTATGTGGGATTCTTTCTGCAAAGCGTGGGTATATAATTGAACCTGAAAGCAGTAAAAGAAACCCATGTCAAAAAAACACTGTTGCACCTGCAGTTGAAGGAATTGTTCCAAGAGTTGCAGATCCTCTAGAAATTGCTGTCTCTTGTTTGGAGAATGGTAAAGGACTTAACACTAAATTTTCTACTTTGTGGTGCCAAAGAGCCCTTCCTGCTGCTAAGGAGGTTTATTTAAATGACTTACCCGCTTGTTATCCTACTTCAAAGCATGAAGAGCAGTTGGAGAAGGCTTTGTGTGCTTTCTGCTCAATGGTCAAGGGACCTGCAGTGCAAAATTTCATGAAAAAATTAGAGGATGAATGCATATCCATTTGGAGTTCTGGAAGGCAACTCTGCGATGCAGTCAGTTTGACGGGAAAACCATGTATGCACCAGAGGCATGATGTTGAAACTGATGGTTCGCTTTCAAGCGATGGGGTCAAGCCACATTCAAGCGGATTTGTTTTCCTTCAAGCTTGTGCTTGTGGCCGTTCACGGCGATTGCGATCCGATCCTTTTGATTTTGAAACAGCTAATATTACTTCCAATTGTTTTGCAGACTGCGACAACCTTCTTCCTGCACTCCAATTGCCACAGGTAAAGAATGCAGGACCAATTCAGTCGTTGTCATGGAGTTTGATTCGAGTTGGTGGTGCAAGGTACTATGAGCCTTCTAAAGGATTACTTCAGAGTGGGTTCTGTGCCACTCAGAAGTTTCTTTTGAAGTGGACAATTTTTCTCGAGAAACCTAAACGCCAAAATTGTTCATTAGCTAGTGATCCACAGCAAGGTTCTGTAAGTACAAAACTACTGAATGAGTCTATTGCTGCAGGAGATATAAAGAAATCTGGTGCTTCTCAAATGAACGTAAAAGAATTGCAGAGTGGAAATGAAATTCAAAAGGAGCCTCCCTCGCAAAACAACCCTTCTGATGAGAAAAAGATCAACTTTGGTAGAGGCATTCCTAATTTTACAATGAGAAAACCATTTTCTGAGGTTGTTGCTGGATCAGCAGCAGCTGTTTCAGGATTCCCTCCTTTGCAGTCAAGGAAACTACCTTCAGTAGGTTCGGAAAAAGGTATGAAGCAAAGCTCTGCAAGAGATGGAGATGAAGAACGGGTCAATCATACTGCTGATTATCAACAATCTAAAAAATCTGAAGATACCACTGCTGTTCAGGACACTGTAAATGGAAATGGAATAGGTGTTAATGGGTATGCAGATGGCAATCCAATTTTACAGATAGGTAGCAATGTTGTTCCAGTGAACATGAATACTGGTGAAAAGGTCAAATTAAACGATTCTTTGAAGAATGTAATTGTATATGTCGGATTTGAGCATGAGTGCCCCAATGGCCACCGGTTTATATTGACACCACAGCATCTCAAGGAACTTGGTTCCTCATATTCCTTGTCTGAAGAATCTCATATCCCCTCATCTGCGGAAAATTCAGACAACAAAACGGCAAATCCTTCAAAATTGAGTAAGAATGGTGGCCATGGTAAAGCTCATCGAAACTCAAATGGGATGAATACTAGTGCTGTTCGTAAGGTGAGAAATCTGGATAAGACCAAAGAGATAGCAGCTAATAGTAATCATTACTTAGATGAGGTGGCGCAGTTCTCCGGGGCAGGAAATGAACAGAATTCCGTCAAAGATCTTGCAGAGAGCCTTTATGCTGCTGGTCTTAATGATGGTGCTTTCTCCTTATTGAATAGAAATTTACCGATATACATGAACTGTCCGCACTGCAGGACCTCTAAGAATAAGAAGGATCGCCCTACGACTAAATTTGCTGGAACAATATCACAGCTACAGAGGATCTTTTTGGTATGAATTCTTAAAAATGGGCCTTTTGTTGCATTGCATAAAACTCTTTGAACTCATTTGAATGTAGCCTGTTGAAATAATTTCAGCTATATGAAGATTCTGATTTGTTGATTTCTTTTATTGTTAACGTGACAGTTTGTTCTTTTAACCATTATCAGTTTCATCTTGTACTTATTTGTGCGTTCTGCTTTGTAGGTCACACCTCCTTTTCCAGTCATTTTAGTCACATGCCCAGTCATACAATTTGAGGTGCGTCTGAGTTCGTCTGCTTGAATTCCAATGTACAACTAATGCATTTGCCTTTGCCCAATAAATTAACGAAGTTAACTGAACTCACCTAAGCCTTGTCCCACTATTAGGGTGGTCTATATGAATTCTGTTTTGACATTCCTTTTTGTCAAGGGCCAAATTAAACAAGAAAAGGAAAACCTAATGGTTCTTTCTACAACAAATGTAAAATCAACTATAGTCTCTTATTTCACAAGTTGAAGGAATTCACTATTGCCTATAGCAAGTTTCTAGTGCACCAGCCGTGAAGATAGGACATTCTCTTTTTATCAAGGAATTCATTACTTTCACTTGCCCATTGTTGCTGTTTTGGCAATGCAATGTTTGCATATCGGCACAAATTTTGTGCTATTGTTTTTAGCTCACTGTTCTTGGTTTGTCTTCTTTGAAAATCATTTTCTTTTCATTACTTGCAGACATCATGCCTACCTCCATCTGTTTCGGACCGTGAACAAAAGTTGGAGTTCAGCTTTGGATGTCCAGTGATTTTACCACCAGAGAGTTTCCTTTCCCTTAGACTCCCATTTGTTTATGGTTTGCAAATGGAGGATGGAAGTCTGCAATCTCTTAGACCTTTTGAACACCATCCAGAACTGACTGCCTGGATTACTAAAGGTACAACATTGCAGGTCATGTCCAAGGGAAGCAATCTGCATGAGGGATTACTCACATAATCAAAATTATGGAACCTTAAAATTTGGAAACTTGTGCTACTTCTGTAACGAGTTTGGAGGCAGATGTTTATGAAGAGTCATCCAGTCTCAAGTGAGTGTCAAGTTTTACTCTATATAAAGTTTACCTTTTCTAACTTCTTTTGCAAGGGGCCACTGGTTCAGTGGTTAAAACTTGGCCCACTAACCTTGAAGTTGTGGGTTCGAGCCTGAGGGCAACCACTTTGTGCAAATTACTCCCACTTTGTGCAAATTACGCAAAATGTTAGGTTTGTACCCAATTTACCCCTCCCAGACCTCATCAAATTGGGACAAAATTTGGTGTAATTTTTTTAAAAATCACGTTTCCCTTTTTTTTTTTTCTTTCCTTTTTCTTATGCAGCTTCTTCTTGCTATGATTCATTAACATTTTATAATTCTTGTGTAAAAACGTTCAATGCATTTATATTGAAGTCATTTGTCAAGATGGAAGTGCTAGGTTATGTGATGAACATTAGATTCCTTAAAATTAAACTTATAAATAAAATTTTGAATAAATTAAAATTCCTAAAGATACTCCCAACCTTCAATTTATACTTCATCTGATGCCTTCTCAATTCGATCATTTATGTATATAGGCAGTTTGATAAGGAAATATAAACAAATTCGTAATATATCTGAAATTCCTAAATAAAATTAAATTATCATGAATAAAAATTTAAATAAATTAACAAATTCTTATTCGTATTTTTTTTAAAATAATAAGAACATCAGTATGATTTTTAAGGGGAAGGTGGTGTGGCTGGGATTGGAACCTGGCTATGAGTTGGAGATGTGAGAACGCCCTACCACTGGGTCTTCCCCTATGATCCTATTCATCAATTTATGCTTCATCTGATGCCTTGTTGATTCCCAACAACTCTTAATGGTGGATCTGCACCAGTTCACATACCATATTGAGGATCCTAATTCTTTCTATGTTTTTTTATTTTTGTAAACCTAAGATAATGAATTTCTAAAAGTTTAAAGGTGAGCCTGCATTTATTGTTTGTTCTCTGATAGCGATTCCTCGATTGTTTGTTCTTATCAGAATGAATCTTTTAGTTAATGCACACTACTTGTAAATACACTAAATTGATAAGCTATTCTATTAACCATATTGTTCTAAAATTGAAGTTATAATATGCATTGTTTTTATCTTAGTTTAATGGGTAAAAATATGCAGGATAAAGATGTTAATGGGTTAACATTGCGGTGCTGTTGGGGAATGGTGAACTGCTGTTAAGAGGATGAAGAGAATTAGAGTGTACAGTCTCACCAGGTAGCAATTGTAAACTGAAAATGTAATCTGTTCAATCGATTAGACATAAATCTCATCCGGAGCTGTTTGTCATACAGCTCACAATAGGACCTCTAAATGGCTGGTTCCTGAGTTGGAGAATGCCATAGCATCAAGGTATGTGTTCCTTATCCTCTCATGTCCTCATACTCGTTATATATTCACTCAACTGGATGGTAGTCTAAGAAGCATGGACAAAGACATGGACACACTACCATGTAAATTTTCAAAAAATGGAAGAAACATCACGTGGGGACGCACAAGTTATGAGCTTTTACATATTTATTATATGTCATATATATTAATATTTCATTGAAAAATAAAATAAAAAAATATAATATAACACTAATTCATAAAATTTAAAGGTGTAGAGATTAATAGGTATAAATTTATATCATTTTTCCTTTAATGGTTGTGTCCTGTAAGTTATTTTATTCATAGTTGTACTATCTTTCATTTATGCCTAAGTGATGGACATGTATGTCCCCCTAAGTGTTCGAAGCATGTTTAGGTCTAAAAAAACTTTTAAGAAAATAATATGATACATTTGGACGTGTGTCTAACAAATGTCAGGAAGTGTCTGCTGAGTGTCGGTGACATGACACGGACATGCACCTTCTTAGAAGTGTCAATGCTTCTTAGATGGTAGTTTTGCATACTTGGATTGATGGTGATGTAGCACAGTTCAAGTTTTTGAGTTGTATATTGTGGGTACTTGTACCATGCTTGGCATGTGGCGAGCCCTATGGGCACCATGCCATCACCATGACACCCCCACGTGGCTAACCTCTGAGGCACCACACCTAGTTGGGGTTGTATACATAGCCTAAGTGGGGGCATACACACCAAGTACGGAGCTCGCTAGTGTGACCGCCACCCTAGACATAAGAGCTCTAAGGAAAAAATTATTCAAATTGTGAAGAGCCTTACATGGCTCACACAGCAGAGCCAGGCTCACTCGCTCGGCAGCACCATGGTTCACTTGGAGCCCTCTCTTCATCATGGTTCTTCATACCTCATTTGTCTCGCTCACTTTAGATTTTAGTTCATTATATATATATATATTTACTTCCAAGTAACCTTTAGGATATATATTGAAAAAAAATTGAGATAGCTTTTGATCACTAAATTTACCATTGTGGAACGGAAGTGTACCATGTTTTAGAATGCGCTTTCCAATATATAATTCTCTAGGGTATTAGCGCTTTTTGGTAACACTGCTTCAGAATTAGTTTGTTGTTACATTGAAATATCAATAGATAGATCCTTGAGACCACCTTATTATTTAGTTTATATCAATGTACTTGGAGCAAATTGTAAAAGTACAGGGTTGGCGTACACAATCAGAATGGATAATGAGCAAGGTTGGATGTTACTTGGGAGACTCTAATCTTGTAGGTTTAAGGTTATGCTTTACTAAAGCATGCTGATGCCTTGTGTCTCTCCATACCTATTCCATTAGTGATGTAAAGTGAAAGTTGAAAAAATACAGGCTTCACTTACATTTGAAATATTAGAATTATAGTGACCTAATTGTTTCTTTCTGTGCTCCATTTTTCAAACAGGAATCTATATGAAGCATCTGTTCAACCGCAGTATCCTGAAAAGATTTGGGCTGTTGTTTTAGTCATGGTTCAGGACAAGTCTAAGCTGCCATGGGAAGTGTTCTCATCACAGGCACTTCCTCACAACTGCTTCAACCATTCCTTGAAATCATTACTAAGACCAGATTTGTCACATTGTGAGGGTTGAAACAGCCTTATGAAAGGGAATGCTACTGGCAGGACATTCGCAGACATATCAAGACCAAGAAGAGGGCTATTGGCAATGGTTTCAGGCAAGTTTTTTGGCGCACATTATTTTCTGTCTTTTTTCTGTTGCTTTTGTTTCTTGTGTGTTTTGGATTCTTCTTTCCAATCCCTTTGTCAGTTTTGTTTTGTTCTTCATTCTTTGCTCTTCATGTTCTAGAGTAATCGACATGTTAGACCATAAGATCACTGCTCAAAAACCATATTTGATTGAGTCATAAGACCTTGTTTAACAAATTCTTCTTTCATCATATGAGAATTTTTTAATGTGTCCTTTCATGAACTGTTGGTATTTACAATTTTTTGATGTGGGCCGCACATTTATTTGTATATTAACATGGCTTTTGTTATCTTCCTATAATTTGGACCCACCAGCCAAGGATAGGTTTGAAACTGAAACCTTACTTTGATGCTGTGACATTGACCTGTTCTATGACACTAAAAATGGAAAATGTTGCCTATGTAAGACAACTTGTCAAAGATTTTAAATGTTCATAGTGTCTTCTTTGTTGAGGTTGTTATGGACCATAATTTTTTTTGAGGGAATGGCAGGAACCATAAATTTGTGAGTTGTTGTGCCCTATTAAAGTGTGAACTTCAGTAGGTATGTTTTTAGGGTTTGACAGTAGGCATTAAATGTAGTTTTTCAACTCAACAGGACAGGCTTAACCAGGGGCACTGTTTTAGCAGCCAAAGTCTAGCCCTCCCAGACTAGGGATGTTAATGAGTCAAGTCGAATGAAGTAATGATTGTTCAAGTTAAGCTGGAAAACTTAACGGTCTTCAAAATGTTTCCAGCCCTAACTTGTTTATCTTTCGTGCCAATTTTAAATGAGCTTTAATCAAACCGAGTTCGATTAGCATATTTTTTTATAGTGCATATAAGTTTATCCAATCAAGTAGTAAATTGTTTAAATTTAGTTTAAACACTTACGAGTTTTAAAATATGTTGAACTTGAATTGTCCACCTAGAGAGTTGACGAGTTGACCTTGAAGTTTGGTTTGTTTTATAATTTCTATCACCTCAAAGCAGCAGAAGAATAGTCATATGAATTTATTTTTATTTTAAATTAAGAAGGATTTTTTTACAACCATTAAATGGTGTATTATAATGGAGAGGATCAGGTAATATTTGTAAAATATATATTTCTGATTGACGAAAGAAACAAAAAAGCAAGATGAGGCGATTGAAAGGGCTTCCACTAATCCGTGTCTGGTGGAGCTTAGAGGTTCACTTGTATTACTTTAATGATATGTATTTTCTAGTAATACACTTATTTTGGATTCCAATTTTATTCAGGTGTATGAATAAAACACACTATTTAATTACTTAAGCTAGCTAGATTCCCTATTTTAAATAAGTTCCATTAGACTCAAATAGTGTATTTTGTTCATGCATTTTGTCCCGGATGAATAAGATAAAGAGATATGTTCCATCCCCCAATTCCTCCCCCTACACTCCCTCAATGATGTGGCAAACAATATCAACTAATCAACTCTTTGCAAACTCTTCTCTCATTTTAAAATTGTTTACCACATCATTGAGGAGAGTTTGGAGAGAAAAATAGAGAGATATAGGATAAATTTATTTGCCTAAGTAGAGACTCATCCAAATGTGTTTTTGGTGAAAAGGGATTGGGTTGTGAGACAAGTGTCCCACAAGTCATGTGAAGATATATATCTACTTCTCATGGTAGAGAGCTGTCACCAATCAGAGAGCCAGAAAGCCAGCCTGGTAACATGACAGATGATTGGATAAACACTACCTCTACCACCATATGCCCCCCCATCCTTTTAAATTTTAAATAACATTCACATGCTGGTATATGAAGTGAGGCAAGACATGTTCATCACTATTACAATCTATCCACTTGATAATTGGATTGCTTGGTATAGTTTGTAGGAGTTCTTTATAATTTTTTTTATTTTATTTGGAGGGTTTGTGTCATATTTTTTAGTTTAACTGCTTATGGGTTGTTGGAGAGAAATATTTGAAAAAAGCTGATTATGTAGAAGATAGGAAAGGGGTATTTTTAGTTTTTACTTTTTAATCATCAACTTTCAACTTAAAAAAAATGGCACCAAACTGGCATATGCTCATCACTACTACGATCCATCCACTTGATAATGAACTCAGTTGTACAAACTTTTATATAGAATTGAAATTTCTATAATTAAATGCTATTTAAATCAGGATTTTGTTTTATAAATAATATGTTCTAATATAGTTTACATCATTTTGTATAAAATTTTCTATTTTTTTTTTTTTTTTGGTATTTATATATTAAAACATCTAATGGACTGAATGCCATCTATCTCACTTCACTCACTAATGGACTGAAAGCCATCTATCTCACTTCACTCACTAATGGACTGAATGCTATTTTGATGATGCACGTTTATTCAATTTTCTTCCAACATCCAACATTCTCTACTCTAAAATTTCATCATATGTTAGCTTCAATGAGGCATGGGTACTTCAAAAAGCATGCCGTACCTGTACCGGGTACTTACCGGCGTATGGTACCTCGTATGGTACTTCTGCATACGTACCGGATACACGAAATACGTATCTAAATTTTTTCTTCTTAATTTTTGGCGTACCCAAACGTACTTACTATATACCCAAGCCGTACTGTATTTCAGTTGAAACAATATTTTCTTCTACTATAGAGATAAAACCCCTTTAACTAGACTTATTTTTTATTTTTAGTTTTATACTTAGCATGTTTTTAAAATTAAACCATAGTTTGTAAAATATATTGACATTTAATTTTGATTTATACTTTTACTTTTGGCATTAAATGTTAATTATAGGTTGAATTTTAACAAATTAAATCATTTAATTAATTTTACATTACTATAAATTAAAAATAAATATTTTTTTACAAGCGTACTAAACCGTATCTGTACCTTACTTTTTTTGAATTTTACCGTATTGACGTACACGTATCGTACCAGTACTCGTATCCGTACCCGTGCTTCATAGGTTAGCTCGTTAATATACAAGTTCTGTGTGCTTTCCATGTGGTTAAATCATATATTATTGTATTTTGAATGTTAAGATAGTATTTGATATGTATTGTTATACAATTTCTTAATAACAAGTTTTTCAAACAATTGAAATTGATTGAATTTTTTTCTCCCATTTGATAGGATTGTATGAATTTTGTTCTTTGTTTGGTTGATTTATAAATTTGTCTCTCCATTTGTAAGATGGATTACACTTTAGAAAGGATGTTAAGATATTTTCATTTAAATTGTTTTCTAACACAAATGTGGCCTAATTTCTTTGATTTCTCAATATCCATTCATCCATATTCTCTGATTGCTTTCTTAATTATTTTTCTTTCTTGATTATGCTTAATCTTTCCAAAATCATTCACCCTGTTTGGTTTCAGTTTTCAGAATTAACTTTTAAGAAAATTTTACTTTTTCATTTTCCGTATTTTTTTTTTCACTGAATTTTTTTAATATTTTAAGCAATTTTTTTAATTTTTAGACACATATAATATAAATACACTTAAAAGGTATAATATTTGTGAAAAAAAGCTTTAAAAAATTCACTAAATACTAAAAATATAAATTAAAAAATGAAAATTTAGTACATTTTTTGTATTTATGTGTATTTATTAATTTTTTAAAATATTTCACAAATATTTTATTATTTACATACATCTAAGCAAGGTGTATTTAAAAAGTAAAAAATTGTTTAAAATTTTAAAAATATTCATTAAAAATAAAAATCATAAAAAATAAAAAATTCAATTTTCAAAAAATTGAATTTAGAAAATTAAAATTAAAAACACTTATTGTTGTTGTCTTTTCAAGATTTCATTATTCATTCGTTGACATATATTTGTCATTATTTATTCATTGACATATACTAGTCATGATTTGATTTTATCGATAACACATGATGATGATGATGATGATGGTGTGTAGAGACGTGCGCAGATTGGGTTGTTGTCAATTTTAGGGGAAAATTATCAATCAAATTGTTCTTGGTAGTGAAATTTTTTTAACTAGCCGCGGGAGCTATCCATCTTCAAAAGTATCAAATCGTTTAAAAACTTTCATGATTTTGAACCAGTGGTTTGTGTACATTTGGTTGGTTTGGATCAATGATTTTTTGAATCCGAAATTTTCAATTGTAGAATTGATTTGCATTTTTGTTTTTTTTTTTTTTTATAATACCCTTAACCGCCTTGACTTTGGGTTAACATTTACTAGTTGATGTCCCAAAAAGTTCTAACAAAGTTGAAAAAGTGATGGAACATAAATATGCTTTTTTCAATTTTGATTTTTGGCATTGTAGTGTTGCAAATCTCTAAAGATCAGGTTTAGGAGCGGATTGGGTTTTAACTTTTGGGTCGCATTTTGGAATATACAACCATGCATTTTGGTAAACACTTCTTATATACTAATCTTTCATTCTATGCTATGTTTGGTAGCAGAGAAAGGAGGGAAGAGAGAAAGAAAGAAAAAAAATTAAAGACAAAAAGAGAAGAGAAAACAAATGAAAAGCTATCATAAAATTGATCTCATATAGCAATCCGTGAGTCCCATGCTTTTTTGAAAGGGGGTTGAATAGGTTAAGTTGTGTTTGGAAGAATAATTAATAGGCAAATTTCACTCAAATGTCATGTAGTAATTATGAAAAATCATACCACATATTATAAAGGCAATGCCATAGTTTGGTGTGATTGTAATTTTGAAGTCTCGTCATGCTCGGTTGAAAATTTAAATCCCGCATTTAGTTATTAAAAAAATTCACACATCTCACATACCTTAAAATATTTTATGTTGTAATTTTGACCTTTTAATATGTCAGTTTTGTCTTCACTCTTGTATAATTCATCCGGGATAATTCTGAAGTATTTTCAAGCTTGAATTGAAGTAGAAATTGACTGATGTGTTAGCTTGAATTAGACAAGCAAACACGTTTAATATATTGCAAAATATTTGGGTGCACACAATACTATTTCTTGATTAAAATTTGTGAAAGTTTTGATATTCAAAATTTCAAAATAGAAGTTAGAAATTGTACTTTATTTGGTGAGAAATTGCAATTGTGAGACTTTTTGACTGGTGTAAAACCCTTCAAACTTAATAAAGGTGGGATTTTATTTGAAGTACCCAAATCATTATTCAAATATTTGCAAACTCAAAATATATCACTAGTCCTATTTTGTGCTTTGACCTATGTAATACAAAATTAACAAATTAGCCCCTATCTCAGTTCAAATTTTAATTGCATTACAGCTTGATAGTATTGTTGTTGTTTTTGGATTGTGACAATTCATTGGTGGATTCTAGATCTTGTCTCCAATGGCAATCCCTTTTATTTAACATAAAGTGTGGAGGGCACTTTTGAAATTGGTTGTCTTTTTGGTGTTTTGTTTGTTTTTTTTATATATATATATGGTGTCAATTGAAATGCTACAACATTAATCTTAGAAAGCTTCTTTGGTAAAATTTATTTGTAGTTTAAAAAATATTTAAAACTAAAAATCTAAAAAGTTTTACCAAATGCACTAACTTTTCAAAATTACATCTGCTTAAAATTTCACATTTGAAGTTAAATAAGCTTGGTAAGGTTGTTCTGAGGTAAATTAACATAAAAGTTTCTAATCTACATATATAGGGTTGTAAACGAATCGAGTCGAGCCGAGTTTTGCTGAGTTCGAGCTCAGCTTGTTTACTTGTTGAGCTCGTATATTGAGCTCTAGCTTGGCTCGATAATATTAATGAAACTCGAGCTCGGCTTGATAAATTTTTTTTAATATTATTTATATTATTTAAATAAAAAATATTATTTATATATATTTATTATATAATTTAAATAAAGATAAATGAGCCGAGCTTATGCGAGTTCGAGCTCGAGCTCGACTCGTTTACTAAATGAGCTTAATATTCGAGTTCGAGTTCGAGTTCGGCTCGTTTACTAAACGAATCGAGTCGAGTCGAGACGAGCCTTTAACAAGCCGAGTCGAGTTTGTTTATGAACAGTTTGATTCATTTGTAACCCTTTTCATATATGGTGCTTGAAGGAGAAATATATAATAATAATTGTCCAAGAACAAGGAAGATTAGGAAGGTGAGGTTCATTTAAAATGTGTAGGTAAGTATTAGGTTTCATTTTCAAGTGTGAAATGTTCAATTTTATTTCATTGATTGCGGAATTTTTTCTTTCACATTTTTCACTTCTGCTTATAATTGGTGTTGTAAACACACACCTGGGGTAGTAAACACACACCTATTACATAAAGACAGTAAAAAAATACTTTTCTCATTCGGAAACATGTTATATTAGTAATTTTTTAATTTTTTATGAAAAAATATATAAAAAAGTAGAAAGAGTGCTGTGATAATTTATAGTGACTTTTTGATTTTTTGGCTAAAACTAAAGGTTGTCAAACGAGAAAAGCTAGTGTCTCTAAGGCCCCGTTTGTTTGGAGAATTAGAGGGGAGATTGGGATTGGTAATGAGGTGGGGTCCACTAATATTGTTTTTATTTTGAGAGATGGGAAGGGGATTGATAGTGAATTCTGGATTAGGATGGGCCTCCAGAACTTGATATTAGAAAAATAGTCCGGCGGAGTAAAAAATTTTTGTTTTTATTTATTTTTATTTTATTTTTTACATGTCGGACATTTTTTTTTAACATTAATTTTTATTTTTTGTATTTTTTATTAAGTAAAAATCATTTTTTTATTTGTTTTATTTTTTTCTGAAATTTTTTTATTTTATTTTAATTTTTTAAAATTTTTTTACATGTTGGGCATTTTTTTTAAACATTAATGTTTAATATTTTTTTATGTTTTTATTTGTTTTATTATTTTATATAAAAATAATTTAACAATCCCTACACTAACAACTATCATCAAAATAAACACAATTTTACTTAACCTCTTCACTATAAATCTCTTCACTAACAATCTCCTTACTATTAATTCCCTCACTATCAATCATCTTCATTCTACCACTAAAAACAAACGGGCCTAATATTATTCAAAGCTCAAATCAAAGAACATGAGCAAAAATATCCTCCTAATGGCTTATCAGTTTTTAGCAAGTAAATGGGAGAAATTCTATTTCCACACACCAAATTATTTATGTATACATCTTTTCTCAATCCACACATTTAATAATTTAATTTTCACTTCTTTATCTTAGTCCACACACTTCACATTCCAAATATACCCTCTCTTTCTACATGCACATCCTCTCCTTCCATCCTTTCTCACTCCAAAAACCTTAACCCTAACTACACTAGCTACCGGCAACGGCGGCAGCGACGACATCAACCACCACCCCTTCATGGACAAGGTTAATCATGGTGGGTTGTTGTTGGGTGATCAATCATTGAGTTTCAAGGCTTATGATGTGCGTTATTCAGAGTATTCGATTTGTTCATTTGCCATTTCGAGGGCGACTACTTCATATACTTCTAGGTACTTGTTTGATAACTATACTTTGATTGTTAATGAGTACTTGGATTCAAAGCATTTGCATTAGATATTATCAGAATCGATCGATGAGTTCAGGAGGTTGGCAGGTTTCCGGAAGAGGATTTTGAGAGGGTTCTTCCTGTTTATGTTTTCGATTTTGACTTCAACACAATACTGTTGCTTGATCGGTATCATCAATCCGTTGCATTTAAAGATATGGTTGTTGTAGCCAGGACAAAGAATACTCAAACTGTGAGCGATTATAGTTGTAATGGTTGTCATGTGTTTACACAAACTCGGGAGCTTGAGAGACTACTTGTCGGTTTGATTTTACAAAGTATGTGGGGGAGTTTCACCGACTCATCTATTGTGGAGCCCTAGGCACAATAGCACTTTGGTGGAAATGATGTGTATGGTTGATGTTTGGCCATGGGAGGCGGTGGCCGGCGATGAAGTGGCTAGTGAGATGGTGGTAGATGAGATGTGTATAGAGAAATTGTGAGACGTGTGGGTGAGATGGTGGTGGGTGAGATGGTAATTTTGTTAAAGGATAAAATTGTGATTCTGAAAAAATTCATTAAGTGTGTGTAGTAAGAAAATTTGGTGTGTGGAAATAGAATTTCCCAATAGGGCATGCTTGATATATATATATAGCATAAATTTTTTAAAGGCAAATGCACGACACAAAATATTTTGCGCTTGAGGTTACCCATAAGGCTATGTATTTTGAAATTTAATTTTTTTTATATTTAGTAAATAAATAAAACCTATTTCTAGTAGTTTCTCTAGAGTATCTGTATTATTGAAATATTAGTGGTTTCTCAATGTTGTGTTTAAATTTAGAATTTGAAGAAAAAATGTTAAAACAATAAAACAAAACAAAATAAATAAATAAAAAATATGACAAAAAAATTAATTTCTATTTATTTACTTTTCTCTTTTTATTTTTTTCTTCATAAATCTCCCCTCAAAAAATCCCACAAAAGTTAAAAGAAAACTAGTAGTAGACAATTTGGTAATCACTAGTCTTTGGCTTGTTTTGAGAAGTTGGCTTTTAGTCACTCTTTTTGATTTGTAACAAAAGTCAAAAGTTTGTTTTTTTGAATTTTTTTTCATTTGGGAAATTGATTTTTAGCTAATGGTGAAATTACAATTCTACCCCTCATGGGTCAAAATGTGTTACATGAGTAAAGTTATAAATATTTTAAACTAAATGGGGATAATTTGGTCATTTTATTATGATTTGACATCATAAACAAATATTAATAAAAAAAGTCAAAAGTCACTTTTTACTAACTTCTCAAATCATTTGTATAAAAAAATTAAAAGCTTAATTAAAAACCAAAAAATTACTTTTTATCACCGTTCCAAAATAAGCTTTTGTCACCGCTTTAAAAGTCTCAGTCACCCCTCAATTAAATTAATTGGAAAATTCTTGAGCCGTCCATTTTTTTTAAAAAAATTTAAGTCGACCATTCATAGGTTATTTCAACAAGGTCTAGGCGTTTCTAGTGGATTGAACTGTTCGGTTTGAGTTTATAGGTTTATTATTGATTGTATTATGATAATTTAGTTTGTTAATTTTCTATGTCATTTGTATAGATTATTTATTGTTGTATAAAGAAGTAAAATTGGTCTATTGATAATATATGCATTATTTTGATTATATTAATAATTAAAAAAACAAATAAATAATGTGAATACGATTATAAAATCATTTTTTATTTATTATTGATCTTTTTTTTTTTTTGATAAGTACAAACATTGATCCAATCCACATTGTGACTAGCTATTAAAGCATGAGCAGTACTGCATATTTAAAAGTTTTTATTGAAAAATATTAATATTTAATTTAAATTCATTTGAATCAAAAAATAATAATTAAATTCATCGTATATGTAAATCTCATAATACATCAATTCAATATAATACATACGTTGTAATTTCAGATAAAACTGTCAACATTGTTATCTAAATGCGGTACAAAAGGGTGGTTTTAATTGCACTCCACAAATTTGGTTGAACACCCCACTTTTTAGAAAATAATAGTATTATTATACCCTTAAATTAAATTACCAAAAAGCCCAAAACCCTAATCGTCACTACCACTGCCGCCTCCCCCTCTACTCTAGCTAGCCATTTGCTATCACTTCGTCCTCCTCTTCTTTTGTTCTTCTTCTTTCCTCCTCTACTCCTACTCGTCATCGCCGTTGTCTCTTCTTCTTTTTCTTCACCTACAAAACCCCAACCCAGTATCCTTACTTATCTCCCTCTTCTTCTTTGTCCCTCCCATGCTCCTACCCATTCTTCTCACCTACCGCAACTATATTTCTCGTTGTCCCCTACACAATTGCGAACCCCTCTCCTTCATCAAGACTCTCTTACTCCACTGTCCTTTTTCTTGTGGC
This sequence comes from Camellia granthamiana, assembly GCA_036172215.1. Taxonomy (NCBI): domain Eukaryota; kingdom Viridiplantae; phylum Streptophyta; class Magnoliopsida; order Ericales; family Theaceae; genus Camellia; species Camellia granthamiana. The sequence goes on along the minus strand of CM069914.1, from coordinate 57,550,541 downwards.
AAAACCCTTTGCAATCGCAAAAACTAGCCTCATCTCCCACCACGAATCCTCATCCTATCGCGCAACCCCTCTGAGCACCTCCGTGAACCCTAGATCTAGGGGTTTCTGAAGGAAGAGGAAGACAAAGGCAAGAGGCGGTAGACGACGCCGGAGAAAGTTGGAGATATTGAGAGGCGACAATGGTCGTGGCCCGGTGGAAGAGGTCATAGCAGTGGTTTGATGACAAAAGTGCTAGAAGAAGAGAGGGTTTGGAAGGTGAGAGTAGGATAGAAATTTTGAGGGGGTGTTAAAACAAAAAGTGCAAATTTTGAATTTGGGAATGAGGTGTTTTGAGTAATTAGATATTCAGGTCTCGTTTGGGAACCACCCCATTTAGTCAAAAAGTTACTAAAAAGGTCAAAAAGCCAACAACCCATACCAAAAAGTCAAAGATTTTCTTTTCTCCCTACTTTTTGCACATCTTTTCGTAAAAAGTCAAAAAGTTATTCCAAACATACTAGTTTTTTTTAGCTCATATTTTAGTTAAATAACCAAAAAGTTACTAAATTAGCATGTTCCCAAACGAGGCATCAAATTTGTGGAATGTATTTAGAGCCATTGGTACAAAAATACTTGGAACAGAAACCAACTATCAAATGGATTAGAAACACACATGATTTTGAGTCTACATAATGTGGAGTTTACAGTTGAGCTTCGATTGAGAGCCCGAATTTGACAGCCCCGAATGCCCCTAATTCCAAAAACGACCCCGTTTTTGTATTTTTTTTTTTTTTTTTTAGCAGAAGATGGAGGAGGAGGAGGAGGGACTGGAGGGGGCCTAAAAAATGGGGTTGGAGGCAGAAGCGGGGGGCGGAGGCGAGGCAGAGGCGACGAGCAGCGACGATCGGCGACGAGCAGGGACTGGAGGCGACGATCGACGACGAGCAGGGACTGGAGGCGACGATCGGCGACGATCTCCCTCTCCGCTCTCTCTCCTCTTTCTCCCTCTCTCTCTCTCTCTCTCTCTCTCTCTCTCCCTCTCCCTCACTCTCACCCTCACCCGTTTCAGACTGGAGGAAGAAGAAGGAAAAAAAAAAAAAAAAAAATTGAATTGGTGAAACGACGTCGTTTCACCAATTCGCGGCATTCGGGCCCAAAAATTTCGAGGCACAAATCTTTTTCCGTTTACAGTTATATGAATGTGCATGATCTATTCTTTATTTCGTTTCTGCTTTAGCAGCAAAGTTCAAAAGCAATAACAACAGGTTATTTAGTATTGTTTATTGTAAATTAAAAATGAATAATAAAAAAATAAAAACAAAAAACATATTAATTCCTTAATATTGTATTTAGTTGGGAGATTTGAGAAAAGATTTGGAAAGGAAAAAGAAAATGATAAGTAAAATATGAATAAAATATACCGATATTTCATTAATTTTTCACAATTTTTCTCTTTTTCTTTCTAAATCTTTTCCCACATCCTCCGACTAAACAGAGCGTAACTTCCACATGACTAAATTTTTTAATTTATTTAAACAAAATTTGCTTAACATAATTTGTAAATAGAAGTTACCGTCGTAGTCTGAGGAATTCTATTCTCTACTATCAGCGGCATGACGTGGCTCCCATCCACGACGCACACGTGTCAATCTCATAACAATTTGGAGGTGATTGCTTAGCTGTCAACACTGGTATGGTTGGTCCCGCTTTCCAAAAGGGTCACGCTGTCCCTCACCCACAATCTTCTTTTGAATCTAATAATTGCGCATGTATGTACATACATATACATACAAAATTTGTCACGGGACACCGGAAACAATTTAGGTAATTTTCATGGAATGTCAGATTTATTCACCCAGTATTTTCTGATCGTGTGGTTATATAGTGAAAGCTAAATTTATATAAAGATAAATTTAAATTAATGATAATGTTAAATAATTTTTCAATAATTAAATCTAAATTTATAATGTTATTGTTTTCAAAAATATTATGAAATATTATTTGCATAGTGCTTAAGTAAATGAGAGATTGACACACTAGATTCATAAAGGTCTTTCAATGTTATCTTTGACAATAATTTTTTTAGTAGTTTTTTATTTTTTTTATTTTCTAATTTTTTTAGAAATTATGTTGTAAATCCCACTAGACTACAAGTCTTGAAAAAATTTAAAAATAAATAAATAATTTTGAAAAAACTTTAGTAAAATAAAAAAAATACAACCAAAAAAAAAAAGTCATTAGTGAATTTCTTTGAATTTTGAAGGTGTTTTTTTAACTTTTTAATTTTAGATCATTCTGGACTATTACCTTAAAGATAAAAAATAAAAAATTGACATTAATTTTAAAAAAATCACTAGAAACAAAGAAAAAGAACAGAAAAGAATTGGTTTAGCCATTGCCAAACAAAAGTTGACTCATAAATCTGTTGACTACATCATTGATTGGAAATATCACGTAACAATTGTACGGGAGCCTAATATCCGACATTATCCGTACTCTTTGTGTCTAAGCTGCTCTTCACTCCAATCGACCTGAAAACACAATGGAAGTGAACTACCCGGCGGTGTGCTGTCGAAAAACCCCTCCGACGGTCAAATTAGCACACTTATAGAGAGAGAGAGAGAAAAGAAATGAGACAAAGTGATAGTTGAGCTCTCACCAGAGAAAGTTTCATCCTAGGTATGGAGGCGTAGCGTCGTTTATATATTTTCTGCGTGCGCTTTTGTGCCCATTCCCCTCGGGACGCATGGACCTGCTTTTCTCTCATGTTTCCCCACGTGTTAGCACTAATACAGCTAACGCCACCTAACGAAACCGCCAAACGGAATTGACACGTACGGACCGCGGAACCTCTTTCCTGCAATCTCGTGGCGCTGCGTAGTACTTCCAACCGAGCTACGCTTAGTGCGGCGCCACGCCTTCACATTACGACAGCTCTACTTGTCATGTTTCATTGATAATTCCACACCGTGGTTAGACCAAGCTCTTTAGTTTTAACCGGGCTGCTGCTCGGTTGATCCTGACGTTGAGACGACTAATCCCGTTTAACTCTGTAGAGTGCACATCTCCTTCGAATTGGCGATCCAAAGTTGTTCCAACTCGACCGGACTAAGTCCTCGGTCCAGTGTGCACCCAACGTCTGACCGAGCAAGGACTTTGCCCCTGGCCCAAACCAGCTCAGCCCAATATTAGGTCGTAAACCTCCCTCTCAACAATGATGCCACATGATTATTTTAAAACTATTGAATAATAAGAAAAACTTTATCCACACTCAAAATTCAATGAAAATTCTATGAATCCAAAAAATGTGTGTAGTGAAGATTGAATCGATGTAGTATAAGATTTATGTATAAAATGAGGGTTGTATGGGAAATATGGTTAAAAGTTGAGTTTTTTTGACTTTTTTTGAAAAAATGTGTAAAAAATATGAAAAATAATGTGATCTAAAATGGGTTAAAAATTGAAAGATGACTTTTAACTATCTTCCCAAAATAGTCCTGAATATAAGCCATAGTTGATATTTCTAGACAAACTTTTGAATAAAGTTGATAGGTGTAGTATTATTGAAAATTCATACCAAAAAAATTATATAAGAATAATGTGATAACACTATTATTAAATTCATTTTCAAAAGTATTTTATATTAAAATGAAATGTTTATATTAAATTAATGAACAAAATAATATACAAGCCCAACTACCCTCAATGATGAGTTAGAAGAGTAATGCTAAATATCATGAAAAAAAATATGAAAATAATCATGAAAGATTCTCCATCATTAAATTATACATACAAGAAAACACCACACACTAATAAAAGGAAAAAAAAAATCATGATATTTTTTTCATGATCTCTAATATTATTCGAGTTAAAAAGATGATTAGAGAAGGTATGAGAAAGATTTTACCATAAATTATTACATCACTCCATTGGAAAAGTAAAATTAACTTTTGGACTATTCAATCAAAATTTTGTATAAATTTTTTTTTTTTTTTTTTGTATATCACCGTATATCAAATAATTACTTAGAAACCGGCTATAGCAGGTTCCCATGTCCCCTACCTCCTTCAATATAAGCCCACTCCCACGCACACATACTAGTGACACATCCTCACTAACATTTGCAACCGTCTCCAAAACCCTTATCACCACCACTCTCCGCCGTGTGATTCTCAAAACCACCGGCGATGCCGATCCGTCAGATAGCGATCGGGCGGTACCAGGAGGAGACCCACCCGAACACACTCAAAATGGCGTTGGCGGAGTTCATAAGCACACTCATTTTTGTATTCGCCGGTGAAGGGTCCGGCATGGCGTTCAACAAGTTGACACACGACGGCTCCACCACCCCAGCCGGGCTGGTGGCCGCCGCGTTGGCCCATGCTTTCGGGCTTTTCGTGGGGGTGGCAGTGTCGGCCAATATCTCCGGCGGCCATGTCAACCCGGCGGTCACTTTCGGTTTGTTCATCGGTGGGAATATCACTCTCCTCCGTGGTATTCTCTACTGGATTGCTCAGCTACTTGGCTCCACTGTCGCTTGTTTGCTCCTCAAGTTCGCTACTGGCAACATGGTGAGTGGTGTTTTAGTTACCGCTCTGTTCTGGTCAAAAATATTTATAAAAAAAAATTATATTCTGTATAGTGGTTATTATAACGAGTAATGTTAAGAATTATAAAAAAAATATCATGATATTTTTCATCTTTAGATTATTCATACAATAAAACATCACATACTAATCAAAGGATAAAAAATCTTCATAATAAATTTCATGACATATTTTTTATAATCCCTAATATTATTGTATTATAACGGTAAATGAAATTTAATGTGAAATAATTTTTAGGATCAATTTGATAAAAAAAAAATTGTTTTCCTAACTTTTAAAGATAAAAAATATTTTTCAAAATATTACCAATACTATTACACGATCACAGCATCACCATCTATCACTTTCACCACCATTACTATCTCTGTCGTAACCACACCTAAAGATGTGTGCGTTACGGTTTGGACGGTTTGAGAATAAAATTATATATCGAATAACGGATTAGCAGATTGACAAATTGCAGTTTGGACGATTTTTGACGAATTGGCTGATTAAAAAATATTCTAACTAATTATCATATATTTGCATAATATATAACACTAATTTATATATTATTTTTTAGATATATAATACAAAGTAATTTTACATAATATGTTTTATATATACAATCACTAATTTATAATAAATTTCATATTTTAAATTTCTCTCACACTCATTTTTATATTGATATTTCATTGGAGGTTAAAAAATATAAATGTAGTAACTATAGCGGTTCGGTTCGGTTCGGTTCGGTTCAGTTGACGGATTATAAATTTAAAAGTTTAAACCGTGGTTAGCGGTTAAAGCGGTGCAAATTAATACAAATTGGTGCGATTTTAACAGATTAAATGGTATTTTACACGGCTCTAACTACATTGAATTGAAAATATTAAGTATACTAAAAATAAATAAATTATAGAATAACGTGGCAATTGGTAATAATATTTTAGCAATTATAAATCACAGAGATTCTCTCTTATCCGTGTTTGGACGAGAGAGAATAGTATGAACGATGGATTTGTGCTACCATGCTTATTTCATTTTATGAATTATTTTATTTTATTTTTATAGAGAAACATACTAATCAATATTTAATTCTAAATAAATCTCTGGTTTAACTGTAACATCCAGAATAAATACCCAAAAAAATGAAAGCTGTTGATTTATTTTAACTTTTTCCAGATAAACATTTCATTTTAGATGGGCCCATGGTCTGCCCAAATAAAAGTGTCTTTTGCCCGCTGTCACGCATTAACTGATTTTTCCTCAACCAAAAATTAAATTAAAACACAAAAAATAGATATCATTTTGAAAACAAAATAAATTTATATATTACTCTGATCTTCTTATGTATCATTACTCTCTCTTCTAATCATTAAAAAAATAAATTTTACACAGACCACGTCAGCATTTTCGATATCATCCGGAGAATCAGTATGGAACGCGTTTGTATTGGAGATCGTGATGACCTTTGGTTTGGTCTACACCGTTTACGCCACTGCCGTTGACCCCAAGTCAAAGGGCAATGTCGGGATAATAGCGCCCATCGCCATCGGTTTCATCGTCGGAGCTAACATTCTAGCCGGCGGCGCCTTTGACGGGGCCTCCATGAACCCAGCTGTCTCATTTGGGCCTGCATTGGTCAGCTGGGACTGGACCAACCACTGGGTCTATTGGGCCGGCCCACTTATCGGAGGTGCAATTGCTGGGGTTGTCTATGACCTTGTTTTCATTAGCCACACTCATGAGCCCTTGCCAAGCACAGAGTTTTAAGGGCATAATTGAGAAAATAAAAAATTAAAAAAATATATATTTGAAATGTAGTGTGGTCGGTGTGTGTGACCACAAGGCTTTTTTTTTTTTTTTTTTTTTCGGTTGTATTTATTTAAGTTTGAGGTATCTATTAATTGTTCTCTGTATTTTTGTTTTTGATTTTGCTGTTTTGAGAATTGGCCACAATTGATTTCACTGTCATTGTCATATTGGGCCATTATGTCACTCATTTTTTGAACTGTTTGTTTGTAGTGTACCATCCATGTGCTTCAATTATTTTTATGGGGTGTCTATTTTGTGTCACAAATGCATCAAAATTTTTCATTTATGTGAATTCCAGACACGCACGAATAAATAATTTAGATGTATTTGAGGTATTACAATATGAGACGCTAAAGATTTTTTTTTTTATTCTTGTGGCTTTTTAAAGCTAATACGATGTGATTTTTTTTTATTTTTAAAATTTTTATCACGTTTGCTTGCTTGAATGTTTCTTATTTGTGTCTCCAACAATAATTTTAAAGACCCTTGTCTTTTCTTTTTTTTTCTTTTTTTTATGACATATATATATACCAAATGCCCTAACTTTTCAAAATTACATCTGCTTAAAATTTCACATTTGAAGTTAAATAAGCTTTGGTAATGTTGTTTTGAGGTAAATGAACATAAAGTTTCTAATCTTCATATGTGGTGGTTGAAGAAGAAATATATGATAATAATGGTCCAAGAATAAGGAAGATTAGGAAGGTGAGGTTCATTTAAAATGTGTAGGTAAGTATTAGTTTTCATTTTGTAGTGTGAAATGTTAAATTTTATTTCATTGATTGCGAAACCTTTTCTTTCACATTTTTCTCTACCTGCTTATAATGGGTGTAGTAAGCACACACCTATTATGTGAAGGCAGCAAAAAATACCGTAGAAAAGTTAGTGTGTTTTGAGGTAAATTAACATAAAGTTTCTAATTTCATATATGGTGGTTGAAGGAGAAATATATGATAATAATGGTCCAAGAACAAGGAAGATTAGGAAGGTGAGGTTCATTTAAAATGTGTAGGTAAGTATTAATTAGGTTTCATTTTCAAGTGTGAAATGCTCAATTTTATTTCATTGATTGCAAAACTTTTTCTTTCACATTTTTCACTTTCTGCATATAATAGGTGTAGTAAGTACACACCTATTATGTAAAGATAGTAAAAAAATACGTAGAAAAGTTAGTATCTCTAATATTATTCAAAGCTTAAATCAAGGAACATGAGCAAAAATATCCTCCTTGTGGCTTTTCCTTTTACCTCTCTTCAGTTTTTAGCAAGTAAAGGGGCATGCTTGATATATAGCAGAAATTTTTTAAAGGCGAATGCGCAATACAAAATATTTTGCACTTGAGGATACACATAAGTTTTATTTAGGCTATGTATTTTGAACTTTAATTTTTTTATATTTAGTAAATAAATAAAACCTATTTTTAATGGTTTCTCTATAGTATCTGTATTATTGAAATATTAGTGGTTTCTCAATGTTGTGTTTAAATTTAGAATTTGAAGGAAAAATGTTAAAACAAAAAAACAAAACAAATATGACAGAAAAATTAATTTCTATTTTATTTATTTTTCTCTTTTTCTATTTTTTTTTTCCTCCATAAATCTCTCCTTAAAAAATCCAACATAAGTTAAAAGAAAACTAGTAGTAGACAATTTGGTAATCACTAGTCTTTGTCACTGCTTTAGAAGTCTTTGTCACCCCTCAATTAACCTTCTGTTTGGGAAGATGGGTTGGGTGGGTTTGGGGCTATTTTAGTTCTAAAAAGACAAAACAGGTTTTTTAGTCCAATAAGATAAAACATCGCATCTAACTCATAATCATTACATTCTTTCTCTCAAAAAAAGTCAAAAAAATCAAGAAACCCTTCACAAAGGAGACTTTTTAATCCCAAGTTAAAATAGCAAAAAAGTTAAAAAGCAAAACCCACATTCCAAACAAATCCTAAATTGATTGGAAAATTCTTGAGCCGACCATTGTTTTACTATTTTTTTAAGCCGACGATTCATAGGTTATTTTCAACAAGGTCTAGGTTTTTCTAGTGGACTGAAATGTTCGGTTTGAGTTTATAGGTTTATTATTGATTGTATTATGATAATTTAGTTTGTTAATTTTCTATGTCACTTGTATAAATTATTTATTATTGTATAAAGAAGTAAAATTGATCTATTAATAATATATGCATAATTTTGATTATGTTAATAATTAAAAAATAAATAAATAATGAATGTGAATATGATTATAAAATCATTTTTTTAATTATTAATAATCTATCTACCTACAATCATTGATCTCTTTGTTTTTTTTTTTTTTTTTGATCAGTGCAAACATTGATCCAATCCACATTGTGACTGGATATTCAAGCATGAGCAGTACTGCATATATAAAAGTTTATATTGAAAAATATTAATATGTAATTTAAATTCATTTGAATCAAAAAATAATAATTAAATTCATGGTATATATAAATCTCATAACACATCAATTCAATATAAAACATACGTTGTAATTTTGGATAAAATTGTCAACATTGTTGTCTAAATGCGGTACAAAAAGGGTGGCTCTAAATGCACTCCACAAATTTGGTTGAACATCCCAATATTTAGAAAATGATAAGAATAGTATTATTATACCTTTAAATTAAATTACCAAAAAGCCCAAAACCCTACTCTATCTTCGATAGCACTTTTACACTCTAGTCAGCCCCTTCTAATTCTGGCTATAGCCATTCATCACTGCCACCCGCCGCCTCCCTCTCTACTCCAGCTAGCCATTCGCTATCATCTCCTCATTTTCTTCTTCTTTCCTCCTCTATTCTTACCCGTCACCGCCACTGTTTCTTCTTTTTCACCTACAAAACCCCAACCTAGTGTCCTTACTCCTTTTCCTTCTTCTTCTTCTTCTTCTTCGTCCCCTCCATGCTTCTACCCATTCTTCTCACCTACCGTAACTACCCCTCTCATTGTCCCCACCTAGTTGTAAACCCCTCTCCTCCATCACGACTCTCTTACACTACAAAAAATTAAAGTTTTAGAGACCAAATTTAGGGTCAAAATTATTTTTTATAGACCAAATATTTTTGTTGCGAAAAGTATCGTTATTATATTTTTAGCAATAAAAATTGGATATTAGTGATGAATTATTATCCTTTTGGGACCAAATTTTTTGACTCAAAAAATAAATCATTTTGAGACTAAATTATTTTGTCCCTAAAAGCCTATTTATTAGTGACATTTTCAAAATTTTATCGCTAAAAGCCCTGTTTTTGACTTTTTGGGACAACCTTTTAGCGACTATCCCCACAAAGACAGAAATTGGTCCCTAAATGTCTTTTGCAACAAAATTTTCACTTTTAGAGACTAAAAAATTTGGTTTCTAAAACTCTTATATGTTGTAGTGTTACTCCACTGTCCTTTTGCTTATGGCGAAACCCTCTGCAGCAACAAAAACTAGGCACATCTCCCACCACGAATCCCCTTCTCGTCACAAAACTCCTCACAGCACCTCTGCGAACCCTAGATCTAGAGGTTTTAGAAGGAAGAAGAAGAGGAAAAGAAGAAGAGAAAGAGAATGGGAGGGGGCGGTAAACGGCGTGAAAGGTGGGAGATGTTGAGAGGTGACAGTGGCTGTGGCCCAATAGTAGAGGCCATAGCAGTGGTCTGACGACAAAAGTGCTAGATGAAGAGGGTTTGGGAGGTGAGGGTAGGATTGAAATTTTTTAGGGTGTTAAAACAAAAAATGCAAATTTTGAATTTGGGAATGGAGTGTTTTGAGTAATTGAATGTTGAATTAAATTTGTGGGATGCATTTAGAGCCACTGGTACAAAAATACTAGGAACAAAAACTAAGTATCAAATGGATTACAGAAACATACATGATTTTGAGCCTACATAATGTGGGGTTTGCAGTTATGTGAATGTGTGTGATCTATTCTTTATTTTGTTTCTGCTTTAGCAACAAAGTTCAAAAGCAATAACAACAGGTTATTTAGTAAAATTTATTGTAAATTAAAAGTTAATAGTTAAAAAATAAAATCCAAAAACATATTCATTCCTTAACTTTCACATAATTAAAATTTTAATTTATTTAAACAAAATTTGCTTAATATAAGTTGTAAATAGAAGTTACCGTCGAAGTCTGAATAGTGACGAATTCCATTCTCTATTATCAACGTCACGGCCAACAACATGACGTGGCTCTTATCTAGGATGTGTTGGAACAATCTTCTATGTAAAATAAATAAATTTAAACAAATCAAACAAATGAAATAAGTTACATACCAAATTTATTTTACTGAACCGAATAAATATTTAAAAGATCAAGTCGAGTGTATGACACTCTGTCCTTTAAACAGATTCGCCCTGCTACGGTGCTTACGGATAAATGGCGTCTATCTCCCAGGATACAATTATCTTCACAAATTATAGTAGTACTCTAAACAATTTGTACGACGAACAAAACCTGTGTTCTATACTCTCTAATTTTTTTCTAAAATTATATAAAGAATATATATGCAATAAAGCAAAATCTGGACAGCAAGAAAATGAATTTTTCAAACTATTTTTGGATACCAGAGACTGCTGAAATGGCTGGTATTTATAGGCATACAGAGGCTGTCCGAACATGTATGTTTTTGAACTTGAACAGGTGAAAAACCCTTGAACAGATGCAGTTTAAAAACTGGACAGATCTGCTAACTGCAGTCGTTATAAAACTGTTCAGAACTGCTAGGCAGTTTTCCGATCTGTTTGAACAGTTTGAACCTGCTAGAAAATGGACTGAAATCGGGTACTGTTTGGACAGAAAAAATTGGCGCAAAATTTTAAATTAATTTTTCCCGCAAGAATTTAGAAAAAAATTCAAAATAAATTTTGTCCAAAAAATTAATATTAGAACTGACCCGACCTGCAACTCACAACCCACGCCAGCCGGTCGGATGGACGATGGCGGCAGCGCACGCGTGCACGTGTGTGGTGGTTTGAGCCAAGGTTTATTTTGTCCATAACTCCTCCCTTCTACAAACTTGGGGTGTCCTTTGGGACCCAACCCAAGTGTTTCCATCTAGAACTTATATACACACATAAGTTCTCTTAAGTTTCTAATGTGGAACAAGCCTTACAAGGAAACCCACATTTAATTCTTTAATTGTTCATTCCACGAACTTGAAAACGACGTCAAGTTCCCATTCACTCATAAATGGTTTTGACGAACCGTCTTCACCGTGTGATTTGCCATGCGGCAAGGAACACGTCATCTCTTTGGACCCACCTCAAAAGACGTGTAGACCCTACTCAATTTTGGGCTCAAAGTTGGCCCAAAATAAGCCTATAAAAACCATTATTTCCAACAATCCCCCACATGAATGGAATTTGACTAAAAGAAAATGCAACAACATGATCTAATTACAGATAGTACAGAAATTGAAAATATTCTGCAAAGGATAGGTAGATTTTGGCTTTGAACCTTCCCTTATGAGACACTATCGGATTTACTAGCTAACTAGTGAATATGATATCTTGAACTGTTTAGCCGTTTGTGTAAACTAAGACAATAGAACTCAAACAGTAAATCACCAAACAAAGTTTAGTTCTCATTATTGTGTTCATTTTGGCCCTGAACAACCTGGTCTTTCATGAGTGCTCTAGAGAATTGTAGCCCTTCACAAATCTCATAAAACCGGCCTAGTTCACACTCATATAGGTGATTCTTATGAGGAGTATCCTGCCATACTCCACTAGGTATTCATAGATATAAGAATCATTAAAAGTTTTCCTGAACCTAAAACGCTGCAGACATCACTATTTCATCATAGAAATTGGTAGGAGTTTAACTCCCCAGTGATCCTTTATGAGTCATACATAACTCGGTTGTCCCTTTGAACCTAAATCTTGGGATCTCCAGTCAATTAAGTTGGGTTCTCGTTGTGATAACTCTTATTTAATAGGCTTAAGTGTTATTCCCCTCAATGAATTTTCAACTAATTCTCTTGCTAACCCTTTGGTTAGTGGATCCGCTATATTGTCTTTAGACTTCACATATTCAATGGAAATAATTTCATTAGAGAGTAGTTGTCTCACGGTGTTATGTCGACGACGAATGTGTCGTGACTTACCGTTATACATATGACTCTGTGCTCTACCCATTAGGCACCGATTTTGGCCACATTGGAATATCTTAAAGGAAGTGGTGAAGCCATTCTGCTTCTTCTGCAGCTTTATCTAAAGCTATAAATTCTGATTCCATAGTAGATCTAGCAATGCAAGTCTGTTTGGAAGATTTCCAAAATATAGCTGCCCCACCAAGAGTAAAGACATACCCACTGGTGGATTTAGAGTCTCTAGTATTCGATATCCAGTTTGCATCACAGTATCCTTCAAGTACTGCTGGATATCTAGTATAATTAAGCCCAATGTTACGAGTAAATCTAAGGCATCTTAGAACCTTTATAATTGTTTTCTAGTATTCTACTCCTAGGTTACTCGTATATCTACTTAATTTACTTACTGCATAAGTTATATCCGGGCGAGTGCAGTTCATCAAGTACATTAAGCTTCCAATAATTTGGGCATACTCTAATTGGGAAATTCTTTCCTGTACATTCTTAGAAAGAAACAAACTAACATCCACAGGTGTTCTAGCAAAATGATCATCATCTTTGCTAAATTTGTCACGTATTTCTCAATGTAATGTGATTGTGACAAATCATAATCTTCTGATGTTTTGGTAATTTTCATACCAAAAATTACATCAGCAATCTCCATATCTTTCATGTCAAAATGTTTATTCAACATTTTTTTGGTAGTTTTAATCATGTCATTATTACTACCTATGATGAGCATATTATCCACATAAAGACATACTATAACATAGCCTTTGTTTGTGTTTTTAATACAAACACATTTGTCACATTCATTAATTTTGAATCCATTTGACATCATTGCTTTGTCAAATTTCTCATGCCGTTGCTTTGGCGCTTGTTTTAAACCATATAATGATTTAACCAATTTACACACTTTTTTTTCTTTTCCTGGAACAGAAAATCCTTTTGGTTGTTCCATGTAAATTTCTTCACTTAACTCACCATTTAAGAAAGCGGTTTTCACATCCATTTGATGAATTTCTAGATTATACAAATATGCAATAGCAATTAGCATTCTAATGGATGTTATTTTGCTAACTGGTGAGTATGTGTCAAAATAATCAAGACATTCTTTTTACATCTAAAACCTTTGACCACAAGTCTTACCATGTATTTATCAATTGATCCATCCGCTTTCATTTTTCTTTTGAAAATCCACTTGTACCCAAGAGGTTTACGACCTGGTAGCAAATCCACCAATTCCCAAGTGTGATTTTGCAAGATGGATTCAACTTCGCGGTTTACAACTTCTTTCTATAAAGAAGCTTCAGGACTGTATATAGCTTCTTTGAAAGTTAAAGGCTCATTTTCTATCAAAAATGTTAGAAAATCTGGACCAAAAGATTTTGAGGTTCTAGCATGTTTACTACGCCTGGGTTCCTCTTCCTCATTTTGATCTATCTCTTGCTCTTGTTCTTGATCATGTTCTTGATCTTGACTAGTAATAGCATCATGAGATCTTTTGTTAATACTAGTCTCTTGTCCAGTTTTTTTGGAAATACATGTTCAAAAAAAGATGCATTCCGAGATTCAATAATAGTATTTACATGTATTTCAGAATGTTCTGATTTATGAATCAAAAACCGATATGCGCTACTATTCTTGGCATAACCAATGAAAATTCAATCAACAATTTTAGGACCTATCTTAGTCTTTTTAGGACTAGGAATAGCCACTTTAGCCAAACATCCCACACTTTTAAGTATTTGTAGGATGGTACTCTTCCATGCCACATTTCATAAGGTATTTGATTCACTTTCTTTCGGGATATTTTATTTAAAATATAATTAGTAGAAAGTATTGTTTCCCCCCACAAGTTCTGAGGTAATCCAGAACTTATTAACATGGCATTCATCATTTCTTTTAAAGTCTTATTTTTTCTTTCAGCAATTCCATTTTGCTGAGGTAAGCAAGGAGCGGTGGTTTGATAAATTATTCCATATTTTTTACAAAATTCACCAAAAGGTGATTCATATTCACCACCTCTATCACTTCTAAGTGTCACGACCCAAAACCCGCCCCTAGAAGGTTGGCGTCGTAACCGGCCAGTAACCCTTGGATTACCACAGGCCTTCCTGTACATAACATATTAAACCGGGGCTCGCGGAAGCGAAAACAATTAATCATAGTCCAAAGAGCTGTGCATTTACATGAACATACATTTACATGACAAAACTGTTAATTTTCCACTTACATACATAACATGTATCATGATAGGACCATGCATATAACATACATTATACATACTTCTTAGGCTCTTGCCACGTATACCGTCAAAACGTAATACATACGGCCTTCCAGGCCTAGCCCCAACTCGGAGGCACACAAAACTTTGGTGGCGTCAAAACTGTGGCTCGATGCAAAACTCGGCCTAGGCTTGACTTCCAGAATGCTCGCCTATAAATACATAAATACAAACAATGAGCTAGGGCTCAGCAAGTAACATTAAAGTAAAGGGGGTTAGTGAACGAATTCCATCATTTCATAAATCCATCATAAACATTCATAATCATAATCCATCATCAGTCAACAGTCAACATATAAAAATATACGTAATGGTATACTCCACAGAACCTTTTCATAACCTTTACATAACCTTTTCATAACCTTTCCATAACCTTTTCATAACAGTCTATAGTCTAACGAGATCTCATAACTGGTCATGGGCCTTCATCTTCATGCTCTACCATGTTTCATTTCATGGCCCTGCATGTTCATGTCGCTCCCATGACATAACCATTTATGCATGCCATTCTTGATGTGCAAATAGGATATTCGTTCACAGACAACATCATCATTTCGAAACTTATCATAACATGTGACATATCATTTTTGAACATACTCATAAGAACATACCATTTACAGAAATGTTACTTACAGTGGATTCCCGGTAGTACGGTCTTCACGTTTTGTCCTGCAAACATTATAGTATAACACATTTTCTCAATACCTTATCGTCAATCACGTAATTCATGCCATTACATTCTTCCTTTACTTCATTACATGATCATTCTCTTTCTTCATTACATTCTTTCATATTCATTTCATCTCGTATTCATTTCATGTTCATCAATTGCTAAATGTTTCATAATCTCATTATCTTAGCTTAATTAAAGCTTAAACATGTTTAAAATGCCATGAGGATGTCAAAAACATGACTTAAGACACTTAGGCAAATTTTCAGAAATTTAGGTCTTCGCTCGAGCGAATCCTTCCTCGCTCGAGCGAGCCTGCAAAAATCTGGAATTTCCAGATTGCATCCTCAAGCTCAAAATCGACATTCAACCCTTACAATCTCATTTTCTGGACATGCAACTTTGAAAATCACTTAAGGACTCATGGAAACACATGTTTAAAACATCTTTTCAAGAACCCATGGCTCAAAAACTTGTTGAAACTCACATGCACGATCAAACCCATGAACATACACATTGGAGCTTCATTTCTTCATACTCAAATTAATTAACTTGCATGTACGACCCAACCTCAAATTATGATCATAGAGCTTCCAAAACATATTTAAATTGAATAAAATAAAAAAAAACCCTCAAATTAGATTTACATGCATAGATTAAGAGCCCAAAATCAAACTAATTAATTTTCAAATTTATTTCCATAATATTCCACATGCATGCAATCCATTTCAAATCATCTTTTATAATCTTGAATTTAATTCAATTTCACCACCTTTTTACTAATTCCTTTTTATGTTTAGAACCAAATTCCAATTTAACTTCCATCATCTCACACTTAAATCAATCTATCTTCATCTTCTTGCTAATCCCTATTAATTACATGATGTTGAGTTCAATTCTATCTTTAATTTCAAGTGTAATACACAAATTCTACAAAATCAAAGTTGAAATCCTTACCTTTAACTTTCCATGGCTAAATTTCTTCTTAGCTCTTGAGTCCTCTCCTTTATCTCCATCTCAATCTCATAAACTCATTTCTCCAAAATTTCTTCCAGCAAGAGTTGGACCTCTCTCTCTCGGCTCTTCTTCCTCACTGCCGTGCACTTTCTCTCCTTCTAATTTGTCTCCAGCAGAAACAACTTCAATGCCTCCATTCTTCATCCTTTTATTTTATTATTATATATCAATTTAGTGGGACACTTGTCCACAATATATGAATCCATATTTTTAATACATCTATATAGATCAATTGCTGCCTTCCCTTACACGTATACACACACATCACCACCAGATTGCTCAGTACACCCACCTAAGTTTCTTTGCACACCCACATATATTATTAATCCTATATTCAATTCATGAGTAGGATTTATTTAATTAAGTAACACTTCATCTTAATAAATTTCACTTAGCACATCATTAAATTAATTATGACTAATCATAAAATCTCTCATAATTTAATTGATTTAATTTGACTTCCACTAAGGCCCAATTAATTATATTTAATTCTATCAATCCGAATCAGATTTTTAGTCAGACTCCCAAAATGCTCCAAATAATAAATCGAACTTATTTCCAACCTCAATTTTGGTTTCTTAAATCATTTAGGCCTTCAATTTCTGATCAGACCCCAAGTTTCCGTCAATTAAATTACATATTCAAATTGAGCACACCACAATTAAATTTAATTCGCAGTAATCACAATCCTCAATCTTTCATAATTCAATTAACTTCAACTAGGACCTAATTAATCGAATCTCAATTTCACTAAACTGAATCGAATATTTAATTAAGAAACACTTGGTCTTAATAAATATTGCTTAACGCATAATTAAATTAATTATAACAAAACATAATTTCACATACTTAATTACGAATAATTACACCATGCATGTTGGGGTCATTACACTAAGTTTCTTAATTTTTTTACCAAGTTAATTTTCAACTTCATTATTATACTGAATGAAAATTTCCAAAGTTTCATCCTTGGTTTGAATTAAATAAACATAACTATATCTAGTATAGTCATCTATAAAAGTGATAAAATAGTTTTTCCCCCTCTAGTTTGAATTGATTTAAAATCACAAATATCACTATAAATTAATTCAAGTGGTTTTGTACTTCTTTCAATTGAATAAAAAGGAGTTTTGGATAATTTTGCCGTAACACAAATTTTACATTTATGATATAAATCAATGTCAAATTTAGTAAACATTCCTTATTAATTAAACTACACAAAGATCCATAATTAACATGTCCAAGTCTACCATGCCATAAATCTGAAGACTCAAGCAAGTAAGAAGAAGATGTATTTTTATTAATAACAAAAGGTACAACAGTTATTACATTTATTTTGAAAAGGCCATCAGACATGTAACATTTTCCTACATACATCCCGTTTTTTGTAAGTACAAACTTGTCACTTTCGAAAACTAGCCTAAACCCATTTTTACTCAACAAATATTCGGAAACAAGATTCTTGCAAATGTCCGGTACATGCGGCATATTGTTGAAAGTGAGTTCCTTTCCAGATGTCATCTTTAGAATAATCTTTTCTTGTCCTTCAACTTTAGAAGTCGAGAAGTTTCCCATAAAAAGTTGTTCACCGTTGTCCACTACTGAATAAGATGTGAATATCTTTTTGTCGGCACAGACGAAGCGAGTAGCACCAGTGTCCACCTACCATTCTTTAGGATGTCCGACAAGATTTGCCTCGGAAACAACTGCAGAAAGATTTATGTCATCAACACGATTGGAAATTTTGTTCACTTCGGTTATATTGGTTTGAACAGGCTTCTTGTTTGATCTTTCTTTCCCTTCGCGTTTGTTACGACAATTTTTAGCCCGATGTCCTTTTTTATCACAAATGTAACATTTGCCATTAAACTTGTACTTTTTAGTTTCCCCCCTTTAGAGCTTTGTAATGAACTTTCTCCAGAAAACTTTTGTTTCTTTGCTTTTGGAACATGCTACACCACATTTGCCTTAGACTTCATTAGATTCTTACCAGCCCGTTTTTCAGAATTGCGATTGTCCTCTTCAATCCTCAAACGCATAATCAATTCTTCTAGAGACATTTATTTACGTTTGTGTTTGGGGTAGTTCTTAAATTCCTTCTAGCCTTATGGTAATTTTTCAATTAAGGTAGCAACTTGGAAGGATTCACTAAGAAACATGCCTTCTGCATGAATGTCATGCAGAATGAGTTGGAGATCTTGAATGCTGATCGCAGTCATAGAATCAACCATTACAAAATTCAAGAATTTGCCAACCACAAATTTCTTTGAGCTAGCATCTTCTGTTTTGTATTTTTTCTCCAAAGACTCCCAAAGTTCCTTTGCCATTTTGATAGGACTGTAGATATTGTATAATGTGTTTTCAAGTCCTTTCAAGATGTAGTTCCGACAAAGGAAATCAGCATGTTTCCAGGCATCGATTGCAGCAACCACTTGCCAGTCGATTTCATCCTCGTTCAGAGTATGAGCATTCTCACGGAGGAAACGAGCCAGGTTTAGAGTTATAAGATAGAACAACATTTTCTGTTGCCATATTTTAAAATCAATTCCTAAGAACTTCTCTAGTTTCTCACCGTGATTGACTGGCACAGTCACAATATGAGGAGGGATTGGAACAATTCCAGCCACCATACTCGCACTTATTTGAGCATTAGTTTGACCTGTTTCAGTAGCCATGAATTCTAAATTATAAAACAAAATTAGAATTAGAATTTTACACTATACGAAAAATTTAAACCAAATCCACAGAATAAAATTCTGTAAAAATAAAAGAAACAAGAATTGTAACTTTTATTTCCAATTAATTTGAAAATAAAAGAAAATTTTATTTAAACAAATTAATTTCACACAGAAAATTAAATTTCTATATCACTTCAATAATTAAAATACTGAAACAAAATTTTAATTAATGAAAATTCAGAAATAATTTCTAAAAATCAAAATTAATTTCTGACCAACTTCACAAATAAATATTCTGAATTGTTAATGACACCAGTATATTACTACTAGTTGTCAAAGAAAATAAACAGTATATTACTACTATTTGTCAAACAGTATATTACTACTATTTGTTTTTCCAACCAGAATATTATTTTGCAAAATCACAGAAAATAATTTCTGTAAGAAGAAAGGAAGAAAAGGAAACAAACGAAAAATACGATATAAACAGAATAATTCGTATCTGTCTTAAGATTGTTAGAACAATCTTTTGTGTAAAATAAATAAATTGAAACAAATCAAACAAATAAAATAAATTACGTACCAAATTTATTTTACCGAGTCGAGTGTGTGACACTTTGTCCTTAGACAAATTCGCCCCGCTACGGTACTTACGAATAAATGGCGTCTATCTCCCAGGATACAATTATCTTCACAAATTGTTTGGTAGCACTCCAAACAATTTGTACAACAAACAAAACCTGTGTTTTATACTCTCTAAATTTTTCCTAAAATTATATGAAGAATATATATGCAACAGAGCAAAATCTGGACAACAAGAAAATGAATTTTTCATACTATTTTCGGATACCAAAGACTGCTGAAATGGCTGGTATTTATAGACATACAGAGGCTGTCCGAACAGGTATGTTTTTAAACTTGAACAGGTGCAAAACCCTTGAACAGATACAGTTTGAAAACTGGACAGATCTACTAACTGCAACAGTTATAAAACTGTCCAAAACTGCTGGGCAGTTTTTTGATCGGTTTGAACAATTTGAACCTGTTGAACCTGCTAGAAAATGGACTGAAATCGGGTACTATTTGGACAAAAAAAATTAGCGCAAAATTTTAAATTAATTTTTCTAGCAAGAATTTAGAAAAAATTTAAAATAAATTTTGTCCAAAAAATTAATATTAGAAGCGACCCGACCCACAACCCACACCGGTCGGTCGGTTAGACAATGGCGGCGCGCACGCGTGTGGTGGTTTAAGCCAAGGTTCATTTTATCCATAACTCTTCCCTTCTACAAACTTGGAGTGCCCCTTGGGGCGCAATCCAAGTGTTGCCATCTAGAACTTATATACACACATATGTTTTCTTAAGTTTCCAATGTGAGACAAGCCTTACAAGGAAACACACATTTAATTCTTTAATTTTCCATTCCACGAACCCGAAAACGACGTCAAGTTCTCATTCACTCATAAATGATTTTGACGAACCGTCTTCACTGTGTGACTTAGTGTGCAGCAAGAAACACGTCACCTCTTTGGACCTACCTCAAAAGACGTGTAGATCTCACTCAATTTTGGACTCAAAGTTGGCCCAAAATAAGCCTATAAAAACTATTATTTCCAACAGGATGCACACATGTCAGTCTCATACTTCTTCCGTCTTAAAATAATAGTTCCTTTTGAAGAATTTAAGGTTCTGTTTGGTGGAGCTCTGGAACGTGAACATGGTGTTTGTTTACGATTTTCAAAAATTAATTCCATACTCACTTTTGAAAACGCAGTCGAAGGCGGGAAAATTTAGGCTAACCAGTCGTCTCACTAGTCGTCCGGCCAGTTGACCGAAACAGTGCAATTTTTTATTTATTTATTTTTTTTTTTTGTAATTGACACATGTTAATTTGTATATGTTCAATAAAAAATATTTTCTGAATTTTTTAAAATTTTTAATGAACTTTAATAGAATTTTGAGTTGTGTGTTTAGTTATGAATTGTAAGTTTTTATATCAAATATCATACGTCACATTAAAAATTTCTCACTCAATTCAAAACTCATTCACCAAACAAATTTTTCACACTCAAATCATAATTCCAAAACTCACAAACACAAAATACAACTCTATTATTAAATCATATTTAAAAAATTCTATCAAACACAACCTAACTTTTTTTGATATTACAATTATTACATTTTAAAAATATTAATTTTTAAAATTACCTTTTGATAATATATTTTTCAAGAATATCAATTGTCATAATTATATTTTTTATGTTATTAATAAATTTAAAAGAATGATAAAATAGTAAATTTATATTATTTTATTCTTAATTTTTAAGAAAAATTAATATTTTAAAATAATAAAAAAATAAAATAATGAACTAATATTTTAAAATGGGAGGGTAGCAATTTGAAGGTGAAAGCTTAGTTGTCAACACAGGTATGGTTGGTCCCCCTTTCCAAGAGGGTCACGCTCTCTCTCACCCACAGTCTTCTTTTGAATGTAATAACTGTGCATGTACACACAATTTGTTACGAATTTTCAAAAGGAAAAGTCGGGAATGTCATATTGAGGGCTGGTTTGACCTCTTTAAAAAAAAAAAAAAAACTAAAAAGTCAAAAAAAATTATTTAAAAAATTAAAAAATTATTACTATTCACAAAAAAAATATAAAAAAATTAATTTTACACAAAAAAAATAAAAATACAATTCACTTCTCACGTGACTTTGGTTGGACAAAGGGCACTGGCAAGTGCACAAACAAGACGGTGTTGTTCGGCCCGTGAGGGCTCTTCATGGATCCCGTTTTAATAATTTGAACCGTTAATGTGTAGAACTCGTCGAGTATTATATACTTGTAAAAAATCACGTTGATTGGATATCGCTAACTATATGATCATATCAGTTTTGTATAAAAAAAAAGATGATATTATAGTTAACGGTTGATAAAAATCTAATCCGATCAGATAGCTATCGATTTTCTATCAACGTGATTTTTTACAAGCATATAGTGCTCGACGAGTTTTATACATTGACGATTTCGATTAGCAAAACGAGATCCATGGTAGGCCCCCACGGGCCGAACAGTATCGTTCAATTCAATGCCTGAAAAGGAGGAAGCATCTCCTATACATTGCTCTGCACAATGCTGCCACCGTACTGCCTACTCGTTAGAAAGCTTCTCCTATACACTAATTTATACAATTTTTTAATACACATTTTTTTGTCAAAAGTTAAAAAGTTATCCTAAACAACCATCTCTTTTCCCTCAACTTTTTAAAAACTTAAAAAGTACATTTATTTAGAACATCCCAAACAACCACTTATTCATCTAAATTTTTTTTGATTGTGTAGTTGTATAGTGTAGATTAAATTTATATAATATAAGATGTATGTATAAAATAAATCTGAATCGATAATAATTTTAAATAATTAAATCTAAATTTATAAAAATAAAAGTTTTTAAAAATATGATGAAATATTATTCGCGTAGTGCTTTAGTAAATGAGAGATTGACCTGCAACACTACAACAAAAACATACTTTAGTGGCACTACACTAGCGGCATATTTTTAGAAAATGCCACAAAAATGATATTTAGTGGCACGTTTTTGAAAAATGCCACAAAACGACAAACATAAAAGGCTTTAGTGACATTTCAATGAACAAGTGTCACAAAACTACAACAAAAACATATTTTAGTAGCACTACACTAGTGGCATATTTTTAGAAAATGCCACAAAAATTATATTTAGTGGCACGTTTTTGAAAAATAGCACAAAACGACAAACATAAAATGCTCTAGTGACATTTCAATGAACAAGTGTCACAAAACTATAACAAAAACACACTTTAATGACACTATACTAGTGGAATGTTTTTAGAAAATGCCACAAAAATAATATTTGGTGACACATTTAGATAAATGTCACAAAGCCACAAACATATAAGGCTCTAGTGACATTTCAATAAAGAAATGTCACATCAATTTTATGGCATTTTATAAAATAATGACACAAAAAATTATGTTCGTGACATTTATCAACAGATGCCACTAAACTTTAGTAGCAATGGCATTTTTTAAAAAATGTCAGGACACTAGGTAGGTGCAAATTACTTTTTATAGCACTTAGGTGAAAAGTTTCATAAACAAATATTTTATAGCATTTTGAGAAATGTCACTAAGTCAAAAACTTTCCAAGCTTATAATGGCATTTTTGAAAAAACAGAAAATGCCAATATATTTTTAAAATTTTTACAATGCAGTAAATGATTAAAAATAAATAAATTAAACTCAACATACACTACAGGAAAAAGCATATTCGGCGACTAAATTTCCTGATCAAAAAAAATTTGGTCGCTGAAAGTATAGCTTTCAGCAACCAAAACAGCATTAGTAGCCAAAAGTAAAGCTTTTTGGCGACTAAACAATTTTAGTAGCCAAAAGTCTACAATTGGCGACCAAAACTAAGTTTGGTCGCTGATTATATGGGTTTTAGTGACAAAAAAAATTTTAGTAGCTCAAAGTAAAGCTTTTTGGCAACTAAAAAAATTTAGTAGCCAAAAGTCTACAATTGGCGACTAAAAATAAGTTTGGTCACTGATTATATGAGTTTTACCGACTAAAAAAATTTTAGTAACCAAAAGTAAAGCTTTTTGGTAATTAAAAAATTTTAGTAGCCAAAAGTGTATAATTGGCGACTAAAAAATAAGTTTAGTCGCCAAAAGTGGTTATTTTTAGCGCCGGAGAACTAAAATCCTAATGCGGGAATTAAATTTTTTGGCGACCAAAATTTTGGTAGCTGAAAATGCATCTTCGGTGACCAAATCCGATTTTGGTCGGCAAAAGTTATGTTTTTTAGCAACTAAAAAATAATTAGTAGCCAAAAGTATAGAATTGGCGACCAAAAAATATTTTTAGTCGCCCAAAGTAGTCTTTTTTATTTTACTAGTAAATAGTTTATTTTACATAAATTATATTCAATAAAATAATTATGTTTATACATATACTTTTATATTAATATAGATGTATGTACTATATAAATAATATATGTTGCATATTTAATCATATGGTGCTATAGAGGTGTAGTGGGAAGAGTGTGATGTATAAGGTTTATGGTGCGGGAGGTTGGCGGTTCCAGTCTCTGCAAGAGCGGATCAAATTATTTTACAACGAATTATCGTCACGAATAGTGTCTACCATGACATTAAAGTGTCACTTAAAGGTTTTAGTCTTGATGATGTAATGACACTTATAAGTGTCACTAACTCTTTTTTTAATGGCGCTTGATAGTACCACAAATAATATCTACCATGACATTAAAATGTCATTGAAAGTTTTTAGCCATGATGGTGCAGTGGCGCTTGCAAGTATCTACCGTGGCACTTGTATCTACCGTGGCACCGATAGAAGTGGCACTTGTTCAAAATGTCACAAGACCAAAAAATGTCATTAGAAGAATAGTTTTGTGGCACTTTTAAATGTCACTAAATTAAGAAAATGTTGTAGTGCAAGATTCATAAAGGTCTGTCAATAGCCTTTTTTGGTAGGGCTTATTTCCAGCTAATTTCAGCTTTTAACTTAATTTAAGCTATTTTGATGTGTTTGGTTCAGCTTAACAATACAGCTTATAACTTTTTATAAGTCAAAAATCAACTTATTCTTTGAGTGGGGGAGGAGAAGTTTAATTTATAAGTCAAAAATTTACTTATGTTCACAGGTATAAGCTATAAACTGTTAGGTTATAAGTTATAATCACTTTTTTACAGCTCTACCAAACGGGGCCAATATTATCTTTGTCAATTATTTTTTCAGTAGCTTTTTTTATTCTAATTAATTTTTTAAAAAATTATTACGTTGTAAATCCTACTAGACTAAAAGACTCTAAAAATTTAAAAATAAATAAATAATTTTGAAAAAACTTTGGTAAAATCAAAAAAATACAACCCAAAAAAAAAAAAAGTCGTTAGTGAAATTCTTTGAATTTTGAAGTTTTTTTTTTTTTTTTTAACTTTTTAATTTTTGGATCATTCTAGACTACTACCTTAAAGATAAAAATAAAAATAAAAATTGACATTAATTTTTAAAAAGGCACTAGAAACAAAGAAAAAGAAAAGAAAGGAATTGTTTTAGCCATTGCCAAACAAAAGTTGACTCATAAATTTGTTGATTGGAAATAATACATAACAATGCCACATGATTAATTTAGAACCATTGAATAATAAGAAAAACTCTACCCACAAACAAAATTCAATGGAATTCTATGAACCCAAAAAATGTGTGTGCAGTGAGATTAAATCGAAATAGTATGAGATTTATGTGTAAATGAATATAAGCCACAGTTGATATTTCTAGACAAACTTTTGAATAAAATTGATAGGTGTAATATTATTGAAATTCATAGAAAAAGTTCTATACACTACAACAAAAGTAACCTATGGTGACGAAAAGTAGTGAAGAAAATAAATTTTGTCACTGAATAAGAATAATCCGTGACGAATGATAAAATTTTGTTACGTATAATAAAAAAATAAAAATAATAGGTGACGAAATTTATTTTTGTCAACAAATACTTCTTTTTAGGTGAGGAAAAATTAAGTTTCGTTACCGAAGGTTTTCCCACTAATATTTTTTGAGTGGCGCCAAAAATTTAGACTTTTGGTGAGAAAAAAATTTATCACCAATTATAAAATTATTAGCGATGAATACATTTTCGTCACCAATAATTTTGTATATATTTTTTTTGAGAAACTTGATTTTAAATGTTTTAAGATCATTTGGTGAGAAATATATTTTTATCACTAATAATTTTTAATATTTTGAGACATTTTAGTGAGGAAATTATTTTGTCACCAATTTTAGAGGAAAAATTTTAACATATTGGGCGGTAATGAAAAAAATAGACTTCTAACATTTTTCCCCCTTTTATTTTTGTTTATCAATTTTTCTCTCCCCTCTCTCTCTCTCTCTCTCTCTCTCTCTCTCAAAACAAAAACACAAGTTAATTAACTCTCTAAACCTATGGTGACGGAAAGTAGTAACAAAATATTTCGTCACTAAATAAGAATAATCCGTGACGAATTATAAAATTTTGTCACATATAATAAAAAGTAAAAATAATAGGTGACGAAATTTATTTTCGTCAATAAATACTTATTTTTAGGTGAAGAAAAATTAAATTTCGTCACCAAAGATTTTCCCTCTAATATTTTTTGGGTGACGCCAAAATTTTGAGATTTTTAGTAAGAAAGAAATTTGTCACCAATTATAAAATTATTAGTAAGGAATATATTTTCATTACAAATAATTTTAAATATTTTTTTAAAGAAATTAATTTTAAATATTTTAAAACTATTTAATGAGAAATATATTTTTATCCTCAATAATTTTAATATTTTAAAATTTTTAATGACAAAATTATTTTATCACCAACCAATCTTGAAGGGGGAACTTTGAGATTTGGCGGTAATGAAAAAAAGGAATCCTATTGATTAGGGATGACAATGAAGATCTTACCCTATGGTCATGTTTGATTCACAAGATTAATAGTGAAGTATTAATAATCCTATTAAATTAGTGTGGTATTCACTATCCAATTGGATTAATAATCCCACCCCTACTCCATTACTAATAATCCTACAAATTTGTTGGATTAATTATCCATTGGATTAATAATCCTAAACCAAAATGTTAAAACAAACATAGGATAATTGAGCCCACGGATTAATAATCTTAATCCCATGTCCTAATCCACCCAATCAAACATACAGGCCATGTTTGTTTGGGTGGACATGAGTTTGGGATTGGACTAATAGTCCAATAAAATTATTAATCCGATGTTTGGTTAAACAATTAAAGTACAGACTAATTATTTTAAACTTGACTATTAGTTAAGATAGGATATATAATCCAACGAATTCGTAGTCCTAGGACTATTAGTCATGGGAATGCTAATCCCGTCCGTCCAAACAAACATGGCCTATGAGTATTATGGAGATCCAATCTAAATATATAGATTTTCCCCATTTTTTTCTACCCATAGGATTAATTAAGTGGGTTTTTAAAAAATCCATAGGATATGGGTCGAGAATGGGTGCCCGCCCATTTCCCCATATGTTAGGGTTCTCTTTCTCAATCTCACTGTCACGGTTTCTCATTCTCACTCTTACATAGCAGCGAAGGCAACAATCTCCATAGGTTTTGCAAAGGCAACGATCTAGCGGCGGCGATCTCCGTTGGCGTTACCACGATGGTTCTCCGGCGTGGTGAGTTTCTCTATCTCGTTCGCTCGTTCTCTCTTTCTCTCGCGTTCTCTCTTTCTCTCTTGTTCTCTGTGTGTTTACAAATTCATCTGTTCGTCACTTTCTCAACTTCCAAACAGAGTTGTTGCTTTACAGAGTTTTTGGCACTCTTTTGCAGTTGGCGAAACCTGTCGAAGAGACTTACGTATCAATCAGCAGAAAACACGGTTAGCTTCACAGAGTTGTTGCTTTGATTCATGGAAATTTTAACTCAGTGTTGTTTAAAGGTATGGATTTAAATCAGTTGTGAATTCTGATGCATTTGGAAATTGTTAGGTTTGATTTCTCATGTGGAAGATGAAATTGATTTACTGTCTATTTATTTTCTTGGGACTTTGCTATGTTATGTTAAAAGGGTTTAGGGTCAAAATGGATTGCATAAGAGCTTTGTTACAAAAATGGCAATTGCCTCTGCAAATGATCAAGATCAATATAGCTACTCCTTAAGTTTTTAGGCAAATAGGTTATCTCTGTTTTGATGATATTGGTTGCTTTATCTATACTATATATTAAGCAAAAGGGGATTTTTAACCCCAAGGTCGTGGGAGCTCCAATCTCCTAATCCTAATTTTTTAATTTTTTGATTTAAAAAAAAAAAAAAAACCTCAGCATTTATTGACTTCTCCCAACCCAACCTCGGCATTTATTGACTTTTTCCAACCCACAATCTCTTTTAACTTCTCTCATAATTATTGCAACATCCTTTTCAATTTCTCCTATAAACTATGGTTACACACAAAAATAAAAAATAAAAAAGATAAGAATTTAGCTATAGATCTCAAAAAGATATAACATCTAAATTTGAATTATGATTTAATAATATAATTATGTATTTTTTTTTTATGTATATCTATCAAAATTTTAAATCACTTAATGAGACAAATTAATCAAATTTCCAAAATTATTGATTTTTAATTTACAAAATAGATTAAAAAAAACTATTAACTGATTTATTTATTTAATAACAAAAATATTTCATAATCTCTCTCTCCTAATCTCTCTCACAAATGTTCAAAAAAAATATTAAAACTTGCATTCATTTTCTTTTCCCCAAAAAATTAGATAGGAGCTCCAATCTCCTAATCCTAATTTTCTAATTTTTTGATTTAAAAAAAAAAAAAACCTCAGCATTTATTAACTTCTCCCAACCCAACCTCAGCATCTATGGACTTTTCCCAACCCACAATTCCTTTTGACTTCTCTCATAATTATTGCAACACCCTTTCAATTTCTCCCATACACTATGGTTACACACAAAAATTAAAAAAAAAATATAAGAATTTAGCTATAGATCTAAAAAAGATATAACACCTAAATTTGAATTGTGATTTAATAATATAATTATTTTTTTTTTTTTATGTATATCTATCAAATTTTAAATTACTTAATGGGACAAATTAATTAATTTTTCAAAATTATTGATTTTTAATTTACAAAATAGATTAAAAAAAACTATTGACTGATTCATTTATTTAATAACAAAAATATTTCATAATCTCTCCCTCCTTATTTCTCTCACAAATTTTCAAAAAAAAATATTAAAACTTGCATTCATTTTCTCTTCTCCAAAAAATCAGATAATATTTTCTATTAAAGTTGTAGATATCTACCTATATTTTATATATTATATTATAACATAACAAAAAAAACTAAAAACTAAAAAAAAATCTTTAAAGTTTATCTAAATAAACTTTAAATCAATAAAACTCACATGTCTATCACATATCTAACTCACATCATAACTTACCTAAATAATAATAATTAAAAACAAATGGAAACCACAGATAAATTAAATTTAAAAAAAAAAGATACCCATAACTCCATCTTAAATAAATTGAAAAAAAAAATACCCGAATAGAAACCACACAAAAATAAAAATAAAAATAAAAAGATATATCTATCTATCTATCTATATCTATACTATATATTAAGCAAAATGAGGTTTTTAACCCCCAAGGCCTATGGAAGCTTCAATATCCCAATCTGAATTTTTTAAATTTTTTATTTAAAAAAAAATAAACTCAGTATTTATTGATTTGGTCAAAATCCCGTGATTAGTATTTATTAACTTTTTTCAATCCACATATCTTTCCACATGCCTGCAATTATTGATTTGGTCAAAATCCCCTGATCAGCATTTAAAATCCCCTTATACAAATAATTATAGATACAATTCGTGTATAGTTACTGCAATACCCTTTTTAACTTCCCTCATACACTATGGTTAGTGATAAGAAAAAAATCTTAAAAAACATAATTTATATATTAAAAAAAATCTTAAACAAATATAAATATCTATAATTATCCCGTGTATAGCACGGGTGATAGGCTAGTATAGTCAAAATAAAATGTGTGTTTTAACATTTCCATTGAATAAGAAGAGAGAGAGAAGAGGATGTTGAATGGAAAGTTGATCCCTTTTAGCTTGTAGAGACAGAAATAGGGGTTTTTAGAGAGAGAGAGAGAAAGAGAGAATCTTGGGATTTTAGGGATTGTTTCAGGTACTAATCCAATCTTTCAATTTTACTTTCATCAATTATTGATCAATACTGTTGAGTTTTCACTTTGTTGTGTTGATCAGCTGTTGAATTGGCTAATGCTCCTCTGTTCATGTAAAACTAATAAAAGAATGGATCCATTCTCCTAAGATCTGAAAAAATAAAATAAAATAATAAAAGAAAAGAAATAATAAGCCCCATATTTTTAGTGTAATTACACCGACATCTCTTTTAGTAAGGTAAAGTGATTGGAATTAATGGACATAATAGTGTGAAGACGCAAATAAACAAAGTAAAAAGGGAATTTGACATCACTACCTCAGACTATGATGATCAAGAAGAAATTGCAGAGAACATAGCTCATAATTGTAGAGTTAATGGAATTTCTCCCGTCCTTCCTCACATTAAGTGTGAGTTCTTTTTCTCTTTCATACGATAAGGAAGATAGATCCAAGAAAATATTGGTGAGGACTATCAATAAGATTTGATGCTTTTGACCTTCATTCTCATGATTGGTGGAATTTTTTTTTTTAATTTTTCATTGTAAAATTAGACTTAGGGAATGAACAATATGACTTGATAGGTATAGGAGATCCCTCGTTTGTATGTCTTTTAACTTTGCTCAATTGTTTGATGGATTGGGATCTGGTTATTGCCTGCGATATTTTATTATGTAAGTTCCTAATCTGAAATTGGCTTCTAAACATTTGGAAATGTACTTTACTATGAATAGGCAATCTGACTTTGACTCAATACACCAGTATGTCAGACATATTTTCATCACTCTATTGTTAATGGAAAGACATTAAAGGATATAGGAAGTTTGGAGAAATAAGCTATAACTTTAGAAACAACATCGTGTATATATTTTTCATCCTCCATTTTTTGGACAGAAAACTTGTTCCCAACTTACTTTAGCATATGTTAAGTGGTTTTCAACCCCTAACCAAAGGAAGTCTCTCATAATGGCTTCTATTTCTTTCAAGATTTGCTAAGGAAGGATAAAAACGAAGGACCAATAAACTTATATGTTGCTGAAAAGAACAGATTGATCAAGTTGGAGCCTACCACCATAAGACAGAAATTTAGTTGTCCAACTATTGATTCTATTCATCATTCTTTTATTAAGTTGCTCACACTCTGCAGCTTTTAGTTTATAGGAAATCAGAGGAAACAGTAAATAATTAACCGTCAATTTCCCTTCTGGTATTGGCAAAATGGATAAAAGATCAGACTTAGTTAGATTCATTACTAACTCCACAGAGGAAGGGAAAAAGAAAACTTATGTTTCTGAAGATTAGGTTGTAGGCCAGATAGAAGATGGAACTGATATAACATACTCTTAATGATTTGGAAAGAGCCCCTGTTAGCTT
Source organism: Camellia granthamiana (assembly GCA_036172215.1). Lineage (NCBI taxonomy): Eukaryota > Viridiplantae > Streptophyta > Magnoliopsida > Ericales > Theaceae > Camellia > Camellia granthamiana. The sequence goes on along the minus strand of CM069914.1, from coordinate 57,519,258 downwards.
CACATAGAATGAATAGATCATCAGCAAATGCCAATTGAACGAGATGTAAGGCCTAACATTTCCAATGGAAAGTAAAACCTCCTTCTCTCACTCTTTGCTGTAGCATTCTATAGAAACACTCCATCACAATTGAGAAACAAGTAGGGGGAGGTAGGATCACCTTGCCTTGGACCCCTTTTTTCTGGGAAATAATCAACTAATTCTCCATTTATTACTACTGAGTACATAACAGTGGAAATGCACACCTTAATCCAGCCAACAAACTGAGCAGGGAATCCCATGTGTCATAGATACCAATAACAAATTCCAATCTACAAAGCCATAGGCCTTGATTAAATCAATTTTGAACACACACCTTGTTGGTCCTTCATTTCTGTGATAAACTCTAACAACCTCTTGCATCAATAAAATGTTATCAAGTGAGTAGCAAGCTTATCCAGAACATAACTTTGGATGCTGCTCTAATCTTACACCTCATCTAGGGTGGAATGGAAAAAAACACATATTTTGTTTCTTGTTTTTCCTCTAGTTGTTTCTCCCCTTTTCCACAAACCTTGTCCCAGTTATTTATTTTGGTTGAGTCACAAAGTTGATTGTCTTTTAACCAAACTAGAAATTAGACAAATTTGGGATGCAAGGCAGTGATATGTATGGCTGCATTTCTTTAAAATTACTGATATATTTTTAGCTCTTCTCCTTTCTGTCTAAATTGGAGAGGGGTTGTTGAAAATTGGATTGGCAACAAAACTGCAAGAGCCTCTATAGCTTGTAAATACCAATGTAATTCTTTTTCTAGTTTTCTATTTAAGAATTCTTATTCTAGAAGTCAAAGTCAAGTCTCTAAAAGTATAGTTTTCATTTTGCATTTCAAGAAGGTGATTCTATTTCTTTCAGGTTTCTGTCTGATGGGTTTTGTGCTTTTTTTTTTCTTCTTCTTTTTATTTATTTATTTTTAAGTTACTACAGAAATCTATCTATAGATTCTGTAAGTGTTTGATGCCATGTCTTTATGTCTGTTTTATTTTATTTTATTTTTGTTTCTTTCGATATTATTCATTTTGTGGAGTACCAAAGACTCATGTGTGCTGATTTGGATGACTACTGAGCTTGTAGATCTGTGATTATTCTCCTGATCAACATAGAAGTTTTGATGGAACTAGTAACTCTTTGGTAAGTTACTATATATATTTTCTTTCATATCAGTAATTTCGGTTAAAAAAAATAAATATAAATATATATTTGCAGTGCTGGTTATGGGTAGAGGATATTCTTGAGGGTGAGAGAGAGAGAGTAGCTGATGATGATGCATAAATTACTACATAAAGGTGATTTCTCTTACCTTTAATGTATGCACTTATTGCTATCGTGTGGTGAAAGATCCACCAATGAACTCTCACCTATCTTTATTTTTAAGAGCCAAAAAAATCATGAACATGTTTATAAATAAAAAATAAAAAATCACAATGATTCCTTATCAAAGAGGATTTGATCAAGGTTTTTGTTGGGTACAAATTCATAAACAAGGCGGTCTGGACCTTCAATGGTACAACCCAAAAGTCTTACAAGGTTCTTGTGTTAAATTTCACTGATCAAATTTACTTCATTGAAGAAGTCATCGACCCATTGTCATGAATCAAATGTATCTCAATGCTATATTATATTTTCAAGCTATTAAATATATTCTGGCATTAGTGATAGTGATATATGATATTTCTGCAATCTTTTGGCATATTCTGTTATCCGTGTTGCTTTATCATCAAGGATCACCTCAACTTTTTGAAGTTTTGGATTGTTATATGCATTTCTACTAAATTGGTTTATAAAATAAAATTATTTATATATGAGTTTAGATGTAATTCATAATATATTAATGTTTTCCTTGTTTAATTTCTTTGCAGATTGATTTTTGATGACGTTTATTAGAAGCATACTTGCAAATCAAGATCAAGTGTTGAATTTTTTTTCTTGAACTGATACTTAGTTCTAGTTTTAAACCTAGTTGAGTGTTATTTTTTTTGGTGGACTACATGTTAGTTCATTTTGGAATTTGTTATGATGGTTTTTTTTTATTATACTTAATGGATTATTATTAAATTTGTTTGATGGATATATTTTCATTTATGATATAAATTGTTTAGTGAATTATTTTGTGGAATGGTGTATAATAGCTAGTGGATTTCTTAGTACATTTAAAAGGCTATTGGGATATGAGTAGGGATATTTGTGAAATAATAATTTAAATTGAAATATAAAATATGGAACAAGTTCAGTGACGAATTTTTTTCGTCATTTGTACTTGTTATTATGACAAAGTGATTATTCGTCGCTAATAAACATTTTTGCGACAAAATTTATTGTAGTTTATATATGAAATATTTCATTGATTTTGTTGTTTGGTGACTAAAAATTTCGTCACGTATATATATATTTGTGACGAAATATATTTCGTCACCCATATATGACTTTTGAAGACAAAAAATTTCGTCACCTTTACATCTTACTGTGACAAAATTATTTCCTCATCAATGATAAACATGTGTAACAAATTTATTCGTCAACTAAAGTTAAAAACATGGTACTGAATAACTATTTGGTGACGAAAATGAGAATTTTTGGTGACAAAATGTTGTTTTATTGGTGACAAAATTTCGTCACTAAAGTAATTTCATTGGTGATGAAATTATTTTTCGTCACGGTGGTTTTTAGTGACAAACATTCAATGACGAAACCGGTGACGAAAATATTTCCTCACAAATATCTATAGTGACGAAATTAGCTCTTTGGAGACAAAAAAATTTCGTCATTTAAGACCCAACTTGTTGTAGTGATAAGAATAATGTGATAATACTATTTTTATTATTAATTCATCTTCAAAAATATTTTATATTAAAATGAAATGTTTATGTTAAATTAATAAAAATAATAATATACAAGCCCATCAACCCTCAATAATGTGTTAAAAAGATGATTAGAGAAGGTATAAAAAAGATAATTACCTTACATATTCTTATAAATTATCACATCAATCAATTGAAAAAATAAAATTAACTATTGGACTATTCAATCAAAATATTATATAAATGTTTTATTTATATATCACCGTATCTCAAATAATTACTTAGAAACCGTCTATATCTCCCATGTCCCCTACCTCCTTCAATATAAGTCCACACCCTTGCACACATACTAGTGACACATCCTCACTAATATTTGCAACCTCTCAAAAACCCTGATCACCACCACTCTCCGCCGTGTGATTCTCAAAACCACCGGCGATGCCAATCCGGCAGATAGCGATCGGGCGGTACGAGGAGGAGACCCACCCCGAACACACTCAAAATGGCGTTGGCGGAGTTCATAAGCACACTCATTTTTGTATTCGCCGGTGAAGGGTCCGGCATGGCGTTCAGCAAGTTGACAGACGACGGCTCCACCACCCCGGCCGGGCTGGTGGCCGCCGCGTTGGCCCATGCTTTCGGGCTTTTTGTGGGGGTGGCGGTGTCGTTCAACATCTCCGGCGGCCATGTCAACCCGGCCGTCACTTTCGGTTTATTCATCGGTGGGCGTATCACTCTCCTCCGTGGTATTCTCTACTGGATTGCTCAGCTACTTGGCTCCACTGTGGCTTGTTTGCTCCTCAAGTTCGATACTGGCAACATGGTAAGTAGTGTTTGAGCTACCCCTTCGTTTGTTCCGGTAAAAAATATTTTAAAAAAAAAAAAATTTATATTCTGTATACTGTTTATTATAACAGAAAATGAAAGTCAATGTAAAATAATTTTTAGGATTAATTTGATCAGAAAAATGTTTTTTAAACTTTTAAAGATGAAAAATATTTTTCAAAGTACTACCAATGCTATTACATTACCACGGTATCACCATTACTATTACTTTTACCGCCATCACTATCTCTATCGTGGCCACACTACCACCAACTATTAATACAACTATTAGTATATTAATTTTAAGTATACAATTAAACATATGGGAAAAAAATTCAGATAATATATATTTTTTAAATATTTCATTGAAAAATGTTCTTAGCCAAAATAAACGAGTTGGAACAATATGCAAACTTTTTTATTTAAAAAAACAATGAACCTAATAGAGTATTGACACGACATTCATTTTGTATGAGTTACTACTAGAATGTGGTGTGGGCAATATTGTAATTTGCATTATGTATATTTTTGTTTTGCAAAAACATTACTACATTGAATTGAAAAAGGATTTTTATTGATAAATCTCATTTAGAAGTGTTTTAACTCAAGAAGTCTATAAATGAATTTTTTAACCCAATTAGTCTCATGTATTTTTATTTTTATTCCATAAAGTCTTTTTTCTTAATTTATACTATTTTTTTAGACTCTTATACCGTTATATTTAATATTGATATTTAATGTTAATATTTAATGTTGGGGGGATGAGAGAGAAGGGAAAAGACCATGGCATAGGAAATTTCATACATAAATTAAATAACATTGATATTATTATTTTATATTATTATATAATGTGAATATATTTTTAATTGACAACAAATTAAAAATAATGTGAATATTCTCTCTCATCTGATATGAATATATTTTTAATTGACAACACATTAAAAATAATATAAATATTCTCTCTCATCTAATATGAATGTTCACAACACTTTTTCAAAAAATTCTCTCTCATCTAATATAATGATGTGAACGTTCACAACATGTGAACCTTCTTATTTTTAATTGACAACACATTAAAAATAATATGAACATTCTCTCTCATTTGATGTGAACGTTCACAACACATTTCCGAAAAATTCTTTCTCACAACATGTAATGATGTAAACGTTCACAACATATTATATTTTTAATTAACAACACATTCTTATTCACAATATATAGTGATGTAAACATTCACATTCACATTCGTATGTTTTAATATGAATATTCACATCATGCCATTGACAACACAATGAGAAAAATTCATTTCAAATTAATGTAAATATAATGATGTGTGTACGAGCACGAAATATTCTTCTCGTATAATCCTGTTGATCAAGTTTGCGTTCCTCCAAACGTCGTCGCTTTACTCCCTGAAAACACAAACGTGAGCTAGCCGGTGGGTGTGTGCCAGATACCTCTCCAATGCCTAAGTCAGCAAAATAGACAGTAGACAAAAGCTCTGTGTATTCGAGAATCAAAGTTGTGATACCTGTACATAGGTCCTCCTATGAGCTTTTATAGATTCCATGTGGCACAATCCTAGTAGAACTCTTACTCCTCAATGTAGAGTCTTCCTAGGAATCACATCTCTAAAAGATAATACTTATCTCTTAACACTGTTATCACTGCTTTAACCAAGTGAAATGGTTTTACCTCGGTAGTATGACAAAACGACCAAGCTAACACTGCCATGCTTAAGCGGCAGATTTAACTGAGCTTCACCTAGCTCGATTCCACCTTGCTCTTACAATTCGGCTTCCTATACCTCGGTTCAGCATACTTCAACCGGGCTATCTCAGTCATTTACGAGCTAATTAGGCCCAATGGCGTAGCCCATTCTACTCAGCCCACAGCTTGGCTCACTTCTACCCAGTCCTAGCTCGGCCCAGATTTACACATTTTACCCTCTCAATTGCCCCTTAATGCCATCTGCAACGCATGATTTGGGATTATTCTTCTCCAGCCGATCTAGAAACATTCGAGCCAACCGAGCTCATCTTCCACCGGGCTACCAGTGAACCCAGTCCATAAACGTCTTTTCAATTGCCCTGCACGTCTGAATCGTTTTCTATTCTTTTGGACACGTGGCAAGCTCTCATTGGCCAAGTATAGTTGTCACAGCCATCTTCATACTCCGCAAATTTTGAACAGTGCCGCCCTTTCTATGCTTTATACAAAAACCCTACTTTTTGAACGAAACACACCACTGTTCATTTTCTCTCTCTTGCCCTCTGAGCCTCCATTTTCCCAATCATAGCACCTGCAAAGCTTGCGCTCTCATTTCCATCCTTGAGGTTTTGATCTGCGTCCTTTTATCTTAAAACTGTAAGTGCCTCAATCCTTCATTTTTTCTGTTTATTTCGTGAATATGTATAGTATAGTCATGTATATACACATATATTTTCCAAAACACACTCTTGTAGTTTTGCACAAATGGGTAGGGACCATGAAAACTCAAAAACCACACCCCCAGACCATAATTACCTTAGCTGAATCCTTAATCAATCTGGAATGCAATCCTTTTGATCGAGAATAATACCATGACCGAACTAGGAACCAGTTTGTGATAGGTGCATACTTCGACCGAACTACAAAACCATACCCAATAACCGAGCTAAAAACTCGTGTTTTGACTGAGCTAAGATCCTTAATTCTCAATAACCGGGCTAAAAACTCGCGCTATGACCGAGCAAAGGGTTGCAACCCACTTAGCCGATCTAGAGTTATTTTTATGTATCCTTCTTTTTTAGCCCGGTTCAGTTGTCTGGGCATAACACTTTTTATCTCTCATTTGCAGACTTTGACTAGGTTGGCCAGGCACACCTTTGCACGCTCAACTGAGATATTCAACGTCATCTCACCACTGAGATAGGCTACCGCGCAAATTTATAAACAAATTAAGTTAAATGGGTAAATACCGATTCTCAGTAAACTCCCCTAGGGCCATCGCCGAATTCTGCAAGGACTACAACATTCCTGACGATGTCTATCTTTCACTAGCCGAACTAGATACCACGCCATGGGGAAAACCGAGCTTTGTCCCATTTACCGTAATATCCATTGTAGAAGCCGGTCTTCGATTTCTCATTCAGCCACTCCTTTGTGAATTCCTTAGACAGACAAGACTCTGCCCCACTCAGCTCTCCACAAATTCATATAGAATAATAAATGGCATCGCCGAGTTAAACCGCCGGCTTGGCCTCAACCTCGATTTAGCCGAGCTATTCCATCAATACTCACTCGGCCAAAATGAAGATGGCTGGGTGTATTATTTAAGAAGAAGAAGACGCCGAGAGAAAATAATTAAAAATACACCGGACAAAGACGTGAATGACGACGACTTCTTTTGGGTTTCTCGCAATTTTGAAGATCAGGAAGCCTAGATACCGGGCTACAGTATTAACTAGAATAAAGGAACAACCGTTATGAATACCTTGGCTTAGTTTGTCTGTTTTTTGCTCTTGTTGTTTATAACTCTTATACCGCACTAACCGTTGTCTTTCCCCTTATGCAGACTTGAACCAGCTAAAGTCACAATACCAGTACCCCAACCTAGACGCTCTTCGCGCCGCACTTCGATACCATCACCGAGGTTGGGCTGAGCGTTTGAACTTTGAACCAACATATAGATATAGTGGTAGGAGGAAGACTAGGGTAACTGACTTCCTCCTCGAACTATCACCAGAACCGGATCCAACTCTTCCCCAAATCAACCTCATTCCCTTAACCAAAGAACAAGAGATGGCCAAGCGCTGAGCTGTTCGAGCACTGATCACCGAGACAACATCAACTCCAGACGGCGGAATTCAAACCGAGACAACACAGTCCGGTCAAACAACCGCGGCAGTGGTGGCCCTCCCAACTTTCCGAGCCTCATCATCTCGGTCAAACAAGCGGGCGCGCTCTACTTCAACCAAACCGCAACGAATGTTTGATGAAGATGACCGCGTGCTTCCAGAAACAACGCAGCCAAGTCCTGAACTAAGACAATCAAACCAAGCTAGCCCTTCAGAGTGGGCTCCAAAAATAACTTACAAGAACCGAGCCATAACGAACACAAACTCAGTGGTGGCAGATAAACACCACACGCTAGCATTCAACCTTGCTAAAAGCGTATGTCTGCCACCAGACATGGAACATCACGATCATTTGACCGAGCTAAAGGCCATCCGTTCACCAAATCAATGGTTTTGGTAAGTGCTCTCCTTGTTTGATTTCCAATTTATAGTTCTGTTCGCTCGGCTTTAATCATGATCGATGTCTCTCCTTTTGTAGGCCATGCAGAAGAACCACGTTGCTCACAAGCGCGTGTTGGAGCTGCGTAAGACAACACGACTGGCGGTAGCAGAAGCCAACACCAAGACGGCCGAGCTAAACGAAGCCAGGAAAAAAATGGCCAAGCTCTAAACTGAAGTCGCCCGACTTACCGAGCTGGTTAACTCAGTAGAAGCGAACAAGCAGAAGGCCCTGGCCGAAAGGAAAGATCGCTATCTACGTGAGTTGGCCAAGCTTGAGAAGAAAAAAGATGCCAAGATCGCCAAGCTGAAAAAAAGCCGCGGATAACGCCGAGGACCGGGGCTACAAAGAGGGGGAGACCACATATGTCTTGCAGTGCGAGGCTACAAAAGACATCTTTTCCAAATGTGGCTGGAAGGTAGCTGTTGTGAACCTCGATCTTGGCCTAGAAATCGAGGTCTTTCAGAACCCTCCCCCTCACTTGATCCCTAGTTATATGGAGGATTATGCCAACGCCATCCAACAGAAGCTTCTCCAAGAGGGGGAGGAGGAAGAAGGATCACCTGATTCAAACAACGCCCCAAATGCTCACAATGATCGCGGTCTTCAAACCGTTCAAACAGCTCGAGTGGAGCCACCGGTGTCAAGCACGATTGATGATGCACCTTTGACCGATATACCTGTTGAAACCGGGCTACCAAGTGGCGAAGCTCGGGTTGACCTTGATGCAGATTTGGACGACCTCTTGGCTTGATCTTTTTCTTCTTTTGATGTTCCACTCTTGAAAGAATTTGTAGCCGGGCTTAAAGCCCCTCCTCTTGTAGTGGATCTTTTTCTTATGGAATGAAATCTTCAATTTTCCAGTCTTTTTGTTCGGTTCACTCCATATTTGTATTTATTTTTCAGCTTTGATTGTATGAGGAACTCAAAGCTTGGTTTCTAAGCTTTAATATTTTCAAACCGAGATATTCATTTCGGTCAAAGTACTTTGTAATCAGTTTACTTTATGTTGGTCATCCCTGTCAACTTTCTTCAGCCTAGATCCTGATCTCGGCTGAAGAGGGATAAATGTTGGTTATTCCTGCCAACCTTCTTCAGCCTAGATCCTTATCTTGGCTGAAGAGGGATAAATATTGGTTATTCTTGCCAACCTTCTTCAGCCTAGATCCTTATCTCGGCTGAAGAGTGCTAAACGTTGGTTATTCCTGCCAACCTTCTTCAGCCGAGGTCCTTATCTTGGCTGAAGAGAGCCAAACGTTGGTTATTCCTGCCAACCTTCTTCAGCCTAGATCCTTATCTCGGCTGAAGAGAGCTAAACGTTGGTTATTCCTGCCAACCTTCTTCAGCCGAGGTCCTTATCTTGGCTGAAGAGAGCTAAACGTTGGTTATTCCTACCAACCTTCTTCAGCCTAGATCCTGATCTTGACTAAAGAGAGCTCGATATTTGGTTATTCCTGCCAAACTTTCTGATTGCTCCTGCTGGCAATGACTGAGAACAACTTTTAAAGTAGAAAGACTTATGCTGAAAAAACTACTTGTTTTATTTGAAAAAGGGAAAAAATTACAAGTACTTTAATGGAAAACTAAAAATAAAATAATTTGAGATTTGCAGTGTTCCATGGTCTGGGAATAGCCTTGTTGTCTCCACTTCCAAGTGATATGCCCCTTGATCAAGTTTGCGCTCCTCCAAACGCCGTCGCTTTACTCCTTGAAAACACAAACGTGAGCTAGCCGGCGGGTGTGTGCCGGATACCTCTCCGATGCCTAAGTCAGCAAAATAGACAGTAGACAAAAGCTCTATGTATTCGAGAATCAAAATTGTGATACCTGTACATAGGTCCTGCTGTGAGCTTTTATATATTCCATGTGGTACAATCCTAGTAAGACTCTTACTCCTCAATGTATAGTCCTCTTAGGAATCACATCTCTAAAAGATAATACTTATCCCTTAACACTATTCTCACTGTTTTAACCAAGTGAAATGGTTTTACCTCGGTAGTATGACAAAACGATCGAGCTAACACTGCCATGCTTAAGCGGTAGATTTAACCGAGCTTCACCTAGCTCGATTCCACCTTGCTCTTACAATTCAGTTTCCTGTACCTCGGTTCAGCATACTCCAACCAGGCTATCTCAGTCATTTACGACCGAGCTAACTAGGCCCAATGGTGAAACCCATTCTACTCCGCCCACAGCTCGGCTCACTTCTACCCAGTCCTAGCTCGGCCCAGATTTACACATTTTACCCTCTCAATGTGAATATTCATTTTAATTACATGATGTGAATATTCACATCATGTAATTGACAATACAATGACAAAAATTTCATTTCAAATTAATATGAATATAATGACAGTCAACATCTTGATGCATGAAAACTACTAAAACATAATGACAATCAGCATTAAATATCAACATTAATAAGGGACAGGAGAGATTGGGAGTGTTTTGGTCTTCTTACCTCAAATAGGATCTAGTGGAATAGTAAAAAAGAATATGGGATAGATGAAATAAAATTCTTAAAAAGAGGACTTATCAAAAAAACTCTTAATTGAAAATAGTAAGTATACTAAAAATAAATAAATTATAGAATAACGTGGCAATTGATAATAATATTTTTGTAATTATAAATTATAGAGATTCTCTCTCATCCGTGTTTGGACCAGAGAGAATAGTATGAACAATGGATTTGTGCTACGCTTATTTCATTTTATAATTTTTTTTATTTTTCTATAGAGCAACATACTAATCAATGTTTTAATTCTAAATAAATTCTCTAATAGTAGTCAACTGCAACATCCAGAAAAATACCCAAAAAATGAAAGTTGTTGATTTAGGGTTGGTTAGGGATGTTCTAAAATAATGTACTTTTTGACTTATTGGCATATATGGGTTAGGTTTGGGTTGGGTTTGATGTGATGTGTTAGAAAGGTGATGTGATTTAAATAAGATGATATAACTTAAATAGCATAGTGACTTTTTAACTTTTTATATTATTTAGTTTATGTCAAACCAACCCTTATTTTCACTTTTTTCATTTAAGCATTTCATTTTAGATGGGCCAGGACATGCCCAAATAAAGTGTATTTTGCCCTCTGTCACACATTAATTGATTTTTCCTTAATTAAAAATTAAATTAAAACACAAAAAATAGGAAAAATTAGTGCAACATTCTTCTTCCAACTTTATATAGTTGGAGAGGTCTAAAAAAAATTTATTTTTATTTTATTAACTAAGATCTCTCGATAAAATTTATCTGTGATCATACCAAAAAAATTTCTCTGTGTCAGGGCTAAATAGGTTGAAATTTCCCTGACAGGTTGAAATTTCTGAGTCGGGTATAAATTTCTCTGAGTTGAAATTTTTCTATGAAAATGTTAAGAGACCCAAACTATTATGAAAATATTATATATTATTTATCTTATAAAATTTTAATATTAAGTACCTTAAAAAAATTCTTCCAAAAAATAGATGTGATTTTGAAAACAAAATAAATTTATATATCACTCTTTTCTTTTTATATATCATTACTCTCTCTTCTAAACATTAAAAAAAATAAAAAATTTCACGCAGACCACCTCAGCGTTTTCGATATCATCCGGACTGTCGGTATGGAATGCGTTTGTGCTGGAGATCGTGATGACCTTCGGTTTGGTCTACACCGTTTACGCCACGGCCATTGACCCCAAGTCAAAGTGCAATGTCCATCACCATTGGTTTCATCGTCGGAGCTAACATTCTTGCCGGCAGCGCCTTCGACGGGGCCTCCATGAACCCAGCTGTCTCATTTGGGCCTGCACTGGTCAGCTGGAACTGGACCAACCACTGGGTCTATTGGGCTGGCCCACTCATCGGAGGTGCCATTGCTGGGGTTTCTATGGGCTTGTTTTCATTGCCTAGCACAGAGTGTTTAGGGCATAATTATGAAATATTTTCAATCTTTAGATTACTCATACAACAAAACACTACACACTAATCAAAGGATAAAAAATCTTCATGGTGCATTTTATGATATATTTTTCATGATTCCTAACATTTCACTTTTGTTTTTCATTTTGTTGTTTTGAGAATTGGCTACAATTGATTTCACTGTCATTGTCATATTGGGCCATTATGTCACTCATTTTTTAAACTGTTGGTTTGTAGTGTACAATCCATGTGCTTCAATTATTTTTATGGGGTGTCTATTTTGTGTCACAAATGCATCCACATTTTTCATTTATGTGAATTCTAGGCACGTATGAATAAATAATTTAGATGTATTTGAGGTATTATAATATGAGACACTAAAGTATTTTTTTTATTCTTTTGTGTCTTTTTTCGGCTAATGTGATTTGATTTTATTTTATTTTTAAAATTTTTATCACGTTTGCTTGCTTGAATGTTTCTTATTTGTGTCGCGAACAATAATTTTATTGACTAAATATTTTATTCAACTTGAATTCTATTAAAAAAAATTATGTTTGAATTAAATTTATATTTTAAAACCCTTTTAATTTCATTACCACATGCAAAGACCCTTGTCTTTTTCTTTTTTCTTTTTTTTCTTTTTTTTATTAACATATCTATAACATATATAAAAAGAACGTAGCCTCAAAGACCGCGGTATAATGCACCTGGTTCTCGTCGTGTTCAAGCATCAATCGAGGTCAACCCATAACTTGCTTCTTGGTCCTAGAAATCACCCAAGTTGGTGTTTCAAAGCAGTAGAGCCCTGAGCCTAGCGTCCATGAATGTGCACCATGTGGTGGGAAGAAAGCGGTGCTTTTGTTTGCTTCTTCAATTGGATTTATCCTATTTTACAAAAAAGAGGAAGTCAGTCGGTGCACAAAAGCATATATACCAATAATCTATAACAAAGGCTTCTGACAGAGTCCATGTGAGGTGACCGAATAATGAGGATTCAATGCGAGATTTCCATGTATGTTGTCTAGAGTGTTCTTGTGGCAATGAACTGATTGTCCAGAGTGCTTATGTGGCAGTGAACTAATTGTATTAAATCATATATACACTTACGAGTTGGAATTCACCGTGTCTAGAGATCAACTCCCAAACCGCACAATCAGGTATGCCATTGTCATAAACTTTGTGTTCTTTTTGCAGATATTTGTATTGATTTTATTGTGAGAATGCATTTTGAATCTTACAAATTAGGCATGATTGTTGTTGTAAATATTAGAGTTCTATTAGAGGAGTGGTTGTATTAGAGTCATTAGAGGAGTGATTGTATTCTCCTATCAGAGGAGTGATTGTATTCTCCTTTTTGGTTTAGGAGTTAGGGCTATATAATCTAAGGTCTTGTTGTAAAAGTCGTTAGAGGAGTGATTGTATTTTCCTATCAGAGGAGTGATTGTATTCTCTTTTTTGGTTTAGGAGTTAGGGTTATATAATCTAAGGTCTGATTGTAATCAAACATACGATTGAATATACAGAAATACAGAAAACTTACATTTATATGCTTGTATATTCTCTTGGTGTTTGTAAGCATATAACTTGCACACAGCGTGCTTGACAATATGCCCATGAGAGAGATGTTATTTTGTTAATATGCATTTTTGCTTATGAGATGCCAATTTCATGTTAAATATGATTGATATATTGCCAAGAAAAGATTGTCGACACCCCTTATATTTTGTAATCACTTTTTGTAGAGCTTGAAAAGAAAAGGAAGGACAAATATGACATTTTTCATGGAGAACAATTTAGATGTTTGATTAACTTGTTTAGAGTCAATTTAAGTCTTATTACACACACACAAACACACATATATAGAGTTGGATTGCTGTTGGACTGATTTGTTGATGTTTATTGAGCTTTGGGAGTCAAGGGTAGTTTGATGTATTAACCAACTTACTGGCTACCACTAATATTTCACCTGCAACTAAATTTTATATGACTATAACTTTGGTTCCATATTTCTTTTGTTACAATTAGAATGAGGGCTGCTGTTTTTCTTTTTCTTTTAATATATTTTCCTAAATAAATAGTTTGACGTTGCTTAAATAATAATGCTAAATTGCGTTATGCTTCTGGTTTTTATATAGCTAAAAAACTTCAGGGTTTATGAGACGATGAGAGTTTTACAAAGTGAGTTTGAATTTATGATTTCTTCAAGAATTTGTATAGGGTTTTTAATTGCATCTTCTTCATTATTTGGGTTTTAAAATAATTTAAAGATCACTGTGCATTTTATGTCATTCACTGATTTAAATGATTGTGCATGTAGTTAACTTCTTCGCATTTTATATGGTGCATTTAGGTGAGGAAAAAATGACCTCTGTAGACACCCCATTTTTGACCGACCTTAAGACTCAGACGTCACCGATTGAGCGCTCGGTGATGTTGCATATTGTGCTCGTTCAGAAGTCTCAGAGTCGCGGCCGTGCGCCCTGCCTCCGGACTTCCGAACCCTCTTCTGTGCCTTGTCTCGGTTTGCGAACCAGACTCGATTTTCTCTGTTTTCTTTCCTGAGGGAAGGGAGTAGTCCCGTAGACTATCTCCCGGTGGCCGTGAGCTACTTTTCGTGGCCGTAGGCCATTTTGCCCATTTCGGAGCCCGGTTCCCGGTTTTCGGAGCCGTTAGGCCGTGTGCCTCGGTTCGGGACCGCCCAACCATCTCCGTCTTCTCCGGTTTTTGGCAGAGACCTCTTTTTTAATATTCCGAGGAACACTGGGGCCCCTGATGCCCACTTCGTGGCCGTATGCCACTTTCGGTGCCTGTAGCCGGTTTTCGGGACCCCAAACTGCGCGGTTTTGGTCCCGAGCATTCATTTCGCATCCGTTTTCTCCGGTTTTTGGCAGGTACCTCTGTTTTGTCATTCTGAGGGACACTGGGGTCGCAGATGCCCACTTCGCTGCTGAACACCACTTCCGGCACCTGCAGCCCATTTTCGGGATCCCGAATTACTCGGTTTTGGCTCCGGGTGTTCATTTCTCATTAGTTTTTGTTCAAACTTGGCAGGTACCTCTGTTTCAACATCAGGAAGATCACTGGGGGGGGAGAAGCCAGCAATTATCTCAGATAACCAGTTTCGCTCCTCCGGAGCCCGTTTCGCTCACTTCCGGGCCAATGTTGAACATCCTGGGGGTGTTTTCTTCCAACCAAAGCTACATATTTGTGATCAGGGCATATGGGAGGACACCAAAAGAGCATGGTCGGCCAGAAATTATGGATTTCATTTTTGGGCCTCTCCTTCAAGCTCTATGTTGTGACACCTGCTTCAGTGTTGCCAATTTCCGACCTTGGAACCTTGTTGCACACATCTGGGAGGACCCTAAAAGTTGGTGGTCGGCCAGCAATTGTGCATTTCATTTTTGAGCCTCTCCTTCAAGCTCTATGTTGTGGCTCATGCTTCAGAGTTGCCAGATTCCAACCTTGGGGCCTTATTCTACACACATGAGAGGACACCATTGCATGGTGGTCGGCCAGCAATTTGCAACTTCATTTTTGGGCCATGGCCGGCCGGCCAGGAGGAGTGGCTGGCCGACCAGGTGGGGTGGCCGGCCGGCCACCTCCCAGAAAGTTACCTGGCCGGCCAGCTTCTTGCTTTCCAGCCCATTCCAGCTGTCCAGCTACTTTTTGAAATATCCCTGTCCTTCCGGGGGATATTTTGGGAGGGAAAGCTTGGATGCTTTTCCCTCCCCTTTTACACCCCATTTTGCCTATTAAAGGGGTTGGGCAGCTCCTTCCTCAAGGTTACAAAAATTGCTCTCAAGAACCCTTCTCCAAAAACTTCCATCTCCATAGCCAAAACTCCAAAAAACTCTCAAGCTCCCTAGGCAATTCCTTCATCAACCCTTAGCTCCACCATCCCCACTACCTTTCCAGCAGCAAGGAAGTGTTCTCCAGTGGCTAAGAAGCACCAAATTCAGGCCAAGAGGTAGCAACAATCGGATCTTCAAGGGTAAGTCTCCAAATCTCTTTTTGTAGCATAATTTTGCTTCCTATTTCTACCCTATTTCCTTTCATTTTTTGGGCTTTGACCCCTACTTCTTTTATGCTTATTTTGAGCCCCTCTACAACTTTGTAGAAGGGCTCAACCTCATTTGGCATTTCTATCATATACTTGTTTCAATATCACTTTTTATGCCATTATCTTGCATACTAATTTTAGCCTATTTGAATTTGTTTTTGGGGCTCCGACCCATACTGATTTTGTGCTTATTTTGAGCCCCTCTACAACATTGTAGAAGGGCCCAACCTCATTTGGCCATTCTATACACCACCTCTCTTTGAAATCCATTTTAGGCCCTAAATCTTGCATATTTTGTAGCCTTTTGTTCTTGTGGTTTTGGCTCTTGGTCAGAGCTAAGAGGGGTCTTATTTTGACCCCCTTTACATGTTTCATGAAGAAAGTTTTATCATTTGGTGTGTGCTTTGCATGTCTCTTGTTATAACCTCTTTTGAGCTCCATTTTGCATGGAATTGTTAGCATGATTTTATTCTGATTTTGGGGTTTCCATAAACTGAATATATGCTTATTTTTGGGCCCTCTTCAGTGTTGTAGAAGAAATTTTTTCCATTTGAATTTTCTATATACTACTTGCTTTGTAAATCCTCTCTTTTACCGTATTCTTGCGAGCTATTGTTGCCATGTCTATGCTTACATTTTGGCCATGTTTATTACTGAAAAATGCCATATTTGGGACTGCCTTGCTACTTTTCTTGCTGCCATGATCATATTTTGCATGAATAGCATGGCTATAGGCCATTTCGGGGCTTAATTTCGCATTTTCGGGATGATTGCATGCTTCGGGTATCATTTCGAATTGTTTCGGGGCTGTTTCCCCCTTCATTTAGGTGCTGAAATATGGTTTGCATGCTTGCATATCATTTCCTATGTCATTTCATGTCTTAATGCATTGCCTCGGTTTGCGTGCCCGTGTGCACGCACTTCGAGGCACCTCTGTTTTATCCGACGGCCTCCTATGTGAGTGAGCTGAGGCTCTCCCATGTTGGTGTAAGCCCATCGTGGCATTCCGTATGCCATCTCATTGCATTTCATCATCGCCTCGGTTTGCGTGTCCGCGGGCACGCACTTCGAGGCACTTCGGTTTTATCAGATTTTACATCGCACATCATCGCCTCGGTTTGCGTGTCCGTGGGCACGCACTTCGAGGCACTTCGGTTTTATCCGATTTTGCATTGCACATCATCGCCTCGGTTTGCGTGCCCGCGGGCACGCACTTTGAGGCACTTCGGTTTTATCCGATTTTGCATCGCACATCATCGCCTCGGTTTGCGTACCTGTGGGTGCGCATTTCGAGGCACTTCGGTTTTATCCGATTTACATCCCATTTCATCATTGCCTCGGTTTGCGTGTCCGTGTGCACGCATTTCGAGGCACTCTGTTTTATCCGGCTTGGCATTACGTATGCCTCTGCCTCGGTTTGCGTGCCCGTATGCACGCATTTCGAGGCACTCTGTTTTATCCGGCTTGGCATTGCGTATGCCTCTGCCTCGGTTTGCGTGCCCATCTGCACGCATTTCGAGACATTCTGTTTTATTCGGTTTGCATTGCGAATGCCTCTGCCTCGGTTTGCGTGCCCGCGTGCACGCATTTCGAGACACTCTATTTTATCCGATTTGCATGTCATTCTGCATCGCCTCGATTTGCGTGCCCGTGTGCACGCATTTCGAGGCACTTCATTTTCGTCTCACGGCATCTTATGTGAGTGCGGCTAAGGCTCTCTCATGTTAGTGTAAGCCCAATTTGCATTCTGTATGTCTTTTTTTTTTGGTTCTGTTGCATCCTGTATGCCATTTCCTCGGTATGCGTGCCCGCGGGCACGCATTTCGAGGCATTTCATTTTAGTCTCATTGTGTATCATATTTCATGTCATTTCACGCCTGTATGCCATCGCCTCTGTTTGCGTGCCAATGGGCATGCATTTCGAGGCATCTCGTTTTCATAGCATTGCGCATGCTAGGATTGTATGTTAGTTGCATTTCATGCATATCATGCATATTGCACAGGAAACGAGGTACGTTTCGCACTCCGAGTGGCGGAACGGGTCTCAATTCCCAAGTCGCCGACACTCCGGATTATCCATGATGGAGTTAGGTTTTGTTATGTCATCATTTGCATTAATCTGATATTGAGTTGTGCAATCCGGTTCCTCGGCCATCATGCATCGAGATACGTGATTGATGGCACGAGGATCGAGGCATGCATATATTTGTGAAATACATTGCTATGCCCTTTTCCTGCTCTCTGTTGCAGCAAAATGAAGAATCAGCAAATTTCCGGAGTCTGGCGCGCATTTCAAGGAATACTGCAAACAGAGGCTAATTGGGGCATCCCAGTGGATTTCCGCGCCAAAGCAGCCCGGCATACATCATCGATCAACAGCGAGGCAGTCCCTGGCTTGTATGCCAGTTTACAGCTTTCTTAGTTAATTTGGTTAATTAATTAGAATTTGTATATTTCGGACTGTATATTCTCTTATTCGGATTGTATTATTATTTATTCGGACCCTCTGCGCGAGGGCATAACTGTAATAAGTGTGGGTGAGTGTGATGTATGTCTTCCAACCCCCATTTCTTTCTCCCTTTTATTTACCTGCTTACGATGGTTAGATATAGGGCATATTTCAATTAGCATACAGTATGACAGCATGTTTGCATCATTCATCTGTTTTACACGCACCGGGCTCGGCGCATCATACAAACTGCATTTGTATTTCAATTCCAAATTGAATACGTGATAGTTGTAGCATTCCACATGCCATGTTTAGAATAGCCGAGCCTGCTATAGTTTGCATTTTTGCATGTGTTGCATTAGGCATTCTGTATATTTTAGGATCATGCATGATTTCTAATCGGTTTTCGGTTTTGGCTTGGAGTACTCGGTAAGTTTTATGCTTTAGCATCCTTGCATGTGTGTGAGTGACTGCCATGAAAGCATGCTTACCATGAGGCTATGTGCTTATGTGATATAACTGCCTTGAATGCCTGTGGGTGGAGGTTGAGTTATCTGAATTGGGACAATTCATCAAATGTTTGTTAAGCCCACTAGATAGTGGCAAAATCACTGTTTTTCTAAGCCCACCTGAGGGTGGCAAATCCGCATTTTAGCCTACCTGCGGGTAGCAAACCATTTTCAAGCAAACAAACATGAAATGTTTTGTTCCAATTCAGACGACCCAGTCTATACTTGTTTGCTGCGAGCATCACATAGTAACCTAGGCTAATAAACCGGAATAAGAACATACAATGTTTTCAAAAACAGATATCATGGTTAGTAGAGGCCGGTCTTTGACCGGGCGAGCGGGGGTGCTCACGATGTGACCTTCCCCAATCGTACCCAAGTTCCCGAGCCAACTTTGGTGATGACGGACACGTGGCCTTTTGGCACCGAGTCAGGGTTTCCTAAATTTCCCATTTTAAAATATTTAGGTGGCGACTCTGTTATCTGGCAAAGCAGTCCATGTTTGGCACTTCTTTCAAAAAATCTGTTTTTCTCAAAACGATTTGCCGGATTTGGACTCTTTGGTTCGAGATTTGGAACCGCAACAAAATCGAGTCCGAACTGTAGCGAGGTCCCTCGCGGGCTTGTTACAACCTCCATGACCATTAATTTATTCATGTGCATTTTCAATTTTTAGAGAGTCATTTTTGTTCATGCGCGTATTTAAGAAACATTCAAAAGAGAGAGAGAGAGAGAGAGAGAGAGAGATTGATAGAGAAATAAATAAATTTAAATAAAATAAAATTAACATACATTTTTATCTATCATGTATATTTCTATCTTTGGAGAATCATTGTGGCAGTATTTTTTACATTTAAATTATGAACACATTAAATTAATTAATGTACATTATACTTCATTTGTTTTAAGTATTATTGAATAGAAGTGCTGGCTGGTAAGGAGGTGATAGCTGGGGAGTTAAGGTTTCATTCTATTATAGGGTGTGGTGGACATGTTTAATGTGGATAGGGAAATGGACCGGAGTGTGGCTTTGTTTTTTCCACATAATTAGTACTCATTTATGTACCAATACATTGTAGATTGTGGAATAAACATTACTTAGCCACTAGGAGCTCCTGGTGCTTACACAATGTACATAACAATTATCTTCTCTATAAAACTCATGAATAGAAAATCATGTTAACATGATCTTTGGATATTATTTTTGTGGTAAGATTCCACTCATATTCTTAAACAGTCTTCTTATGGTGATCCTTCTTATTTTGCAACATGTATAAGTGAAAGCTTCACTACTTATTTGGACCACTGTACCTAGGTACAATTGGTCCTCCTATTATCCAGGTAAAGAAACTGATCTAGATTGTATGAAATGCCTAATATAGAACACCTTGACATATTAAGTTAGGTCACTACAACAAAAAGTATAATTAATAACATTTGTTTATAGCATTTTTTAATAAATGTTATAAAATAGAAGGTATACATAGCATTTTTTAATAAAATGCTGTAGAAGATTTTTAAATAATAACATTTAATCTTTTATAGCAATTGTTTATATTTTAATAGCAATTGAAAACCATTGTTAAAGGTTAGCTAATGCGGAGCTTATTTCTACATGCTATAGCAAAGAAAGAATGCTATTGAAACCTTGAAAAAAAAAAAAAAAAAAAAAGCGAAGAAAGGCGCTCAAAATTTGCCGCGAATTTTTCCACTCAGTTTCCATCTCTTGCACGTCCCCTCTCTTGCGTTGATTTCTTCCAAGTAAATCGCAAATCGAGCATTCCAAAAAAACCCTAGAAAACACTTGGAATTTGTTTCAAGTTTTGCGTTTGATTTGGCAAGTTCGTGTCTCCGATTGGACGAGTTGGTCGATTAAGTGGATCAAAGCTGTAGGGAGTTGATTTTGCTTGGGAACAGATTGTAAGTAATATTTCTCTAATTTTTTTTATATTGATTGATACATGCATGTTGTTTTTTGTGTATAATTTTTGGGCTGGATTGATTTTGCTTGTGCGTGTATATATATATATGTGTGTGTGGATTGGGTTTTGATTTTGTTGATTGTATGGATTGGGTTTTGATTTGGTTGATTTTGTTGATTGCAACGATGCTTGTGGAGACCCCAAAGTGTAGTCACGCAGTCCCCAAATCCATCCACCACCATTGTTAAGAATCTCTCTCTCTCTCTCTCTCTCTCTCTCTATTCTAAAACAGAGATGAGATACAAATCTATATGACCCAATAACCAAAACAAACTACACACAACCGAACAACTCTACATTAAGAGTCCATATTTGTAAAATGCAGACTGTTTATTATTAAAAACTTGGTAGATATGAATCAATCATGTTGTGCCGAACACCTGACATAGTTATATCTTATTGTAACAAGCCCGCCGGGGACCTCGCTACAGTTCGGACTCTCGCATTTTGTGTCGGTTCGTAATCTTGAACCAAAGAGTCCAAATCCGGCAAATCGTTTTGAAAACAGATTTTTTTTTTTAAAGAAGTGCCAAACATGGACTGCTTTGCCAGATACAGAGTCGCCACCTAAATATTTTTTTTAAAATGGGAAATTTAGGAAACCCTGACTCGTGCCAAAGGCCACGTGTCCGTCATCACCAAAGTTGCCTCGGCTCGGGAACTTGGGTACGATTGGGGAAGGGCATAACATGCAAGCACCCCCGCTCGCCCGGTCAAAGACCGGCCTCTACTATCCATGATATCTGATTTTGAAAACATTGTATGTCCTTATTCCGGTTATTAGCCTAGGTTACTATGTGATGCTCGCAGCAAATAAGTATAGACTGGGCCGTCTGAATTGGAACAAAACATCTCATGTTTGTTTGTTTGAAAATGGTGTGATGGTGCTACCCGCAGGCAGGCTAAATGTGGATTTGCCACCCTCAGGTAGGCTTAGAAAACATGATGTGATTTTGCCACTATCTAGTGGGCTTAAAACAAACAATCAGTGATTTGTTCCACTCCAAATAACCCAACCTTCACCCACAGGCATTCAAGGCAGTTATATCACATAAGCAGTTAGCCTCATGGCAAGCATGCTATTCATGGCAACACTCACACACATGCAAGGATGCTAAAGCATAAAACTTACCGAGTACTCCAAGCCAAAACAGAAACTCATTAGAAATCATGCATGATCCTAAGTATACAGAAATGCCTAATGCAACACATGCAAAATGCAAACTATTGGCAGGCTTGGCTATTCTAAACATGGCATCTGAAATGCTACAACTAACAAGTATTCAACTTGGAAATTGAAATACAATGCAGTTTGTATGATGCGCCGAGCCCGGTGCATGCAAAACAGATGAATGAATGCAAACATGCTATCATACTGTATGCTAATTGAAATATGCCCTAATCTAACCATCATAAGCGGGTAAATAAAAGGGAGAAAGAAAAGGGGGGGGGTTGGAAGACATGCACGCACACACGCACCCTTATTACAGTTGTGCCCTCGCGCAGAGGGTCCGAATAAATATACAGTCCCGAATGAAAGAATAAGACAGTCCAAATATTACAGTTCGAAATAATATACAAATTTCTAATTAATTATCAAATTAAACTAGGGAAAGCAATAAAATTGGCATGCAAGCCAGGGATTGCCTCGCTTCTGCTGAATGATGTATGTTGGAGCTGCCTTGCGCGGAAATTCACTGGGATGCCCCAATTAGCCTCTGTTTACAATGTTATCTCGAATTGCGTGCCAAGCTCTAAAACGCTGTTGATTCCTGATTTTGCTGTAACAGAGAGCAGGAAAAGGGCACAGCAATGTATTTCACAGATATATGCATGCCTCGATCCTCGCGCCACCAATCACGCATACCGATGCATGATGGCTGAGAAACCGAATTTGCACAACTCGATATAGGATGAATGCAGATGAATGCTACAATGAAAACCTAACTCCATCATGGGTTATCCGGAGTGTCGGTGACCGGGGAATTGAGACACAATCCGTCACTCGGAGTACGGAATGTACCTCGTTTCCCGTGCCCGGGCTAACACCTATCCCGAACACAATGCAGTATGCATGATATGCATGAAATGCAACTAATATACAACCTAGCATGCACAATGCTATGAAATGAAATGCCTCGAAATGCGTGCCCACGGGCACGCAGACCGAGAGAATGACATACAGAATGCAATGGACATGAAATGACATATATAATGCAATGTGTATGAAATGGCATATGGAATGCAGAATGCAGGATGGACTTACACTGACATGAGTGAGCCTCAGCCACACTCTCATCAGAAGCCGTCTGATAAAATAAAGGTGCCTCGAATTGCGTGCCCACAGGCACGCGAACCGAGGCGGTGATGAAATGGGATGTAAGATCGGATAAAACAGAAGTGCCTCGAAATGCGTGCCCACGGGCGCGCAAACCGAGGCGATGCTCCACAACTAAAATCGGATAAATCCGAGGTGCCTCGAAATGCGTGCCCACAAGCGCGCAAACCGAGGCGATGACAAATACAATGCAAATGGTATACAATATGCAACGAAGGGCTTACACCAATTTGAGAAAGCCTCAGCTCACTCAAACAGGAGGCCATCGGATAAAACGAAGTACCTCGAAATGCGCGCACACGGACACGCAAACCGAGGCGATGCTCCACAACACAGAATCGGATAAATCCGAGGCGCCTCGAAATGCGCGCACACGGACACGCAAACCGAGGCGAGGCTCTAAAGCACCAAAATGACATGCGAATGAGATGTGGCAAATGGCATAAGGAAGATGCAAAATTCAGCAACTAAAATAATGCAAAAACAGCCCCCAAATTATGATAAAATTGCAACCGATGCCCAAAATGCGATGAAATGCACCCGAAATGGCCTACAGCCCTATTAAACATACAGAATATGGACATGGAATGAAAAATAGTGTCAAGGCAGCCCCTAAATTAGCATTTTATCAGCATAAAGCAAGGCCAAATAATGCTCACAAGTATGGAAACAAAAGCTTGCGAAAATACGGTAAAAGAGGGGAATTACAAAGCAAGTGATATGTACAATGCTCGAACCCAAAAAAACAGTTCTACAACATTTAAGATGGAACAAAAAATATGTACAAATGCAAGAGATGACAACCTCTAAATCAGTATGTATATATGCTAAACATAGCATGCAAAAAGGGGCTATAAAGAGAGGTATCATGAGCAATGACCAAACCACTTAAGACCCTTGACAAAAGGTGTAAAATAGACCAAAACAAGACACTCTCTAAGCCTGATGGAGGCTCAAAACAGAAGCTAAGTAAGCTTAATAAAGCATGCAATTTTAATGGCCTAAAGAGGGATATTGAAAGAGGTCTATCATGGAGACACCAAATGAAGTTGAGCCCTTCTACAATGTTGTAGAGGGGCTCAAAATGAGCACAAAAACAGTAGGTGTCAAAGCCAAAAACTAAAAGGAAATAAAGTAAATATTTGACTCAAGATTAGGCCAGAAAAAGGGATTTGAATGCTTACCCTTGAAGACAACTCTTTCGCTGCCTTATAGCCTCAATTTGCTGATCCTTAGGCCTTGAAGAAGCTCCCTTTGTTGCTGAAATGGAGCAGTGGTGGTGGTGCTGCTGGTGGTAGCTCGGTAGCGGGCTGCTATGTGAGAGAGGTGGCTGCCGTGGGTATGGGTTTGGTGTGGTGTGTAGCAAGTTGATGAGGGTGAGAGAGAGAGACCCGTGGGTGTGTAGCTGGGTTGCCGTGGGTATGGGACTGCCGAGAGGGAGAGAGAGAGATGTGTAGTGTGTGGTGATGGGTGTGTGTGAGCTGCTGGGTGTGTGAAACTATGGTATGCAAAAGTGTGGGTTGTTGAGAGGTGTGTTCATGGGTGTGTAGCTATGAAGTGAGAAGAGAGCCGTGTGGTGTGTGAGTGCAGTGGAAGGGTAGAGAGAGGTGATGGGTGTGTGTTGCTGCCGTGAGTGTTAGGTGTGGAGGGTGTATGCTATGTGTGTGATGGATACGGTGGTGGCTCGGTGTTGAGAGGAGAGTGAGTTGTGAATGTGATGGAGAGTGAGCTGTCAATGTGATGGAGAGTCAGTTGTGTGTCTGTATGGGTCTTTGTTTTTTTTAGAGTGAAAAGAGGAGGTGCAGTGTGTGAGGAGAAGGTGAGGATGATGGTGTGTGAGTGCTGGATCGGTGGTGAATGGGAGAGGAGAGAAATGGGTGGTGAATGGATGTATGGTGTGGCGAGTCGGTCTGCCGAGAGGGAGAGAGAGGTGAGTGGTCATGGGTCTCTAGAGAGAGAAAGGTTGGTGGTGAGTGTATGGTCTCATGCATGGGTGTGTTAGAGAGAGAAGAGAGATCGGTGGTGAAATGGGTCTCTAACCGTGTGTGTGCTCGGTGAAGTCGGTGGGTCTGCTGCCAAGAGAATCAGTGGGTGTGTTTGGCGAGCGAGGAGAGAAAGAGAGTTGGGTTTTCATGCATGGTGAGAGGTGGGTTTTTGCTGGATGGCTTGCTCGGCAGTGGGTGTGTCATGTGCATGAAGATGAAAGTGGTGATGTAGTATGCATGAAGATGAAGGTGGTGATGTGGTATGCATGAAGATGAAGGTGGTGATGTGGTATGCATGAAGATGAAGGTGGTGATGTGGTATGCATGAAGATCAAGGTGGTGATGTGTGTGTATGTCAATGGTGTATGGATGCTGCTGTGAGTGAATCCAAAAACTGTATCATCCCTCTCAAAAGGGATGTATATGCATATGTGTATGAGTGCCTTCCTCTCTTTACCCGTGTGTTGTGTGTGGAACTGTGTATGAGCATCGAAATGTGTGAATGATGTCCCCCCACCCTTCAACCTGTGTCTGCTCCGACTGTGTATGCATTTCCTAGGTGTGTGCTGTGAGAGAGGTCGGTTTCCTCTCCTTCTCCCCAAGCCCGTGTCCCCCCTCCACATGCATGTGTCTCCTGTGTATGGTGAAGTTGGCGGTGGTGGTCTGCCCAGAGGAGAATGTGTCTTTTCTCTTATTGTTTTTTTTTTATTCACCACGAGGCACCCATGAGGCCAACCAACAAACATAATCAAATATTTTTTGCTTTTCTTTTTGTTCTTTGCCTAAAACAAAAACTCACCGAAATTCTCTTTTTTTTTTTGTAATTTTATTTTGTTTTCTATTTTTTCTATTTTTGTTTTGTTTTGATCATCATCATTTTTTTTTATATATATATAATATCACATGCCATTTTATATAAACACACCTAAAAATTTATAAAAACACACAAAATCATATAAACTTATACAAAATGATAAATTCACATAAAAAACATTTTAATTTGACCAAAATGGGTGAACTTCGGGATTTCAAATCTCAATTTGATTTTTCTGGTGAGGATGGTCAAAATAAAGTGCCCAAGTCTTAGGGCCGGTCAAAATGGGGTGTCTACACTTATATGTGTTCCTTAGTGTGCTAGAGTCCTTGATTTTATTTTTTTCTTATTTGGCTTGCAAACAACCTATCCCTCTTGGTTTCAATTTAATATTTGTGATTCTTCCCTTGTGTATTTTTTTTTTTGGGTATGCATCACAAATGTCCATGTTGGAAAAGAAATGTACTGATCGTAAAATCGGAATTGCTAGTCTTAATACGTACTGCAATATTGTCAATCTTGTTCTAGTTAAAGCCATAAAGAATGTTCCTTGCTTGGCTTATCTGAACAAGTTAGCATGGTCCTTTGTTTTTCAAGCTGTTATCAGCAATTTGGTCCATTTTCCTGCTTGCCTGCTATAATCTGTTTTCTACTTCCAGTGTGTTTAGCTGTAAAATTGTGCATATAAGAAAATCAGCTGAAAGTTTTTTTGTCTTTTATTCTCTAGTTGGTGTAAGAATTTAGTGTTGAAGATCCTAATGGGAACCAAACAATCAGCCTTCTTTTTTTTTGTTTTTTTTTTGTTTCTGAATGAAGTTCAAAGTGAATCCATATTTGACATGTTTCTCAGTGAAAGATCTCCAATCAATAATTAGTGTCTTCTAGATTGCAATCCTTGCATTCAGCTTATTTCGAGCTTAAATTTTGTATTGAAATTATTTTCTTTCACTTCTGATATTCAGCATATCCATACCAGACCCACCTCTTTCAATCTTATTTATTATCTAAGTTGGTTGCTCCCCACCATTAATCATGTTGTCTGCAATTTGCATATATAATAAATAGCAAGTCTAATAAATAAATAAATAAAATATTTGTTACGTATTGTATGTAATTCAAATGGAAAGAGTCTAGTTTATCAAATTTATAGTTATAAGTTCAAGTCACACCCTTTTCTCTATTGTTTTTATTTTTATTTTTGGGAATAGAAAATTGGAAGTATAAAGAAAAAAAAAAGTTTCAACACACCAAATAGATGCTCAGATATATAATACAAGTTGAAAAATGATTTAGCAAGTCATTTTCAAGAATGACTTTTTAATATATATATATATATATATATTTTTAACCTTTTGGTGAGTGGGATGATTAGTAAAAGAAACTTAAGCTTTTGTCAGATGAATTGTTTAAGAGTGTTGAGATCATCATGCCCCATAAAACTTTATGACATTTCTAACATGTGGATTGTGGATATAGTTAATCTCTCTTTTATCACACATGGTATTGAGTGCAATGGTGACAACTCTAAATGAGATGGTGATAAGATGGATACACAAAAGGTGGAGTGGTCTTAACCCCTGCCCCCATTTGGAGCTCTTAATTTAGTTCTTAAAAAGATAAATCAATTATGCACAAATAACACGATTTATGTGATGCACTCAAAATTAGGGTTACGTTTACAATTGCTATGAGTTTATTATGATAAAAAAGGTTATAAGAGATTTCAAAGATAATTATCTCACTTTAATTATAGATACATAAAAAATTAGAACAATGTGTTATTAGGCCACAAATATAAAGAATAAAAAATAAAAAAAATTCCATATTTCAAAGTTGGATTTGCGATTGAATGCTAGGGTTTTGCTTATTAGGTGTATTTCTTTTTTTTTTTGATCGGCAAAAAGACTCTTTATTAATGAAGAAAGCAAAATATGCTAAAACTTACATCAATAATGATGGAAAGTGCAAAAACGAGCACTAAAACAAAGATTGGTGAGCAGCCAATCAGGAGGAACAAAAAAAACAGAAAAAACAACAAAAAACAGCCTACAGCAGTACTGCTGCAATTCAACATCATACCCCAAAAATTAGCATACACCTACAGCATACACTCTAAGACAACAAAACACCAGAAGCATTCAGTAGATAGACTGCCCTCTGCATCCCAGCTAAACTGCCCTCTGCTTACCAGCAGCATGCCCCCACCATACCCTCCCAGCCAGTACATTGGATTTGCTCAGCAACAGAGAAACAAGTCGTTTGGCCTCCTATAGTCACCACCCAGCAACAGGACCACCAATAGCAGAACAGATCAACCCAAATAACAGACCACAAATAGCATACACCAGCAGATGAGCACTGTTAGACATATCAGGAAGTGGCTTCCTCAATTCCTCACTGAACCTTGCATATCAATTAGATTTCAAGCCAGAACCCACCAGCTCCACCCTAAACAACAGACAACATAACAGCAGCAGACAACATAACAGCAGCAGACAACATAATGTAAAACATCAAAGTCCAAACCAAAATTATGCATCTGAATTTAAAACTGTGTCAATATACTGTTTACACCTGTCTGAAAGACCAACTTATCAAAGGCATCTGATTTAATGAAAGTAAAAAAACTCCTCACAATGGGGACTGAATGCCTTTCCTTGAATATAGATGATGTTTAGTTTATGAATTTTAGTTTATGAATTTTTCTTTCAATGATCAGCAATCAGGACATAGGGATAAAATTAGTTTATGAATCAGGACCTGCAAATCATTGGTTGGTTTGGACCTTTGGAAAGTCTTGATGAAAGAAGATATCTTTACAGCTATTGATTTGAAAGCAAAATGGAATGCTCTCAACAAATACAAATTGATTGATTGATTGATTAATTGATATAAGGAAGGAAGGAGGGGAGGGGAGGGAGGGGAGGGGAGGAAGAGTGAGTGAGAAAACGAAAACCGTTATTATTGTTGTAAGACAACCATATTCATTAGTTTATTTAAAGAAGGGAGAAACTACTGACAGTAAGACTCGATCCGAGTATCACACTCGATAAGACATCACAAACTCATTGGTCTTTATTCGATAGTCAAATTAACTAGCACAGATTAAGCAAATTGCTTTGACTAGTTTTTTAGTTAATTTGTTTGACTTTTAGGAATGTTGAGGGTATATGTACATAATACTAGTTGCAGAAAAATAAATATAAAAAGTTCTACATGGCACGAGAAACATAGAGAGTGGTGTTGGGTCCACACCCTTATCTGTGTTCAGTGCAACTAGCAAAGTTGTGAGGGTAATTAGAGAGCAACCCTTACCTTTGAAAAGAGACTGGAACAATTCCAGCTCTGTATTGAGCAATTTGCAAGAAAGCAGGCTCTGCCAGTTCAAAGTGTTGGAGGGAAGGGTTGCACCACCCACCATTGTCATTAGATTGAGGAAGGTTAGGTGGATAGAAGTTTGTAGCAGTCACAGTGATGGTCCCAGGGAGGCACAATTGTGGGTCACTGTTGCATTTGACCTGATAGCATGCCCCACAGCTGAAGCCATTGTTGAACAGAGCAGTGCTTAGTGCTGCGGTGTTAGTGCCATAGCCTTGGCTATACAAATTGCCATACCCACATGCACCTCCCGCCACACCAAATCAAGTATTAGAATCCCAAAACATTAAATTTATCAAATTTTACTAGAAAAATCTCATTCTTTTTAACAGTCAAGTTTACAAAACTCAAACAGAAGTCACAAAGTATGCTATATAACCACTAGAAAACATTACTTTAGAAAGTGTTGTTGGGTCCACAATGAAGTTCAACTTTTCATTGCTGTTTGGTGGTTGACAAATAGGAAGCTGTAGAGTGTGTATTAGCATCAGGTTGCTGAGGTTTATAAGGAGGTCTGGGTTTTAGTCTTTCCTCAGATTGGTGGTTCTTTGTTTCCCTATCTATCTGTGCTGATTCTGATAATTCTGTGCTAACTTTGCTTCTGAGGTTGGGATCTGTTGGTCTGCTAAGCTCTGCTACCGTGACAAGCTTGGCTTTAGTCTCAAGTTGGATTCATGTGTGGCTGGAGCTATGATATTAACCACTGATTTTGCACAGCATACTTAAGACCAGGTCTGATTTTGCTTTACAAATGGTGGCTGAGCTAGTGTGTAGCTGTCTGCTGTGATGATCTCTAGTGTAGTGTCGTCTGCTGGAATGGTCTCTGGCTACTGGTCTAGGGAGTTTGCTGCTATCTGCTGTGATGGTCTCTACTGTGGAGCTTGTTGCTGTCTGCTGGTCTGTCCTAGTTGAATGTCTGTGTTGGTCTGCTGATCTGTGCTTCCTTTTTTTTTTTGGCTTTTGCTTTTGGATCTTGCTTTCTAGATATATAGGATTTCAAATAGGTAGCAGTAATTGTGCATAAGTTTCACCCACTTCCAATGAAATGGAAAAATGAGTAACATTAAAAAGAAGGTATGTTGATAAACATGTCAGTTTTGACATTCACAAGAACTAGAATTGGAAATGTAGTTAAATGTAGAGAGACAGACACAAATGTCCAAACACATGCAAGCACAGCTGTATGAATGACATATATTAGCTTCATATGAAGTATAAATGGCCTGTACTTGCATGTCAACACAGAAACAAGCATGCATGATCTCCATTTATTGTTTTCTTTTATTCTTCCCCTCCCCTCCCCTTCAAGATGGTTTCACAAAATTCATATGTTGGTATATATTCACGTACTATAAATTTTATAAAAAAAATTAAATATTACTTAATATTATTTTTTATAATATTTTTAAAACTAATATTAAAAAATATTATTTTTAAAAATATTATCGCAAATGTCATATTGGCAACTATATTAGCGTTTGGTGCGTATGTGGCATTTTATGAAAAAGATAGTAATATATATAGCATTTTTTGTTTTGAAAATTGGTTTAATTAGTTTGAATGATTAGTTAAAATAAAGAGTATGATTGGAACATACAATAGCTAAACTAATTAGGTAAAATAAAGAGTGTTCCTTTTTTGTACTTTAGCTAGTAAAAAATAAAGAGTGTGGTTGGAGTTGCTCTAACAGATCAAAGGATAACATTTTGTTAACAATTTTTGTCTGCTGTGTTGAAGAAGTAGTCATGGTGCTGTGCCTTTGCTCCAGCAGAGGAGTGCTTTGTTGCTTTTTTGCTTTTGTTTTGATATAATTTTATTTTTATTTTTCCTTTTTAATGATATACAGTATTGTTAAACTGATTATACTTATTGTGACGTGTTGATTATTGTTTTACAGTTATTAGGTTTGGAAAGAAGATGGAACCAATAGAAGTCAGCTTGGAAGTTTGTGGGTGCAGAAAAAGGAATTTGAATGTGTTATTGGCTTGTACATACCGACATTATGACTTTAAGGTTTTGTTTTTGTTTTTATTTTTTTTGAACATAGTGAGAGATTGTGTTTTGGTACTTTATTAAGACAATGTTATGACGATTTTATTATTTCTTTTTATTTATGGTGATGAGTTATTTTTTAATGATGATATTGTTTTGTATGTGATGGATGAAAATGTGTTTTTTGCATTTACAGAATTTAGGTTTCCAATATTGGTGTTGGAATGGATTTTTATTATATTTATAAATGGAAAAAGCTTCGGACCCCCAGTGGGGGTACTGCGGGTCGCCTCTCATTGGTCCAAAAAAAAAAATAGTTTTTTTTTTTTTTTTTTAATGTTTTCCACCAACCCCGTGCTGCCACGTCACTGGGGGTGGGGGTCTAAAGCACGGCTCATTTATAAATACTATATGATAGCATTTAAAATTGCTATCATAATGAGGTGTTTGTAGCATTTAAAAAATGTTATCATGCTTTATTATAACATTCTTAGTTAGTTATAATATGGTAAATTGTAACATTACTAGATTGCTGTAAAAACAATTTTATAGCATTAACAAAATGTTATCCTTTGGTATTTTTAGTAACTTTTAACTATTTCATAGCATTCAAAAAATGTTGTAATATATTTACGATAGCGTTCAACGATAACATTCGATAAATGTTATTAAAAATGATACACTTTTAATAACATGGGCAAACATAGCATTCCAACGAATGCTATTGCTTACTTTTGATAGCATTCATCGAATGCTATAAAATGTGTTTTTTGTTGTAGTGGGTCCAATCAGAATTTATTTGATATGAGCACAAAGCATTAGTCTTGTAATTGATTGTTTGCTTATTTAGTGCATTTTTTGACTTTTTACGAAAAGATGTGCAAAAAAGTAGAAAGGTGATATGATCCAAATAAATGTAATTATCATATAGGTGCACCTATTAAGATCATCCCCAAACAACTCCTAACAGAAAAAGAGTTTATCAAATTGTTATGAATGCACTCCAAGTTAAGTTTGATTTGATTTTTCATATTTGATCAGCAAAGAAAAATAATATTATTGATAGATTAGATTCAAATAATACCACTAATATAAGATTTATGTTTATGTTTCTATTGTCTGTATATTTTGCATGATGATTTGAAAGTACATCATCATCTTGCTCTTTAGTGGATTTGTGTGATAATCACTTATATAGTGTTTGGTTCATTAGAATGAAATAAAATAGTCACTCCTTAGTCTCTCTATAGAATGACTATTCTCTTATAATGGTGAATGGTAATTCCATTTGTAAAGTATTTTTCATAAATCAAATACAATAGACAATCAAACTACATAGTACAATATATACATACAGAAAATAAGCATTCCAACTGGAATGCGACCTCACGTGCTTAGCGCGTGGGGGTCCAACTAGTATATATATATAGGACCTTGGATCTCTATCAATATAATATTTATAACATAAAATAATAAATAAAAAAACCCTCAATGTGTATGAAAATCATAACTGCAAACCAATTTTAGCACAAAAATCAGAGTTTAATGTTGTGTTTCGTTGGAAGATTTGAGAAGTGATTTAAAAAGAGAAAGAGAAAATGTGTGTAAAATTAGGTAAAATATTAATATATTTTATTCATATTTTACTTATATTTTTCATATCCATTTTCAAATCTCTTTTCAAATTTTCCAACCAAACACATTGTAAGGGTACATTACAATTGCTTTTCTTATATGGAGAAGGTAAAACAGCCCATTCCTCACCCATAATTTTCTTTCGATTCTAAAATTTGTTTATGTATATATATGTATGTAAGACATAAATGCTACCAATATAGTAATATTATATATTCAGATTTTTTTTTTTTTTTTGTAAAATTTAATCTGTAGTCTTTATTTAATTTAGATTTAGATTTTACCATAAAGTAGTTGAATCCAAATACAAATTATGATTACATAGTTTTATTCATTTTCATCCTTAACCTTGTGACTCATAATTTAAAAAATGTCACCGTTATATCATATTTTTATGGACAAATTACACTTGCATCTTTATAATATATCATTTGCGTCAATTACACCATTATAATTTTAATTATATACTCTTAAACTTTCACAATGTGGTAATTTTATCTAATTAATAATATTTCTTTAAAAATTATACTAACATTAAGGAATAATTAATATTCACTCTCTTCAAAATGATTGAGAAGCGTCTAATTTAAAGTTGTTCATCTCTTTAATGGATTTTTATTTTTAATTTCTATCTAATTTTTTAATAAATATTATTAATTAGACAAAATTAACTCAATATCAAAATTTAAAGAGCATGATTGGGCCACATGAATCAAATTTATATGAGAGACAAATTACAGGATCATCTATAATTTGCCCTAAAAAAATTTTTTGATGGTCGGTGTGTGACCACAAGGTTTTTTTTATTGGTTGTATTTATTTCGTTTGAGTTTTTGTTTTTTCGTTGTTTTGAGAATTGGCCATGATTGATTTCATTGGCATTGTAATTGTCATTGGGCTATTATGCGACTCATTTTTTGAACTGATATAGTGTTGTGATCCATGTGCTTCAATTATTCTTATGTGTCTTTTTTTTTCGGCCAATGTGATGTGATGTTTTTTCACTTTTTATCATGCTTGCTTATTATCAAGTCTTTAATAATTAGGAAAAAGCTTTGGAGGGTGTTGGGGGTCGTGCGTGTCGAGCCGGGATTGGTCAAAAAAAAAATTTGTTTTCTTTTTTTTTTTTTTTTCAGCGAATGGCGTGCTGCCACGTCACTGGGGTCGGACCCCCACTGGGGGTCTGAAGCAAGGTTCTAATAATTATTAGGTCTAGCGTCTCTCTAATTGGAGATTAAGATTGAACCATCTAATTAGTATTGTGGGTTTACTTTTGAGTTCTATTTTGGCAATTTGAACAGTTCATATTTTAGAATTCGTTGAATATATTATTCATGTAAAAAAATTAAGTCAATCAAATAACGGCAAACACGTGTTGGAATCATTTTTTTACCAAAAGAAATGGACGCCGAGAAAATAAACAGTTCATATAAAACTGATTTAAACATGTGGTTGCCGTTATCCGATCGACTTAATTTTTTTTATGGAAGATATACTTGACGAACCCTAAAATACGAACAGTTCTAATTATCAAAACGAGATCCAAACGTTGGCCCACATCATAAACCAGATTCGTTGAGTATATCATTCAATCAGATAACGGCAACCACGTGCTCGAAGCATTTTTTTACAAAAAGAAATGAACGGTGAGAAAATAAACAGTTCATATAAAATTGATTCAAACACGTGGTTATCGTTATCCGATTGACTTCATTTTTTTGCATGGAAGATGTACTTGACAAATTCTAAAATATGAACGATTCTGATCATTGAAACGGAACCCAAAAGTAGGCCACGACATGAACTGGATTGTCTAGTGTTGATATCCAAATAGAGACAAGCTAGACGCATAATTATTCATTCTATCCCATTTTATTTGTTCACTTTTTTTTATTTTAATTCATCTTTAAATGTTTATTTACTTTCTATTTGAGATATTAAATTTTGTTTGATTTTTAAAATTGTCCATTATAAATCATTATAAATATATTTTAAAATTCAAGTAGAAGGTCAATGGTAAAAAATAATATTTTAAAATTTGAATTAAAATTTAATAATTGTATATCTTCTTAATAAATTAGATTTTTAATAATAGACAAACAAATTAGAACGGATGAAATATTTCAATAATTAATTTGTTTTTATAACCCTATAAATGAACAATGTAAATAACCAAGACAGATTCGGAATAGGCCCAGGCCTACTGGTCTCTCCAATCCGATTAACTTGCTGAGAAGTTTAATTTTATAACTTGTTTTGACACTGCAAGAATTAACACTTTTGGCAACAAAAAAATTGATCGCTAAAAGTCTATTTTTGGTCGGCAAAAGTTATCCGCGACCAATTTTTTTTGTCGCTAGTTTGGTTGCCAATTGAGGGTCACGGAAAGTAATTCGCGACCAAAATTATCATTGGTCGGGAAAAGATGCATTTGCCGACTAAATTTTTGGTCGCTAAATATTTATTTACTGCGACTAATCCATTTTGTCGCTAATACACTTTGGTCGCGAAAAGTCGCCTTTTGCCGACCAAATTTCTTAGTCGCCAATTGTCACATTCCACAACCAAAATTAGTTTGGTCGCCAATTGTGACATTTCGCGACCAAAAATTTTAGTCGCCTATTGTGACATTCTGCGACCAAAAATAGTTTGGTCGCCAATTGTGACATTTCGCGACTAAAAATTTTGATCGCCAATTGTGACATTCTGTGACCAAAATTAATTTGGTCGCCAATTGTGACATTTCGCGACCATTGTGACATTCTGCGACCAAAATAAGTTTAGTCGCCAATTGTGACATTTCGTGACTAAAAATTTTGATCGCCAATTGTGACATTCTACGACCAAAATTAATTTGGTCGCCAATTGTGACATTTCGCGACCAAATTAATTTTGGTCGCCAATTGTGACATTCTGCGACCAAAATAAGTTTAGTCGCCAATTGTGACATTTCGCGATCAAAAATTTTGGTCGCCAATTATGATATTCTGCGACCAAAATTAGTTTGGTCGCCAATTGTCACATTCCGCGACTAAAAATTTTGGTCGCCAATTGTGACATTCTGCGACCAAAATTAGTTTGGTCGCCAATTGTCACATTCTGCGACCAACATCCAACAAAATAAACCTGTAATTTATAATAATCCATCCAATTTATTCAATACAATCTGTAATTTGCAAAAATCATTCAAACCAACAAATAAATTGAATCATCAACATTCAACAAAATACATATAACAACCATTTCTGAACCTGTTTAATTAAAGTCAGCAACTATTATAAGTTTACATCCACAAATAATTCCAAACTACATATTTCATCTAGCATAAAATTTTAAAACATAACAATTACTTGTTATTATGTTTTAAATTTTTATCCATGCGCATCTATCAAAAAATATACACACTACTAATATACCCAAATATTTTCCATACACATCCATCCTAAAATATAACTACTAATCTATCCAAAAATATATAATCCTTCAAAAATGCTTATAGTGCCAATTTGTCCTGTACAATTTAGCTTCGTGCACGAGGTCATCCATCTGTACCAAAGAAAATGATAAATAATGTCAGGCAACTTTTTGTTGAAAATATTTGCACATTAATTTATTGTAAAGTTGGACAAAAAATGAAAAAATTTCAATAGAAAGTAAAGGAAACATTAACAAATTAAATGACTATCAATACCATTTTGTAAATAAAACATCATTCATATGTATATATCAATTCTAACTATTGTTCAACTTTACAATAGTTAAACATCATTAACATCATCTTCTAACCTGTTACAGGTGTTCATAATAATGAGGGCCGTTACAATTGTGCAATTGAATCACACTGCCAAAGCAGCTGTAATGGGTAGCAATATTATGTAATGGTGTTACATAACAGTTTCAGCCCATTTTTAAAACCTTGCTCCCCTTTATCCCGCCATCTCCTTTCATCTCACCTAGACCCGTTACAATTCTCACTTTGCTCACCCACCACCCCTATAATCCTTTTTCACTTCCACAACCATCTCCTGTCAACCCCTCTCCCCAACTTACCCCACCCCGTCTCCCCTCACCCACTAGCCTTGCCATTCCCTCACCCCTCACCCACCATTCTATACAAACCCAATAGCACCCACTACCATCACACATTCTAGTCCTGAAAATCAATTCCAGTACCGAAAATACCTCTTCGAATTTGAATAACTCCAGCGTATTGTTTCCGAAAACTTGTTCATTTATATATACAATGTTATATGTGTATAATATGATTAAATTATAAATTCAGATATAACTTACAAAATAAATTATAATGTTAGGGTGTATAGGCTAATAATTTATTTGGTTAACATGTAATTAGAATAAAAAATATTTTTCTTTATATAACAGAAGAGAGAGAATGAGAAGAAAGTAGATAGGTATTAAGATTACGGAGTTAGTATTGCAATTTAGTCTAGAAGCACATGAGGAGTCTATGGTTTTTTTAATTGACAGGTAATGAAGTGCTCCAAGGCCAAACCCTCAAGGGATAAAGAGGATTTCCCCTTAAATTAAAATCATGTTTGATAGCTGATTTACCGAGTGCTATACATTTCTATGAGATAGTAGAGAAGAAGCTTGTTTATCTACGACGTAAAAATAAAAACAAACCCTTACCATATCTCAAATCTATTGAAAATATATTATTAAATGCAACCTTGGATGAGGTGCCTGTAAGGGTCTCCTACAAAAGAAAGTTCGATAGAATTTTCCAAAGTGATAGGGAACCATTTCAATGTTTATATACTGCAGCAAAAATATTGAATGAAGCTTTACAGTAAACAAGCTTCTAGTTGTAACAGAAGTCCCAAGAACCTAACGCTATAGACACCGACTAGTTTGCCTTCAATATTTTTAAGATCTGATGCAAATCTGATGCAATTCGGTCCATGTAATTTCTAAAGCTAAAAGATTTCAAATAACTAGCTAAATTATAAGCAGCTCTAAAAATATAATAATGAAAATTACAATACTAGTCTTTACTAGCAATTCAGTAGATTGTGGGTTTCTTTCTTTCCATAACATCATCCTAAAATTATATGAGTCAACTTAATGTTCCTTTCATCAAAGCCACAAATAGAAGGTTTCATAAACGCCATACCACTAGGAAACCAGGAACACCAAACAAGGAAAAAACTTGACAGGGCTAATAAAATACTCATTTGTTTGTTTAATTTACCTGTACTATATTGTAAAATGCACTTACCCCCACATATATATATATGTATGTATGATATATGTACACCATTCTAATTCTTTCTTATTTTGTGTTTATAGTACTTGCCTACAGCAGATATGCGAGAATGTTTTCCTACTGCATTTTGTAATCTGAAGTCACTAGTGCTGCATGCAGACTTAATTAGAAGCCACATGGAAGTATTAATTTACTTAAGCATTTCCCCAAATCTGGAAGCTATTGTTATTGATGCTAAAGGTAACAAGGAATTTATATGAACTACTTTTTCTTGTAGATCTCTTATAATACACAAATTTATCTACTGTTATGAAGCTTCTTGGTAGTTTAAGGACATATTACAGGGTTGAAATTGTTCTCCTTTGTTTCCAGAAGCATTTTATTTTATAATATTCTCCTTTGTTTCCTCACAATTTGTTCTCTAATATTCTCATAACACGTTTATTTGCCTTGACTTTGAACATAAATGTAATGCAATTTGGTTAACACACTTACCCATTACCATAAGTAGCTATGGTGGGGACTTTGATGGATTGAGCTTTTCCAAAACTTGCGCCAACGTGCTCTGAAGTCCCAAAAATCTGCATCTGCATCTCCTCACGTTGTCTTGCATTATCTGCCTCTTTTATTTGTTGCTCCTCTTCCTTTTTTTTCTGCTCCTCACGGTCACTCTGCTGCTCCGCACGCAACATCTCCAACTCGGATGTAAGCCTTTTCAAATGCTCCTCACGTGCTTGTGATGCCACATTCGACCCAACATCACAAGACGAGGGCTTTGGTCCGACCCCAAAACCTCTCAAGTATCCCTTCTTCTTCCCCAACACCACTCTTGATATATCCTCTTGTGTCATCGGCGTTCCAGACGCAATAGACTCATCCCGCACCATTGTCATTTGCTCCTGTAATTGTGACATATAACTATTGTTAATATAAATCAAACACAGTAGTTACTATAAGTGTCCAAATGATTGGAATAGTTACATGTAAATCACAACATATAGGATCAATCCATTCTTTGGTCTTCTTGTTCTGATGAGTGTCCTTGTAGAAATTGCAAATATCTGGCAACAAGCCACCGTTTTCCTTCACCTGTGATATGCCAAACACCGATATCAACACTAACATATTAAATATGTGTGGATAAAGTTAATAAAATCAATGACACACATCTCACCGCAATGCTCATCGCCGCCGGAAAAGATCGCGACCCACTACTGTGATTGTAGGGTAGCTTGCTCCTATTTAGTTTGCCGGCATCGTAGCGACGCTACATAATCCAAATTATAAGGGTTTGTTACATATATAGTTAAACAATGATAAAGAGTACTAAGTAATAACTAAATCATAACATACCTTGTTTTTAGGATCCAACCATACTTTGTCAATCAAATACTTCCAATCATCGGATTGTACTCCTTTGTATGGATGAGCATAGGGATCAATTCTCGCATCCACAAGCTTCTCCCATTTCTTCTTCATTCTGCACTTCCAAGCTTTATATAACACATAACACTTCTTCTCCACAACTTTTTGGGATAGTGAATTCTCCTCGTAATTATCCCCAATCTCAAATTTATCCTACAATCAATACAAACACAATAAGTAACTTAACTTATGTAATGTGAAAGCTACAAATATGTTAACAGTGCGAAAACCTTAAAATGGTGTCATTATACTAGTTTAAATGAGGGAGCTATGACCAAGACTCCCTATAATCTTTCCATGATATATGATCCACCACTTTCATAGTTCAATCTGTGAAGAAAGAATTTGCTGACCAACTTATTCATGAATCATGTTGGTACATGAATTGGGGCAATGAAGACTAATTTGTATTAACTGCATCAATGATCGAAGGTCATCATACCCGGTGCAGAAGAGGTACTTAGTTGGCAAGTATGAAAATCGTCATCAGAGGGCAAAGGAAGCTGCTTCTTTCGCTATAGTAGACAAGGTGCCTTTCGTGACAAAACATGCAAAGTCATCATATCTTCTTAGTTTATTGTCTTGTTTGAATTTCTTTCATTGCATCATTTATGTGCATTTGGTAACATGAATCCTTCGCAACAGATTTTTCAAGTGAGCCTTCAAAATTAGAGATTTTCAAAAGGATATAATTTCTTTTGGTTTGCGAATTTTTATTATTACTGTGGATTTTGAAAACCAGTGCATTTAGAACTGTAAAGCAATATGTGGTTGTTTTGGATGTCTATTGATTCATGTTAAATGGATGATCTAGCTTGGTCTCTTTTCTTTCCTTTGAACTCTTATTTTTCTTACTTCACTTGCTAACTTTGGCCTAAACTTGGTTGGGCCCTTTTGGAGCTTCCCCTAATTTATGTAAAAATTGATGTTCCACTGGAAGTCAAATCTCCTAGCTTTGTAAATATGGAAAGGTTCTTTTGCTGCATGCTTTCTCTTTGTTAGATATTTGTGTGGGTTTATCCAACATGTTCCCAGTACTATTGGAGGTGTTTCATTTTCGTCACTTGACAAGGATATGGGTTAAACACCCATAAGGCAATTAGATGATCTTGGGTTTTCTTGGAGCAGGATCAGTATGTCGTCAGAGAGTGTATTGTCTGATATTCATTCAGGGGTCACTCACTGCATTTAGGAATCCCACCTAACTTTGGAGCTAGTTTTATGCACTCCAATGCTGATTAAATTGTTGTTGATCATATCAAATGCATTAATTTAATTTTCCTCTTTATACTGTTAATGTTTTTCATGGTGATGCTAATTAATGGTGACATTATACTTGTACTGGTCGATAATATAGCATATGTGAAATACTGCAGAAGAAGAAAAGATCCCTTTCCAAACTATCGAAGCTACCGGCTGGAGTCCCAAATGGAAATTGTAATCACCTAAGTGCTGTTAGCAAGCTACATAAGTATTGGCTCAATGGCCAGAATGCTGTCATTATCGATGACCAGGTGAATATTGTCTGATCACATATGACATCATTACTCTATTTTTTTTGATAAGTTTGTTAATTTTACTGATTCTTGAAAGGAATAGAGCTCACAATATCAAATAAAGCATTTACGAATTTATTATATGCACATTATAAAAGCACTGTTTCCATCATCCACACAGACTATGAAAGCAATTTAATCATACCCGGACAGCTTGTACAACAGCAGCTTTTGTTGATGGATCAGCAACAGTCCAACTGTTAACGCCTTGAATGGGGCACATCCTCCTAATCTGAAGGCCGATCTCATTCGATCCTGGGGTCGCTAGCACACCTTCGAATGCATTGAATGTCTCCGTGATTGGAATGTACAGCTTGTTTCCATTATTGTTGGCAATTCTTTTTGCTGTTGCTTTTCCAACTGTTGGTCCCCGCACACGCTTTGATGAAGATGCACCTGGTAATTGATAATATTATTAATGTATTTACAAATTACAAAATATTAACAATATATATAAATTGAAGACAGATCTCAAACATATTTAATTACCTGCGCCACTCGGTTGACTTTGAGGAGATGGTGGGTTCGTTTCAAACGGAGATGCTTCACAACTCTCAGATGCAGCTGGTGCATTACTTTCAGACGGAGATGGTGCAACAGTCTCAGATCCTGACAATGCAGCTTGTTCAGACGGAGATGGTACAATAGTCTGAGATCCATCTGCTGCAACACCTTCAGGAGTAGGTGTAGGTGTATCGGTTTGCGATGAGTATGCTTCAATTAATGCCCTCTTTGGTGTTGGTAAACGGCGCATCTTTTTCGCAAGAGCCATTCTACTACAATTTAACATAATCAAAGGCCAAAGAGCACAATGAGCACAAATTTTTAATGCGTATAGACATATACATCAAGACTGATAATTAACAAACATTTCCATTCATATTCTTAACTCAATTCTGTTACTATCTTGACATGGAATAACATTTGAATACTAAAGGACAAATTAATGTACTAGCAATTTTATTAGTTTTCTATTTTAGAATCTTGGTTGATAAAGGAAGTCTCTAAAATCTATATAAAGTCATGTAAAACAGGATGTATCAAAACTTTAATCAGAATATCATGGATAAACCTTCTGATTTTGAGGCATAAACTTCATTGAACCTGCCAAACAACAAAAGAAAGAAGAGTGGAAAAATATTCAAGCAAATTCAGCACAACCTGGGAGAACTGTAATCGAATTTTGCTAGTGATTCAAGAAATCACATATTCATCTTCAAGATTCAGAATTGTTGTATATCCCCTCCATTACAATATCCTCGATAAACAAACCAGCGGTAAATACAGAATCAATATTCCATATACAGAATTGGCAAATTGTTTCCACTACCCATTATCTCAATGACATTACATATGAATACGAGTAGCCTAATTTTCAATATCACATGCCACAATTACAAAAAGACGACAACCCACCAAACAACATCAAATGAATTTTCCCAGATTGATGTGCTTTTGACAAATTTATGACTTAATGTGCAAAAATTACCAGTAAATTGAAGAAACAAATAACATCATGTGTCAGGGAACTCACAACAAACAATTTGCAGGTGAGTAAATGAAACACTGATAAGTTGAAGAAGTACCCAAATCACTTGCACCACAAAGAATTAGATGACTAAGAAAAAATGTATTCTTTTCCCCACATGCCCTCTATTACTTTGTCAGTCCTGACAATAGGAAAATAAAGGGCAAAAAACAGATAGAACCCAAAACAGTGATAGATCTTGTCGGTTATATACTAAAACCACACAGAGATGAACATTCCAGATTCCAGTAAAGAAAGGAACAAAATGGAGAAAAGTCTACTTGAGATATATGCAAATAAAGGCAAAAAGGGGGTGGGGGATGAAAATCATAAAAGTTGAATCTTTTTTGTCATAAGAAGATCGTCCATATATCTATCTTACCCTTTTAGATGTGGGTCCTTTGCCTTTGCCCCCATTTTTAACCATAGACAAATTGTCATGAGGAAAATAGAGACTAATATATATGTTCTTGGGTCTTCAGTACTGTAATAACAACATCCTCAGAAACAAGTAGACTAGTGTTTAGGGCTTTGAAACTAATGAGAGAGAAAGGAAAAAGAGGGTGAAAGTAAATTTTACTAGTAAAATCAAACCCATTTACGAGATCAAACCCATAAAGCTCTAGAAATCAAACCAATTTAAGAAATCAACACGAAATTATTTAGTATAAATCATATAAAACCCTATAGCAAGAGTTGATAGTTGGGGAAATAGAGGGAGGGAGAGAGAGAGAAGAGAGCGAAATAGAGAGCGCAAGCGACACAGAGAGGGAGAGAGAGAACCTGTGATCTGCGGCGGTGGCGGTGGCGGTGGTGTTTTGCGGCTGAGGCAGTGGCGATGTGCAATGTACGGTGAGCTACGGTGAGCGACGGTGGTGAGGGACTATGCTGAGATGAGGTGGGGTGAGGTTTGGTGGTGATGTGTGAGAGAAGAGGACTTTTGTGTTTGTTTAAACAGAGAATATAGAAGAGGGCGCGAATATTAAAAGTAATTTCCCTCTCAAATTTTAGACCCGTAGCGACTAAATTGGTTATTTGTCGGCAAATAACACATATATAACGACTACAACTTCTTGTACCCATAACTTAGTGAATTTTTTATTTGTTTTATTTTAGTATTCAGTGAATTTTTTAAATATTTTTTTTACAAATATTATACTTTTAAAGTGTATTTATGTTTGGTATATCGAAAAATTTTAAAAAACATTAGAATATAACATTTAGTGAAAATAAAAAAAATACGGAAAATAAAAAAATTCAATTTTTCTGAAAAGTGAATACTGAAAATCCAAACCAAACAAGTTAATCATATCCTTCGTAAAATTATATAAAATTGACAAGTAAGGTAGTTTTTCTTTTTAAATTTTTTTTACGAAACTAATTTTTAGTCTTAAAAAAATAAATTTGAATCAAGTATTAGAAAATCAAACCAAACATGGCCACCCCTTCAACTTCGGAAAGAGTTTTGATTTTGTTAGCATAAGTTTTGTGCTCCATAACATTTAGAGCTCTCATGGCAACAGAATCTAACCTCACTTTTTTCTCTTTTTTTTTTTTTTTTGGTGGTGGATAAGAGGTGATGGTGGTGGTGGTGGTGGTAGTGGTGATGGCGAAGGAGATTAGTGATGAAGTTGTGGTAGTGGTAGAGGAGATGGAGTGGCGGTGGTAGAGGA
Organism: Camellia granthamiana; assembly: GCA_036172215.1. NCBI lineage: Eukaryota > Viridiplantae > Streptophyta > Magnoliopsida > Ericales > Theaceae > Camellia > Camellia granthamiana. The sequence goes on along the minus strand of CM069914.1, from coordinate 57,474,855 downwards.
GAGGTAATAGTAGTAGTAGTGGTGGTAGTGGTAGTGAAGTGGTAACGATGGTGGCAGTAATGGTAGTCGTAGAGGCGGAGTGATAACAATGGTAATAATGCTGGTAGTGGAATGACATTTGTAGTAGTAGTGAATGTGGTAGAGGAGATGTGTGGTGAGAGAGATGAGTGAGAGACAGAGAGAGAAAGAGAGAGAGAAAGAGAGAGACAGAGACAAAGACAGAGATAGAGACAGAGTGGTGAGTGAGAGAGAGACAGAGAGAAATGAAATGAACAAGAGATAGAGAGAGAGACATAGAGAGAGAAAAGAGTGATGAGTGAAAGAGAGACAGAGAGATAGACAGATAGAGAGAGAGAGACACACAGAGAGAAGAGATAGAGACATAGACAGAGAAAAACAAGAAATGAGTGAGAGATAGACAAAGAGAGAGAGAAAGAGAACGAAAAGAGATGATCGAGAGAAAGACATAGAAAAAGAGAGAGATAGAGAAAGAAGAAAGATGAGTAGGAAAGACAGAGAGAGAGATAGAGAGAAGAGAGATGAATGAGAGAGATAGAGAAAGAAAAAAATGAGAGAGATAGAGAGAAGAGAGATGAGCGAGAGACAAAGAGAAAAAGAGACAAAGACAGACAGATAGAGAAGAGTGATGAGTGAGAGAGAGAAAAAGAGAGAGAGACAAAGAGAGAAAGAGATAGAGAGTGAGAGTTAGAAAAAGAGACAGAAAGAGAGGAGAGATGAACGAGATAGATAGAGAGAAGAGAGATGAGCGAGAGAGACATAAAGAGAAGAGAGATGAACGAGAGAGACAGAGAGACAGATAGAAATAAGAGAGATGAGCAATAGAGACAGAGAGAAAAGAGAGATGAGAGAAGAGAGATAGAGACAAGAGAGCTGAACGAAAAAGACAGATAAATAAAACAGATGAGAGAAGAGATAGATGAGTGAGAGACACAGAAAGAGAGAGAGAGAGAGAGAGAGACAGATAGACAGACAGAGAGAGAAGAGTGATGAGTAAGAGAGAGAAAGAGAATAGAGAGAGGAAGATAAAAAAAATGGGTGATAAGAGACAGACAAAGAGAGAGAAAGAGAAAAAGAGAGAAAAGAGATAAACGAGAGAGATACAGGGAGAGATGAGCAAGAGAGATAAAGAGAAGAGAGATAGAGAAAAAAGAGATGAGCGGGAGACACAGAGAGAGACAGAAAGACAGAGAAGAGTGATGAGTGAGAGAGAGAAAGAGAAGAGAGACAAAGACAAAAATAGAGACATAGAGAGAGACAGACAGACAGAGAAGAGTGATGAGTGAGAGAGAGAGACAGAGATAGAGACACAGAGAGAAAGAGAGAGACAGATAGATAGAAAGAGAGAGAAAGAGTGATGAGTGAAAGTAAATTTCTATTTTTCTTTCAGTGACTAAATTATTTTAGTTGCCAAAACCATCTATACAGCGACTAAAATATTTTTTAGTCGCTCAAATTAAGGTTTTGCTGACCAAACTTTTGGTCGTGAAAGATAAAAAATAAATTTTTATTTTTCTTTCAGCGACTAAAATATTTTAGTTGCCAAAACTATATATATGGCGACCAAAATAATTTTTAGTCGCTGAAATTAAAGTTTTGCCGACCAAACTTTTGGTCGCGAAAGATAAACAATAATTTTTTATTTTTCTTTCAGCGACGAAAGTATTTTAGTTGCCAAAACTATTTATACCACGACCAAAATAATTTTTAGTCGCTGAAATTAAAGTTTTGCCGACCAAACTTTTGGTCGCGAAAGATAAAAAATAATTTTTTATTTTTCTTTCAGCGACGAAAGTATTTTAGTTGCCAAAACTATTTATACCGCGACCAAAATAATTTTTAGTCGTTGAAATTAAAGTTTTGCCGACCAAACTTTTGGTCGCGAAAGATAAAAAATAATTTTTTATTTTTCTTTCAGCGATGAAAGTATTTTAGTTGCCAAAACTATATATACCGCGACCAAAATAATTTTTAGTTGTTGAAATTAAGGTTTTGCCGACCAAACTTTTGGTCACGAAAGATAAAAAATAATTGTTTATTTTTCTTTCAGCGACGAAAGTATTTTAGTTGCCAAAACTATTTATACCGCGACCAAAATAATTTTTAGTCGCTGAAATTAAGGTTTTGCCGACCAAACTTTTGGTCGCGAAAGATAAAAAATAATTTTTTATTTTTCTTTCAGCGACGAAAGTATTTTAGTTGCCAAAACTATTTATACCGCGACCAAAATAATTTTTTGTCGCTGAAATTAAGGTTTTGCTGACCAAACCTTTGGTCGTGAAAGATAAAAAATAATTTTTTATTTTTCTTTTAGCGACTAAAATATTTTAGTTGCCAAACTATATATACGGCGACCAAAATATTTTTTAGTCGCTGAAATTAAAGTTTTGCCAACCAAACTTTTGGTCGCCAAAGATACAAAATAATTTTTTATTTTTTATTTTTTTTTAGCGACTAAAATATTTTAGTTGCCAAAACTATATATACGGCGACCAAAATATTTTTTAGTCACTGAAATTAAAGTTTTGCTGACCAAGCTTTTGGTCGCGAAAGATAAAAAATAAATTTTTATTTTTCTTTCAGCAACTAAATTATTTTAGTTGCCAAAACTATATATACAACGACAAAAATATTTTTTTAGTCGCCAATTGTGGCAAATTTAGCGACTAAATTTTTTTTAGTCGCCAATTGTGATATTTTTAGCGACTAAATTTTTTTTTAGTCGCCAAAAATTAATATACCCCGACTAAAAAAATTTAGTAGGTAAATATTGTACTTTTAGCGACTAACATAATTTTTGGTCGCCAATTCCACAACTTTTGGCAACCAAAATATTTTTAGTCGGCAAAAGTGGTCGCCAATTGTGTATTTTCTTGTAGTGTGAGAAGACGATTAAAAGTTAATTTTTTGAATTTTTTTTGATTTTTTAAAAAAATTATATATATATAAAATATGAGAGATAATATAATTTAAAATAAATTAAAAGTTGAGAAGGGGCCATTAATCCACTTTCCAAAAGAGTATGAGAAAAAAAAAAAAGTTAGCAACTGACTTCTTTTTTTTTTTTTTTTTTCTATTTTTGTAATATATAGCTAACAGCTCTCTAAATAACTCTATTGAAATTCTTTTTAAAAGTAAAATTTATGTGACAACAAAATCGGACACTAGGTTTCGTTTCGCTAAGGTTAAATAAGTGAGTCAGAATTAAAAAAAACATAAAAGATAAAATGTGCTAAATAAGTTAATAAGATAAAAACTTATTTCGGGAAGTAGTTAAAAGTAAATTTTTTGATTTTTTTTAACTTTTTTTGAAAAAATGTGTAAGAAAAGAGAGGTTATGTGATCTAAAAAAGTGCAAAAAAAATTAACTTTTAACCAACTTGTTAAAATAGGCCAAAATTTTATATTCAAATCATAATCATTTTACTTTTTTTCTCGCAAAAATAAAAAAAAAAATCAAAAAATAATTTGTCAAACAAACTTTTTAATTCCAAACTAAAAAAATCTCAACTTTCAAAAAACTAACTAAAAAAAGTTTTGCCAAAACGACGACTGCCTCGTTTGAGAGCATGTTTTTTTAGTAATTTTTTGACTTTTTGACTAAAATATGATGTAAAAAAAACTAATATGTTTGGGATAACTTTTTGATTTTTTACGAAAAGATGTGTAAAAAGTAAGGAGAACATGAAATTTTGACTTTTTAATATAAATTGTTAACTTAATAATTTTTTTTAATTTTTTGACTAAAATCACCACTTGCCAAAGCATCTCCATATAACCAACTGGACCTTTTGTATTAGAGAGAAACATACAGTGACACTAGGAGTTTTAAAAATAATAATAATAAAGAAAAAAAAATCATAAATGAAAATCAGTGGCCACAATTTACCCCAGATTTGATTTCATAATAAAAATTTTAAATACACATTATAGATATACTTTTCAGGATACAATTTAAGGACTTTTTCCGGTCTCAAATTTTTTCGAGAAATATAATAAAAGAGATAGATTGACATGTCCAAAACAGCAGTAATGCTACAATTTTAAATTTATGACCAATATTCACTTAAAAAGTACAAAAGAATTTCAACTGATAGAAGAATAAACCATCACTACAAAGGTGTCAAACTCTTTTTTATAAAAGTTAAACTCAATCCCGCATGCTACAAAGAGTGTTATACAATTACTAAGCTAAATGCTCTGATTCAAATGTCCACTATTAATCTACAATTCTTAGTAATCTATAATTTTTAATGAATTTATGATAAATTTTCTAGTCCCATAGACTTTATAACAAAATAGCGATTCCAATTTTTCAAAATAAAAAAATACGAAATATAAAAAATTGAATTTATAAAAAAATTAAAACCAAAGACGTACCAGTTCAATGGGGTGATGAGAATTGCCAATTGTGAATGGGCCCATAGCCCATATGCATGCTGGAAAGTGAATGCATGAAAATGATTGGCTTAGCACATTGTGGATGTGATAATGTGATATTCTTTGCTTTGTCAATTATTGTCATTTGGCATCAATATATTATTGCTATTATTACATAATCCTCTATTTTATAATGATATATAAATAAAAAAATTAAACAAAATATAACTTAATGTGAATTGTTTACTTTAAAACATAACACTTGCGCTACTACATTATTTTTGTAGTATTTTTCGTATATATTTTTTGTATAAACAAATTTTTTCCATCCTTAAATTATTTTGTTTATTTGCCCTATTGTATTAATAATTTAATTATGTTTGAAATTCATGTATTTCAATTTTTTTTATTTTTTTTGATTTGTTGGGAGTGTATTAAGACAAGGAACATAAATATTTTAGGGACGAAAAATGGTAGAGACTCACAATAAATCTCCCCAAATTCACACATAAAAGAGATGAGACAAGGGTGTTAGACATAGTTGAATGTGTGACAAATTAAAAGTTAACACCTAACCTGTCATTGTGAATCAAATTGGTGGAATTTTATTAGGAGTCTTATTTTTTTAGGGAAATAGCAATCTTAACCGGCTCTAAACTAAGAGTATTCAATCAAATAAAGATAAATCAGTCTGAACTCTTGATAATAGACTCACCTTTTTTTTATTATGTTTCTATTTTTCTTATTATTAGAACAAATGGTCTAAGGTGGAAATCACCCACTGTTTTTATATTATTTTTTTATTTTTGTGTGAAAACCATTTTTAAAATTTTGAATCTAACAAACAATTTTTTTTTATGTTTTTAAAAATTTAAAAATAAAACACATTACTCTAAGATATAAACCTCATTTCAGTTTTTACAAAAAAAAAAAAAAGAAAATAGTTTTGAAGGAATAGCCCTAGCCCAAATTGTGGGTCACTTTAGATAATGCACACTGGGTACAACCCATGTGAAAGGATGGGTCCCTTTGTAGATGGTGATTGCACGGCCTGCTGGAGAGCCCTACACAGGACGATTATTCTGTTATCTCGGACAATCACGTGCCATTATTTATATAATTTTTCTAAAATTAATTAGGTATTGAAAAAATTCATTGATGTTATATTTAGTATGGAGATTTAAAAAGAAATTTAAAAAGTGAAAAAGTAAATGTAAATGAAATATGAATAAAATATACTTATATTTTATATAATTTTATTTTTTTTTTCTTACATTTTCTAAATTCCTTCTAAATTTCCTACTCAAACATAACATTAATATTTATTTATAATTATTAAGTAATTAAAAGATAAACGACAATGGACCCACTTAGTTAGTGTGTATATTGATTTATGATTGATCGGGAGTTTTATATAAACAATATTATATGATAGCGTATGAGTATTTATTAATTTTTCTATCTATTTTTAATTATGTAAAACACACACAATTCACTTTCGATGTATTTAGTTGGGAGATTTGAGAAAAGATTTAAAAAGGGAAAAGAAAAAAGTGTGCAAAACTATGTGAAATGTAAGTATATTTTATTCACATTTCACCTACCTTTTTCATTTTCTTTTTTAAATCACTCCTCAAATTCCTTAACCAAAAACAGCATTAGTAAATCTATATCCCTCATTTATGCCCAAATTACTCCTATATAATTGTAATTTGAAATTTTGATTTCTTTAGCTCTTTTCCTTCCATTTACATTAAATATTTTTTATCAGATGACACTTTTATTTGTTAAATTTTTTTCTCACGGTTATGGAAAATGAGATTTTAAGCATGTGGTGTTGTGAGTTATGAGAAGTAAGGGATTAGATATTTTCTAACAAAGTTGATTTTGTACTGCCATGCTTGAAAACGACTTCACTTTCGTCTCACACGATTGGTTTTTCCTTTCAGCCAAAAAATATAAAAATAAAAATTAAAGGTTCTTATCGGAATTAACTTTTTTTTAATAATTTTTTTTTACTTTTATCAAAAAAATATGTAAAAAAATAATAAATAAATAAAAAGAATTGATTTTTTAAGCTTTTGACTATTATAACTAATTACCAAACATAACTTAGGCTATAACTAAGGTTGTGTTTGGCAAGTTGGTTTGTGGTTAAAATAGCCACAAAAGATAAAATAGGATATTTTAGCCACAACAACAAAACATCACATTCAACCCATAATTATTACACTCTTCTCTCATAAAAAAAGTCAAAAAAGCTAAAAAGTCAAAAAGCCCTTCCCAAACCTAGCTTTTTAGCCCAAGCTAAAATAGTTAAAAAAATTAAAAATTCAAAAAGTCACCCAACTTCCCAAACGGAGGCTTAATAGTCTGTTTGGTTGACTGGAATGAATTGAAAATGAATAGAATGATCATTCCTTAAGTTTTCATATGGAATCACCATTCTCTTAAAATGATTAATGGTAATTTCATTTGTAATATATTTTATAATTATCTTTTAAATTAACTAAATATAAAAATAAATATTTTAATAAAATAATTATTCTATTCTATTTTATTCCACTTTATCAAACACTACCCAAAAAATGACTAGTTCACTACAACTCGACCAATTTTTAAATCCATGCTTTTGCTCTAGTCATTCACCACAAAACTTCCAGTATTACTTTGGACCAAAGTGAACCTTGGGAAACCATTCACTCAACCCAACCCCTTGTAAAGCCCTTCTGACAATGGGCTTTAAGACTGATGCTTTCAAGTTGGTTACTGAGCAAAAGCCTGTTTAGTTCACTTTTCAAAGCCCATATGCTATTGTTTGGATTCAAAATTGGCCCGATAAGCGCATCAAAACAAGGGGAAATCACATAACAATGTAATTGTAAAAATATAATTACAAATTAATGATAAATTTTATTAATTTAATAATTAAAAATATAATTTTTTTTTTTCATATATTTGTAATTATTTTTTAAAACTTACATTGAGTTATAATTTTTCCTTAAAACAATCAATTGTCTGTAAAAGGAAAAATAACAATTTTTCTGAGTATAGTTGTTAAAAAAACGTGGGCCCATCAATTTGTATGAATTTAATAAAAATTTTCATGTACTATAAAGGTGTGTTTGATTGGGGGATTAGGAGGGGACTATTCACTATTCGGATTGCTTATCTGAAGGAGTGAGTAGTCCATCGTTTGTTTTTTTTTTAGTTCGCCGAGCATGGAATGTGGCCGGACTCCTTATCCCCCATATGGGGGATTATACTATCCCAAGGGGGGGATGTGGGACAGTTTTGAGGGGACAATTTACTGTTGGGATTAAGTGGTAAAATAACCATTTTGACCCTCTACTATTTAATTATGTATTATATTTAGTAAAATTCAATAAAGTTTAAATATCTCAATTTAAAAATAAAATTATTTTATTTAACTTTTTATTGATGTTTTATTTATTTAATTTTTTTAAATAATTTTTTATAGATATTTTATTTTAAAATTTTGTTTATATTTTATTTAATTTCATTATTTAAATGTTAATAGATGTTTTATTTAATTTCATTGTTTAATTATTATTATTTTTAAAAACAAATTTATTTAAAATTTTAATTAAAAAAATAACAAATATTTTTATTGATATTTTATTTATTTAATTTTAAAAAAATTAATTTATTTAATTGTGTAAAATATAAAATAAAATAAATTTTTATTTAATCTAGCTAAAAATAATTAAAATATTGAAGATATGTTTAATATTGCTATTACTTAGTAAACAATTGAAAAATGGTAAAATAGTCATTTATTCATTTATCCTATCCAGTCTGTCCAACCAAACGTTGGATTCACTAAAAATAGTCATTTCTAGACATCTAATCCCATGAAAAAATAAATACAGGATACATATCCAATCCAACCAAATAGTCCAAGGGATTCACAGTCCCATGACTTAAGTCCGATGGATTCCAATCCCGCCTTATCCAGTCCGTCCAATCAAACACAACCTAAATGGAGAGGGAAAGTCAAACACAAAATCTCTTAATAAAATATATTGGTTCTAGCCAGCACTATTTTTCAAATGATTTTTCTTTGTAAAAAAAATATTTTTCCATAAAAAAATATATAAAATTATGCATCAAGAAAAAAATTCAAATTATTTATATGTGCTGTAGCCTGACCCTCTTAGGTAAGAAATTATATAGATTTTGACATAGGTGGGCCCATAGAGGCTATTAACCCACCACTTAGAGCCCAATACACGATTCAAATACTAAGGCCCAACATTACCGGAACCCAACGTTACACCAAGAACCAATAACATCTAAACACTTGTCAAGAGAGGAACCAGTCACATAAACAGACAAAGATCCTGCAGAGTTATTGCACTACACATTAACCATTAATGAGGTCCCCTACAGCATTTAATGCGACAACCCCTTCACGTCGGAACAGAATAGCCTCACCATGAACAAGGCAAGCTAGAGCACAGACTTTCGGTCAACATGACAAGTCGTAGTAGACAAGAAAATGATGAACAAATGATATAAGCAAGTTTCTAAGACAAAAAGAAGGTTAAGTTTCTTACCATCACCCTATCTCTACATTTCGTCAATCTCTCTCTTCTAACTTGCTCGTCAGGGGGTTCGCTGGGGGACTCCCGTTCCCCGTTGGACTTTTGTGCAGGTATTTCAGTGAGCCCAGCAACTGGACAACGGTGTAGGAGGCGTGGATCAACCCGACCCGTCCATCAGGGACTAGTAGTACCATCAGTTGGCGCCGTCTGTGGAAAGCTTTCACTTTGCGTGACAATTGTGCTCATTGTTGTTAGAGACTCGTTCCCGATAATTCCTTCTTGCCACCCACCAAGGTGAATGGTCACAATGAGATCCATGGCTTCTCAACACAACGTTGCTGACCCCCAAGCCGACCCTCCTAACCCAAACAACCCACCTCAGCATTTCACAGAACTCACCAACAGCATCAACCGCTTAGTCGAACAGAACCAAGCCTTGATCAATGCTTTGCTTCAGCGAGACCTCCCTGTGCCTCCTCCACCACCACAAGATATCCCACCTAACCGAGAACGAACCCCGAAGCCATTCCTTCCAACAAGCTCACCTCTCCAACTTGGAGGGTTTGTGACCCCCACCCCAAGACATGAACCCGCCACCTCAGGGTCTACATCCATCAGCCTAAGCACCTGTTCCCGAGAGAGAGGCCAATAGTGTCCAACCTCCATTGCATTCTGGTGGTGATAACGTTCCTATCTGGGATGCGGAACTCCGAGCCATGAAACTCCAGCTTCAAGGAGTCATGCAGAACATGCAGAATAAACCCTCCACAACAGCCAATTCACCGTTTGTCGCCTCAATCAAGGACAAACCCCTACCTCCTAAGTTCAAAATGCCCTCGATCGACTTTTTCGATGCACAATGGACCCAGTCGACCACTTGGAGACTTACAGAACCCTAATGATCCTCCATGCATTCCCTAATGAGATCATGTGTCGAGCTTTCCCCGTAACGCTTAAGGGGTAGGCCCAACTGTGGTTTAGTCAGCTGCCGACGGACTCCGTCTCTACTTTCCAACACCTAAGTGATTCTTTTCTTAGCCATTTCATTGGTACCCAGCGCCAGTGGCGCCTGACGACTCAGCTTCTCAACATCCGTCAGACGAAGGGGGAGTCGCGACGTAGTTTTGTCACCCGTTTCAACACCGAAGCGTTGCAGGTGGCGAAAAATGACGACAAGGTCATTTTCACGGCTTTCATGGCTGGTTTACGATCAATCAACTTCCTTTTCTCCCTCTCCAAAAACCCTCCAACCTCTATGGCAGCTCTCCTTTCCAAAGCCCAAAAATATATGAACGCCGAAGATTCTCTGGCCGCCCGCCAAGATTCTACAACCAAAAACTCAACCCCCAAAGAGAAGAGAAAGGAATCTGAAACCAGAACCACCCAATATACACAGCAAACACCTCAGTATACCGATCGAATTGCTCGAACCGACCGATCGGCACCTACCCGGTAGCTCGGTCGGTTCGAACGCTACGTTCCCCCCAATATCCCCATGGAACAAGTCTTGAACCAGATCCAGAGAGATTACAACCTGAAATGGCCACAACCCTCATGGTCTCCTTCCCGCAGGCGAGATCAATCCAAGTATTGCCATTTCCACCAAGACCACGGCTACAACACTAACGAATGTGTCAACTTCAAAGACCAGGTGGAGAATCTGATATGCCAGGGTCGCCTCAGTCGGTTCACGGCAGCCCGCCCCCAACAGCAGCCAAGGACTGAACCTGCCGGAGGCCGCCGCTGACAAACCCCTCCCTGACCACCCCCACAACCTAACCGAGATAACGACAGACCTCCACTACAACCCCAACCCCCAGGCAACCCTGCTCCTCCGGTCGGAGAAATCTGAGTCATCGCTGGCGGGCTTGCATGCAGAGGACCATCCTGTTCGGCCCAGTGTGCCGAACTCAGAAAAATCAGACAGGCCGCCAACAAAGAAGTCACGACATTGGATCGCCCCCTCAAACACCCCAAATAGTGGACGGAACCCATCGCCTTTACGGAGGCTGACTGTACAGGCATCCGTTACCCTTACGACGACCCCCTCATCATCTCCGCCCTCCTGTCCAATTACAAAGTCTAACGGGTGCTTGTCGACAACGGCAACTCTTCAAACATCATCTTCCTGAATGCCTATCGCCAACTCCAGGTTGGAGAAGAACAATTATCCCCTCTTCAAACCCCGCTGGTCAACTTCATGGGGGATCGGGTGACCTCCATAGTCTCCATCAATCTTCCCATCACCATCGGCGAGTATCCACGGCAGACCACCAAGTTACTCACCTTCCTTGTCGTCAACTGTCCTTCTGCTTATAACATAATCTTCGGCCGCATAGCCCTTAACGCTTTTCAAGCTATCACATCTACATACCATCTGGCCATGAAATTTCCCACCGAACTCGGGGTCGGCACTATGAGGGGAGAGCAGACGATGGCTAGAGAATGCTATGTTACTTCACTCAAAGAGGTCAAGTTGAAGGAGGCTATGATCATCGAAGGACTCGATGTCAGAGACGAAGACGAGTTGGTCAGAGAGAAACCAGTCGAAGAACTTGTTAAAGTCCACATCGACCCTACCAACTTAACAAAAACAGCCAAGATCGGCAGCTAATTATCCTCCCAGGCCAAGGCCGACCTTACAGCCTTCTTAACCGAGCATAATGATGTATTTGCCTAGACCCATTCTGACATGCCGACTATCGATCCCTCCTTCATCACGTATCGTCTCAGTATCGAGCCCCACTTACGACCTTTTCGCCAGAAGCAGCATATCTTTCACCTGGAACGCAATGCCCTTATTGGCTCTGAGGTAGACAAACTACTGCAGGCACGGTTTGTCAAGAACGTAGACTACCCCAAATGGCTATCAAACGTGGTCTTGGTCCGTAGAAACAACGGTAAATGGTGACTCTGCGTCGACTACTCCGACCTTAATCGAGTTTGCCCCAAAGATAGTTATCATTTCCCCCGCATCGATCTGCTTGTCGACGCCACTGTCGGACATCAGATGCTCAGTTTCATGGACGCCTTCTTCAGCTACAATCAAATTCTGATGCACCCGACTGACTAGGAACACACCTCCTTCATCACAGACAGAGGAACTTACCACCGTCAAGTTATGTCGTTCGAATTTAAAAATGCCGGAACAACTTACCAACAGTTAGTCAATGCTGTCTTTCACCACCAGATAGGCTGAAACATGGAAGTCTACGTCGATGACATGCTTATCAAGAGCAAACTTTCCTCTGATCATCTGACAGATCTGCGAAAGACCTTCGAAACCCTATGCAAGTATCAAATGAAGCTGAATCCGGAGAAATGCGCCTTCGGCGTAGGATCTGGGAAATTCTTGGGCTTTATGGTCAGTCAACGGGGCATCGAGGCCAACCCCAAAAAGATCATGGCCCTAATAGAAATGCGGTCTCCCAAAACAGTCAAAGAGGTTCAACAGCTTACCAGCAGAGTCGCCGCCCTCAACCGTTTTATTTCCCGCGCAACAGACAAGTGTCTTCCCTTTTTTAAAGTCCTCCGACAAGCTTTTGAGTGGACTCCCAAATCCGAAGAAGCCTTTCAACAATTGAAGCAGTGCATGGCCAACCCCCCTCTACTCTCTCAAGCTCTCTCAAGTGAAACCCTCTTTTTCTACTTAGCTGTATCAAACACCGCAGTCAGTGCAGCCCTCATCAGGGAAGACAACTCAGTACAATGTTCGGTCTACTACATTAGCCGAGCTCTCAGGAGGGCAGAACAAAACTATCCTCTACGGGAGAAAATGGCCTTTGCCTTGGTCATAGCCTCAAGGCGACTCTGACCTTATTTCCAAGCTCACTCCATAGTGGTCCTCACTAATCAACCTTTGAAAAAGGTCATGCAACAACCAGAGCTGTCCGGCAAACTTATGTAATGGTCCATCGAGCTCAGCCAATATGAAATCTCTTATCGACCTCGAACGGCGATCAAAGGACAGACTGTCACCAATTTTATCTTAGAATTCACCAATCCCACTCCAACCGCGTCCCCTCCGCCAAGGCAATTCAATACTGAGGCAGAAGACCCCCATTCCTGGACCCTCAACGTCGATGGATCATCCCGTAAAGAAGGCAGCGGGGCTAGTCTCATCTCACCGCTCCCGAGGGTGGTTATTTCAAGTGTGCCCTCCCGTCTTCTGTTCGATGCAAGCAATAATGAAGTCGAATATGAAGCCTTGATAGCAGGTCTTTGCCTAGCCAGAGACATTGGTGTAAGCCATATCCAATTATTCAGTGATTTTTAATTGATCGTCGAGCAGATTACGAGGGAATTCGACGCGAAAGAAGACACGATGCGAGCCTATAGGGATATTGCACTCCCTCTTGTTCGTCTTTTCAACACTTTCCATATCAAACACATCTCTCAGTTAGAAAACTCCAACACAGATGAAATGGCCCAATTAGCCTCGGCCGACCAATCAGACCTCAGCCATGGCGTCCGCCTTGAATACTTGGCCCACCCGGCTACTTCGCCAAACCAGCAGGAGGTTCATTTCCTCCAAAACAAACCTATCTCATGGGCTGCAGACATCCTTCTGTTTTTGACAAGTGGGGAGTTGCTAGATGATAAACAGCAGGTCGCCAAAGTCAGAGCCTGGTCGTCCAGTTACATCCTCATCAACGGCCTACTGTATAAACATGGATTTTCACGCCCATACCTCAAGTGTCTCAATCCTACTCAAGCGACCTATGTGATGAGGGAAGTCCACGAGGGCATATGCGGTAATCATTCGAGTATCAGGTCACTGGCCCATAAAATCCTTCGCACCGACTACTTCTGGCCTACTCTCAACCAATATGCCACCGAATTTATGCTTAAGTGTGATAAATGCCAGCGCTTTGCCAACATGCCCCGTGCTCCACCTACAAAACTGATTACACTCTACAGTCTCTACCCATTCACCAAGTGGAGCATCGACTTAGTTGGTCCATTGCCCACCGGTAGGGGCCAAACCAAGTTCGTTATAGTTACCATTGACTACTTCACTAAATGGGTGGAAGCGGAACCCCTCGCCACAATTACTGAACGGAACATAACCAGATTCATCTGGCAGTCGATCGTATACCGATTTGGAATCCCTCAAGCCATCATCTCAAACAATGGCAAACAATTCGACAATGCCAAGTTCAGGAAATTCTGTGCAGAGCTCCACATCAAACCATGTTTCTCTTCCCCAGGTCATCCCCAAGCCAATGGGCAAGTCGAAGCCCCTAGTCGCTCTCTCCTGAAGATTATCAAAACTAAGTTGGAAGCCGCTAAAGGACTCTGGGCTGAGGAACTACCAAACGTACTCTGGGCTTATCGAACTACCGCATGAACCCTTACTGGGGAGACCCTCTTTCGCTTAACATATGACGCTGAGGCGGTCATCCTAGTGAAAATCGGCATGCCGACCCCGAGGGTTTTGCACCCGGATCCAGAACTAACCGAAGAATTGCATCGAGCTGACTTGGACCTGATTGAAAAGCTCTGAGAGACCACTGCTGTCAGACGGGCCGCATATCAGCAGAAAATGAGAACACACTACAACCGCAAAGTCCGACCGAGAGACTTCGCAGTGGCGGACCTAGTCTTGCACGAAGCAACTCTTGCCACCAAAAACCCCGCCGAGGGCAAGTTAGCAGCCAAATGGGAAAGACCTTACATTGTTAAGGCCAGATCTCGCCCAGGCACTTACCGACTCTAAGACATAGAAGGTAGAGACCTCCCCCATCCATGAAACGCCGAGCACTTGAAGCGTTATTTCCAGTAAAATGGCATCTCCTATTTTTGTATTGATCGATTGTTGTATGTTTTTTTTTTACAATCTGCACACTTGTTCATTTTTGCCCTTTCCATACATAGTGTAAACTTGTGATCAATAGGTTATGCCTTAAATGACAATGACTTTATATCTCTATTATCTACATTCTGTTTCAATAACGACTTGTTAACTAAAAGCCTTAACCAGACTGAGTTAGCTAAAATCTCAGCCAGACTGAGCACGAAGAGCTCAGCCCGACTGAGTTAACAAAAGCCTCAGCCAGACTGAGCACGAAGAGCTCAGCCAGACTGAGTTAAATTAAGCCTTAGCCAGACGGAGTTAGCTAAAGCCTCAGCTAGACTGAGCACGAAGGGCTCAGCCAAACTAAGTTAACAAAAGCCTCAGCCAGACTGAGCACGAAGAGCTCAGCCAGACTGAGTTAGCAAAAGCCTCAGCCAGACTGAGCACGAAGAGCTCAGCCTGTCATGACCCAAACCCGCCCCTATGGGTTTAGCACCATAACCGGCCAGTAATCCGATGATTACCGAAGGCCTGCTTAACAGTAAAACAGTAATACAGAGTTCAGGGGCTGGCGAAAGCCAAAACAGTAATTAAAAGATGTCCAATGAGCTGTGACAGTCTGCATGCAAAAAGACTCTTTATAACATATTCACATAGACAAACAGTATGTACATACATCATATACAGATATTCAAGTCAGGGACTACATCCCTAACATAACAGTACAATATAGGTACAGTCTATACAGTATTACAAAAGCAGATACAAAAAGGGAAAAATCTAAAACACCCTAAAAAGCCCTAGCTTGAAGGACTTGGAACCTCTCAGTGAGGCACAGTGGTTGGCTTTGACAAAACGGGAGCTTAACCCGACGCTTCTAGCAACGGTCCGGTGCCTGAACACCTACATATATATATGAGCAGTGAGCTAAAGCCCAGTGAATAACATATGCATAAAGAGGTTAAGAATGAATGTCCTTTCAGTATTTAAAACAGTCATTTAAACAGCATATCAATTATTCGATCATAGCAGTCATAAGTGGTACATCCAATAGCAAAGCAGTACAGTAGGTCTTAACAAACCGAACAGTCAGTTGATGGCCATCATATCAGTAAACAGTAGTGGTTCCAGACATGGGAACCGACAGAGATCTCTGTAACAGTAGCAGTATCAGTTCAGTAACAGTAAATTGCTATAGATGCCACGAATACAGTTCGCAAATAGGACAAACATTCATTCAGTAAACAGTGTTATTTCATAAAGCAGTACAGTCATTTGTTCAGAAAATAATCTCAATTGAACATATCTTTACAACATTGTTACTCACAGAGTTCTGGATTACAGATAAGCTAGTGCGCGTCCTCGGATGCCAACCCTACACAGTTACAGGATGAACACACACTAAGTCACATACTTGGGAATCGAAGACTTAGTCCCTATTTAGACTCGGTGTAGTTCTACATCAATATCCTCCTTAAGATGCCTTAAACATACCCTAGGAATGCCTAGGATGGAAAGAGGATGCAAAGATGTACTTATAAACACTTTACAAAATTTTTAGAAAACACGGGTCTCGCTCGAGCGTGGCTTTCTACACTCGAGCGGACATGCAGACAAAGGAGCTCCGCTCGAGCGTGATTTCTGTCGCTCGAGCGGACTGCAAGCTACAGTAAAAATACTGGATGCTCAAAATTCACGCTCGATGGGCGCTCGATCCCCACTCGAGCGTGAGACACAAGTCCTCGCTCAAGCGTGAGACACAAGTCCTCGCTCGAGCGTGAACTATCTCGCTCGAGCGGACTGTAAACTCATGCAAAGTACTGGATACATGCATTTCACGCTCGAGCGTCACTTTCCTCGCTCGAGCGGACGGCATGATCTCAGATTGTACGCTTGAGCGTGGAGTTCCTCGCTCGAGCGTGGGTCCAAAATCTAGAAATTTCAAATTTGAACCTCAAGCTCAAAATCAACTTTCAATACACCAAATTCGATCCTTTTGGGCTAATTTTTTTGGAAAACACTTTAAAACTCATAATATAACATGATTCAAAGCTCGATTTGTAAGATCAAGGCCCAAAGGTGAGTCAATTAAACCCAATTTCAAACCAAACTTCAAGAACAACTTCAAATGTAACATGCATGTACTCAACTTAGTTCAAAGCTTCAAATATTTGTTTCAAAGAGCCAATTCCTTCAAAATCATGACGAGTTCATGGACTAGAACAATAATATGGACATGCATGCAAGAGTTTCCATGAAAACGACATTAAACTTCAAGATATGCATATGCATGCATGATCTAAGCTCCAATTCAACAATCTTAAATCAATTCTTGACTTAAAAACTCTAAGCTTCCAAGAACCATGCAAAGACTAACTTGATTCACAATTAAGAGGATAAATTCCATACCTAGGTTCCTCAATTACAAGAATGAGAGTTCAATTATGCAATCAACCTTCAATTCCTTCAAGTCTCCAAGCTAAAATTGTTGAAATCAAGTTTTCCTCTCACTCTCTCTCTCTAGTCGGCTATGGCTCAAGAAATGGGCTGATGAAATGTAATGAAATCAAGTCTCAAGGTGGTGTAGAGATAGGCCACTAAGTGGCAAAAGGGTAAATAAGCCTAACTTATGTAATTTAACATTATTCAATCTAATTTAATCATACCAAATCAATTTTCAATTAAATATACCATAAAATCACATAAATTCTAACTAGCACAAACACTAATCAATTTCTGGTTCGGCCGCCGATAAGGCCGTCAATTTACAGCTTAAAACATAGAACATGAACAGATCATTTAACAGTCAACAGATAGAATTACATTCAAACTAACACACTCAATCAATCAGTTCAGAAATTTCAGTCAATTAACATGCTTAATCATAGATTAGCACTAATCAGTGGTGTTATCAGTAAACAGTAGTGAGGGTTGTCACATAGCCAGACTGAGTTAAATTAAGCCTCAGCCAGACTGAGCATAAAGAGCTTAACCAGACTGAGTTAACTTAAGCCTCAGCCAGACTGAGCATGAAAAGCTTAGCCAGACAGTTAACTTAAGCCTCAGCCAGACTGAACACGAAGAGCTCAGCCAAACTGAGTTAATTAAAGCCTCAGCCTGACAGAGCCCTTCAAGTCTTAGTCAGAACTAGCATGAAGAATTCAGTCAGTCTGAATCAAAGCCGGTCTCAGCTATTGCCATACTTAGTTAAAATCCAAGTTCATGACCATCCATTTTCACTAATCATACAAGTTAGCCTGTTTGCCCATTTTTAACATTTTTACATCATGGTTTACTTACGAAATTTCACATTCCCAAGTGTGAACATACAGGTTAGCCTGATTACCCATTTTTACCATTTTTACATCACAATTTACTTACAAGTTTCACAATTCACGCATAAGTTTCATTTTTACACCCACTTTTTATTAAATTCTGCTCAGCCATTTCCATTATTCCAAATTTACAAATCAGAGACATAACAACAACAACAATTCATAAGAAAACTCATTGTTTTATTAACAAACTCACGCTTTCATACAATTCGTTGCAGAAATTACATATATAAAAAAAAACAAAAACAAAAACAAAAACAAAAATAAAACAAAACAAACAAAAACAACATTTTTACACTAAGTTACAAAGATCGCTCTTCTTCACTGGAGGCAAGATCTTCTTCTTCAATCCCCTCGTCCAAGGGGGTCTGGGCAACGTCGTCTTCCCCTACTTTCACGAGACTGAAGTCCACGCTTGGGAACAGCTCTTGTGCCTTATACTTGAAGCTCATCCACCCACTGTCCTAGTACTGGCTTATCTCGTGCCTGTAGAAGTCTGACCGCTGGAAGCTTTGGATCACTTCTTCTTCGCTCCTACCTCCAGCGGCCACTCCCGACGGCCCAGCCCCCTCATCCCCCTTCTTCGCCAAGCTCCTGGTGACCGCGGCATTAATGGCCATTTGGAATTCGGCGAACCCCTTGAATTGCTCTACGGCCGCCATACATAAGTCAGGGTACGCCGCCCTCTCAAATGCAAACTTGGCCCTCTCCTCTGCCAGGGCCTTCTCCAACTCAGCGATCCGACGATCTGCCTCTTCTTTGTCTTTGATCGACTGGTCGCGCAGTTCCTCGTTATTGATAAGGGCCTCTTCCCATCTCTCGTTGGCGGTGGTGCAAGCTTGCTGGACCAGCTCTAGCTTCCTTTTCTCGCCCTCCAGTTCGAACTCAAACGATATCGCCTTGTGGCGTTCCGCTTTCAGCTCTGATTTAGTGGCGAGGAGCTCGACACCAGCACACTCTGCTGAATAGCTCTGCACCACCGCCAACACTTCCATCTGCTTTGCTCTTTGCGCACACTCCAGCTCCTTTGTGCAGGCACTCCGAGCGGCCTTCTTCCAACCCGCTGTCTCAACCCTTAGTTTTTGCAGCTGCACCTTTACCCCTTCCAACTGGGCCCTCAGCGGCTCTACCTCCATCTTTGCGCGCGTTGCTTTGTTCATCAAGGCAGCCGCCAGGGTCGCTACCTCCATCTGGGCCGAGCAAAACCCTCTTAAGAGGTCGGTCTCCGTCAACCGCGCCATCTACCGCACGGCAGTGTCTCTACCACTCCAATGAGGCGGTCGGTTGCAACCCTGGCCTCCCCCCCTTATTCTGCCGAATGACCTGCCAACGTACGCGCATGGTACATGGCGGTCTTCAGCGCGGCGCTCACCTCTGGTTTGCTAATCCCAGTCTTTCCTTCACCAGGATTGGGAGATACTTCTACCATGGGTTCCACCGTCGCCTCCGCTTGGGCAATTGGGCCCACGTCATCTTTCAGCACTTGGACACTTGGGCCCATGTCTTCTTTTAGCACTTGGACTCTTGGGCCCATGCCTTCTTCCGCCACGTGGGCAGTTTCCCTTCCTGACGCCTCCTCCGCCCTCCCCTCCTTCATCTTCTTCAAAACAGGGAAGTCTTTACTCTCCTCTGTCGCTGCCCTCTTCTTCTTCGTTTTCTTTAACACTGCCTCCACCTTCTGTTTTCCCCTTTCTTTCAGCGGGTCTACTGGGGGCGACAATGGAGCAAAGTCGGTCAGGTCTTTGCCTCCCAACGGCTTGGGGCGAGGTCGGACTCTCTCCCTCATCACCAACTTAGAAGCAGGCCCCAACTGAGACTCCTTATACTTTTCTGTCGTGGCAAAGGTCTTCCGCTCCTCCGCCTCCTCCGCCTTTCGCCTTGCTTCCAACTCCTCCAATGCGAGGTCCTCTTTCATCGACTGCGGTCCTAAACCTAAGGCATACAAAGCTGAAGGATGGACAAGGTCATCCCCATCTCACACCCTCCTTCTTCCTCTACTCCTTCACCCTTTTCACCCTACCTTCTGCCTCCGTCCCTAACTTCAGCTCCACCGACTTCGTGGGGACTTTCCATGTCGTGCGCACTCCCTCCCCACCATTTGCCGATACATAAAACCACCTCGGCCTCCACTCCTTCACCGACGATGGTAACCCGGCTACTAATCCCCTGCTCCCCACCACCTGGAAAGTCACCCACGTCTCTTGTTGACCGGGCGCTTTGTAGCAAGAAAAGAATTCCTCTACTATCATCGCTGCCCCATCGGTCGCCTGTGGCCATGCGATCGCGCAGGCCATTAGAATTTTCCATGCGTTGGACATCGGCTGTCCCGTCGCCGCCTCTAGTCGGTTCAATACATCTACCACTACTTGGGTGATTGGCAACCTTAGCCCCCCCCGCAATGCTTCCTCGTACAACGTGAATTCTGTTGGTCGTGTATCCGACGCCCTCTCCTTAGATGTGGGCAGCCTCAACTCTATCTCCGCCGGAATTTGGTACTTTCTTCGTACCTCCTCTAACTCCTCCGCTGTAAACGTAGACTTGTCGGCCTTGGTGTGCTAGTGGTCCGGCTCCACTTAGCTAATTGGCCTAGCGGCCACGATTATCGTCGCAGGGCGAGCCCACGCCACTTGCCCAACTCATCTCCTCCCTCTGTTCTGCTCAGTATTGTTCCGCCAACTCCACTGTGTCGTCTTCTCCCAATGAGTCTAGCCTCATGGTTGGCACTTCATCTCGAGCCATTCCTCCTACATGTCTGCGTATCGTTTCGGACGCTGGCACAAGGAAGTTCGCAAAATGTTGTAAAGACGTGTCATACGAAACAAATGAGTTCACTTATGGGATGTGTTGGTTTTTTTGCAATAAGGTAAGTAAAGCGAATAACTCCAATTGCCCACGGTTTGCCTATATTCCAAGGGTCGAGATTAAATTTCGCCAGTTTGAAAATTTTCGAAAACTTTCGCCCTCGCATTTTCAACGCCCTATATTACCCTATTCCTTCGCTTCTTGCCAGCGCATCACCTCCCCCATTACGGGATTATGCCACGTGTACAACCACGATCCACTAACCTCTTCCCCTACCTTGTCTATTCCACTTCACATCACCACATGCCCCACCGCTCCTCGAGCCCCGCGCGCCTCCATTTCCTCCTCACTCGGCCACCCTTCGCGATCGACCCTCCTCCCAGTTGGCCTCTTCACCCGATCACCCTTCGCGGTCACCATCTTCACTAGATCACCCTTCACGGTCGGTCCTCCTCCCAGGTGGCCTCTTCACTCGGTCACCCTTCGCGGTCGGCCCTCCTCCCAGTCAGCCTCCTCACTTGGTCACCCTTTACAGTCGGCCCACCTTCCAGTCGGTCTTCTCTCATTCGATCACCCACAACCCCCGTCTTCTTTCTTATTCCTTTCGTTGAACTGAAGCTGCACTTGGGAATGGGGGACTACTAACATAAGTGGGCCCATAGGAGCTATTGGCCCACCACTTAGAGCCCAATACACAATTCAAACACTAAGGCCCAACATTACTAGAACCCAACGTTACACTAAGAACCAATAACATCTAAACACTTGTCAAGAAAGGAACTAGCCACGCAAGCAGACAAAGATTCTGCAGAGTTATTGCACCACACATCAGCCATTAATGAGGTCCCCTGCAGTATTTAATGCGATAACCCTTTCACTTCGGAACAGAACAGCCTCACTATGAACAAGGCAAGTTAGAGCATAGACTTTCGGCCAACATGACAGGTCGGAGTGGACAAGGAAATGATGAACAAAGGATATAAGCAGGTTTCTAAGACAAAAAGAAGGTTAAGTTCCTTACCATCACCCTATCTCTATATTCCGTCAATCTCTCTCTTCTAACTTGCTCGTCGGAGGGTTCGTTGGGGGACTCCAGTTCCCCGTTGGACTTTTGTGCCGGTATTTCAATGAGCCCAGCGACCGGACAACGGTGTGGGAGGCGTAGATCAACCCGACCTGTCCATCAGGGACTAGTAGTATCATCAGATTTGAAACACCACGCACAACTATGTGCCCACTCAATAATGTGAAAATGATTAGTTTTTAATAAAAAAAATCATTATATAAAAGAACAAATTTTACAGGCTTTCTTCTTACTAACTAATATGTTATACAATAATGAAATTTTAAATTTTGAAACAGAAAATACTTTAATGATAATGGAAAATGTCATATGAGTAAGTAAACTTTATTTTGTAAGATTTATTAGATTATATAGCATTACTCTTAATTTATTTATTTTATTTAAAAAATTACTTTACAAACTTATGTGACAATTGGTTGTTTCTATCATTTAAATTCATTAAACTCCATTTCAGGTTTTAATCCTTTTTTTTATTACATAGCATATCAATTTGTTAAAAAAAAAGTTGACAAAAGAAAAAAATGTGGGCAAATTACACAAATAGTCCCTATAATTTGGGGCTTGTGTCACTTTGGTCTAGGGATGGCAAATTAAACCCGGCCCGATGGGGACCCGATCCCCCGATCCCGATTAGAACGGTTTTTCCCCAAAAATTATCCCCATAGGGCCGGGGATGGTATTAAAAATCTGATCCCCGATGATTTTCGGGCCGGGGACGGGGATAAATTTCCCAACCCCGGCCCCGGCCCGGCCCCGCCCCGATTGATCCCCGACTGTCGCCCCCGTATATATATATTATATGTTTATATGTTTAGGGTCAGTTTATATTATAATATATATATAATATAATATATTATGTTTATAATATAATATATATATTATATATTGATCCCCGATGGTATGCAATCAGTTTACTCTCTCTCTCTCTCTAAAAGCCTCCCCTCACTCCCCGATCTCCGTCACTGCCTCCCTCCGATCTGCGTCTGGGATGCCGAGAGTCGTCCTCAACACCGATCATCCTCTCCGCGACGCCGATCCTCGTCCTTGACGCCGCTCGTCGTCCTCGACGAGACCCTCCCTCCTCTCCAAACACTGTCGCAACCCCGCCGATCTCCCTCATCCTCTCTCTCCCCGCCGATGTCATGCTTGTGTTTGTTCTTGACCTCTCTCTCTCTCTGTGAATGTTTCTGATTTTTTATTTTTTATTGTTTATTTTTTACATCTGATTTCCCATCTGTGAGTGAGATTTGTTGGGTTTTGGATCTGTGGGATCTGTGAATGTTGTTGTTGATGTTGATGATGAAAATCTATATTTCAGATTTGTGAATGTTTCAGATCTATGTATGGGTGCGATTTCTGTGAATGTTTCAGATCTATGTTGATTTTTTTTTTTTTTTGACCGGGGAATCTTCGGGGGCGGGGATGGAGGTGGTAATAGGCTCCCCGTCAAGGTCGGGACCGGGGACGGGGGGAGTTTCCACCATCGGGGATCGGGGACGGGGAGGGTGATCCCCGGCCCCGCCCCGCCCCGTTGCCATTCCTACTTTGGTCCCTGATTTTTCAATTGTGACACATTTGACCCTGAATTTTGAATCTTGTTCCAAATAAGGACAATTGAAGTTACCATTGTTTAATTTCAAGGGCAAAATCGTTAATTTAATAAAATATAAACTAATTTGACAAAAATAAATGTTAAAAAAATATTTTTAATTTTTTAAAAATTATTTTTATTCACCAATGATAAAATTATGTAAAATTGATAAAAATTAATAAAAATTACATGATTAATTTTTTAAATTAATTTTACATGATCATTATCCAAACACATAATAAAAATTAATTTGGTAAAAAAAAAATGTTTAAAAAATTTATCAATTTTATATAATTTTATTTTTAGTAGATAGAAATAATTTTTTAAAATTTAAAAATATTTGTTTGACATTTATTTTTGTAAAATTAGTTTATATTTTATCAAATTGACGATTTTACCCTTGAAAAATCTAATAATATTTTCAATTGTCCTTATTTGAAATAAAATTCAAAATTCAGGGTCAAATGTGTCACAATTGAAAAGTCAGGGACCAAAATGATACAAGCCATAAACTATAGGGACTATTAGTGTAATTCACCCAAAATATATTTATATGACATTTTTATTTAAAAAATAGAGACAAAATAATCAGATAACTCAAACACAGGATTATAGGCTATCACTCTTGGATAATGGCCCATACTTTAATGGGTTTAGGTCCAAAATTGATTTATATGGTTCTCCATCTTCTTGAGCCCACACAAATGGGAGAGGGTAATACATGCTGGCATGGCAAGTCCAGCTATACACTGTCACACCATTTGCTCCTCATCACGTTTCATTCGGAGTCCGGATCCTCGGCCGTCCTCTCCTCCATTCCTGCAGTGTCTCAAAACGACGTCGTTTTGGGAAAAAATTTCAATTAAGAAAAAAAGAGTAAATCAGAGTCTCTTCCCTCTCTCTCATCTTCTCTAAAACCTCTCAAACTCTGAAACCTACATCTCTCTTCACTGCCTTCTCTTCTTGCCACACCAAGAAACGGCGAGGCCATTCCCGTCCTCCTCTCAATTAAACTTGCATGAGATTTTCCTAAATCAACCAATAATCTCGAAGAACCCCCAAATCTTTTTATCAATTAATTTGTTTGTCAACTTCTCAATCATCCCAATTCAAAAGAAATTGATTAAAAAAAAACCACCTCTTCAAAACTGAACTAAAACTCTAACTCAAGAACCTCCAAGATCAGCTCACACTAACACCTACAAAACAAAAACAAAAATAAAAAAAAAATCAAAATCATCATAAAAAGATTCGGTTATTTTTGTGAAAATCAGAGTCCTTCAACATTTATGTTTATGGGCAATGATAATTCCTCGAACCCACCAACATAATGCTACTCCATATGTATTCACATAGCTTTAGCAAAGCTATGATCTTCACCAACTACTTGTCTTTGAACTTGAAGAAAAGAACTAAAAAGTTCTCCAACTTTAATACAGAAAGAGATAGAGAGGATCTAGGTAGTCGTAGAAAGTGGTGAAAAGCTAGCGATTTGCAGGGGTAACCCAGAGAAGAAAGAGTCTGGATCTGCCGCTGTCTTCTTTTTTCTCCCTCTTTCCTTCCTTCTTCGCTCTCTCTGGTTTGCTCCTGTTCTTTTTTTTTTTTTTTTTGAAATCTTGCCCCAAAACGATGTCGTTTTGGGGTGCCGCAAGAATGACCGCAAGAGAGGGCAACCGAGGATCTGAACTCTTTCATTCGTTTGGGAAAAACTGACACATCAGTCTTTTAATTTTAAATTCAACAATGATAGAGAGTTCTAAATTTTGAACTCTAAAGAAAGCTCTAGTAACAAGAGTAAAAAAAAAAAAAAAAAAAAAAAAAAAAACATCACATTATTGGAGTGAGACCCACCCCTAGAGCTCATATAAAACTCATGTTTTAGAGTTCCAAAATATTTTTATTTTAAATTTTATTTTACTCACACATTGAAAATAATAATAATAATGAATAAAATATGTATTTTAATTAACTTAAATTTGTAAAATTCACAAATTCAAATGTATCAATACACTTTTTAAATACAGAATTTAAAATTTAAAATTATTAATTTAATATGTTTTATTTACACATTCTATTAGGCCTCGTTTGAGAACCTTCCTTTTTAGTTAAAAAGTCAAAAAGTTACTAAATTAGTCAAAAAGCTAACAACTCATACCAAAAAGTCAAAGATTCTCTTTTCTCTCTACTTTTTGCACATCTTTTCGTAAAAATTCAAAAAGCCATCCCAAACATATTAATTTTTTTTAGTTCATATTTTAACCAAATAATTAAAAAATTGTTAAATTAACCTGTTCCCAAACGAGATCATAATATTAGTATACATAAAATTATTTTTATATTATTATTATTTTAATGAGGAGAGACAGGGACACAAAGTGGATAAAGTATAGTATCGGAGTAGAATCCAGGAGGCGATGACCTGGTGCCTCGTCAAATGGGAATATCCGCCAAACCTTATCCACTTTCACTTTACTTTAAAGTGTTTTTATGCTCTGCGAATGAGGCATAGCAAAGTCAAACGATGTTACACAAAGTGGATAAACCACGAGCGACGGACCACCGGCCGCCAGCTGTTTCGCTAATCCCATGTTTTTGTTTTTGTTTTTTTTTGGTTTTTTTTTTTTGGGTTGAATAATCCCATGTTCTCTTATCAGTAAAATGAACAAGGTTAGAGATTCTAAAAATTCTATTAGAAAATAATTTTTTTATCAAATGTCTTATTTGTCATATTCATATGAGATATTTGGTAAAAATTTTAATAGAACTTTTGATTGTCTAAAATTTTTCAATAAAAAAAATGATTTTGTGTCCTAAATTATAATTTAAAAAATAATTTAATTTACAATATATTTTTTTAGTAATATGAATTTTATATTTAAATTATTGTATTTGTATTAATTTTATCTCATCACCAATTATCGATTATAATTAAACAGAGGTTACTAATCTAAACACCAGTTAACGGTAATGGTAAAATTGATTTAAAATCAAACAGTTTAAATATAAAATTAATATTATTAAAAGAATAGGAATTGAATTGATTTTTGAATTACAACAAAATAATATTTCCTGTAATATAACACCAGTGTTACAAATTTAGAAAACTTTATTTAAGAAATTATCTTAAAATAATAATCAATGGTTTATATTTATTATTGTGATTGTGGTCCTTTCTTGTAATAGAATGTAGCCTATATTTCACTAATTTTAAATCTATACGTCACACATATTTTTTTGGGTATTCTCCGAAATAAATTTTTATGATTCACAAAATTTGATAACATTAGCAATGTTATAAATTTAAAAAATTATTATAATAAAAAAAAGAAAAAATTAATGAAATATCCCTATCCAACTTTGGGTGGTAGAAGAGAATTACTATATATTTTTTTATTAGCTAAGGTCTCTTGATAAAAAAAAATTGTGTTCAAACAAAAGAAATTTCTAAATTTTTCTGTGTTGTGACAAAATTTTTCTGTATTGAATTTTCTTTGCAAGTGTTGAGGGACACAACTATTATGAAAATATTATATGTTTTTATCCCATAAAATCTTAATATTATAGATCTTTAAAAAAAGTTCCCTAAAAAATAATATTTTTTCATTATTAGTTTTTCATGTTTCTCTAATTATAATTTTAACAAAAAATTATTAAAAAAATTACATAATACTTGTATTGGTATAAATCCCACACTCATATAAGTAATACAATTTTTTTTTTAAAAATCGGTAACATTGCTCTAATCTTAATTCTGTTAGGAAAAATGGATGATTTCTCACAAGTAAATCAATCAGTAGAAATAAAAATTAATGTGAAAAAATTAAATCGACACAAGAATTTTTACGTGGTTCCCTCAATGTAAGGTACGTCCACTAGATTGAAATCCGATTATATTATCAACCAAAAATTTTTAAACGATTACAGACGAGACACAAATGTTCTCACAAATCACCCTTAAGTAAATTTTAAATAATTACAAATTAATAAGAGAAAAGACTCACAAAATAAATGAATAAAAAATTTCAAAATAAATTACAAAAATCCAAAATAATATACTCAAATCAATATCCACTGAAACAGTCAAATATGCACCCAATTCACCCCACACATTTACGAGGAGCAAAAACAGCACCCCTTTATACACCAACTTTTTTTTAGGACAGGAGTTGATCATGCATTGGAGTATAAAAAAATTGAAAAAAATACCCCAAAGTCTTTTTTTGAATCAAAAATGTTTTGTGGCACCAATCTGATGATACTATTGTCCCTACTTTCTATTCTGGGTAAGTTTTATTTCGGGGCTATAGTGCCCTTTTTTTCGGGCACCAATCAGTTCTGTTTTTGAATATCCACCAACTTATTAATTACACTGCAAGCTTTCATGTGTACAGAAAAACCCACCGAATTGGTTGACCAATTATGGCAGCCGCAGCCCTCCGAAAAGACAAAATAATCCTCAAAAACATTTACTTAGGTCCTATTTTTCTAAAAATATTTTTCAAAAAATTATACTTCCTTATTTTTTGTATTTTTTTGTTTTTATTACTTTTTTAATATTTTAAGAATTTTTTTTTAACTTTTTAGACATACCTAACATAAATATATTTAAAAAGTAAAAAAATTATAAAAAAAACTTTTTAAAAATTCACCAAATACCAAAAATATCAACAAAAAAAAATGAGAATTCAGTATATTTTTTTGTATTTTTATGTATTTATTAATTTTTTTAAAATATTTTTTCATAATTTTTTTACTTTTAGATATATCTAAGTAATGTGTATCTAAAAAAGTAAAAAAAAAAATGTTTAAAATTTTAAAAATATTCACTAAAAATAAAAATAAAAACAAGAAAATTAAAAAACTCAATTTTCAAAAAATTAAATTCAAAAAACTCCAACCAAGCACACCGAATGTTTTTTCTTGGACTTATTATTAAAACCCTAATTATTACTAAATAAATTATTAAATATTTCTTAGGTCTCAAAAAATTAGTTATAATTTATTTTTTTATACTATAACTAAAACTAAACTAAATTTAAAAAAAATTTAATAAACCAATTAAATCTCATATTTCACCAAGAAAGTATACCCAACCAATTCTACACTTATTCATAACCTTTGTGATTTGTCAACTGCCAACTATTTCACACAAGGGCTAATTGCAGGAATTACGATGGTCAATTATAACTTTACATATTTCATAAATAATATATAAAAATAAAAATAAAAAATTATAAAATAAATTATTCGAATGAAACTCACAACAAACTTACATACTTGAACAACTTATTTGGGGTGACATTTTGTCACACCTTTGAGCTTGTTTCAACCATATTTTAATAATTCAAGTCGTTCATATTATAAAATTAATTAAGTATATTATTTATATAAAAAATATAATTAATTGAATAAATATAATTCCATGATCAAGCTCAATAATAACTTTAAAAAATTATTAAAATCATGTTAATAATTTATTTTTTCTAAACATAACTATCAAGTTTATTATTGACAGGAGCGGATGCAGAGCAGGGCTACAGGGTCACATGCCCCTCCTCAATTTTGAATTTTTTTTTTTCATGTATAAAATGTATTCTCTTTTTTTCTTAACATGTTCTTTGGCTAAAGATTTATTGTATTGTTCACAATAAGTAATTATTTAATACTTTGGAAATATTATGTGGTATTTTTTATGTAGTAGTTTAAATCAATAGTATAGCGAAAAATATTATAAATTAAATATAATGAACTCATTATTTTTAAGTAGTTGACATAGCACTTTAGTGTGGTTTGTGATTTTTTATGCTTCGAGCATCGCGTAGGCAATATCATATGGTACTCTAAGACTGTTTAATAATTTTTATTCAAAATACATCATTTATAAGCAATGTCATCTCTTTAATATTTTTTCTGTCAATAAAAATTAAATAGAGTTTATAATAATTTGTGTTATAAATGATGTGTTTTTATTTTTTAAAATTAAGAATTTTGATCTATAATTTTTTGTGCTAAAATTACAAACTTACATCATCATCTCACACCGAGCTATCCCACATTATTATAGAATTTTGATTTATTCTTATTAATAATGAATATGTAATTTTTATGTTTAAATTTATCTCATAAAATTATTATTATCTTAATGCTGCTCATATTTTTTTTTAAATAAAAAATTATAATTAATAAATATCCCTTCTAATTTAATTTCTTGACTCCACCACTGAAGGTTGATTACGAATATTTAATTTATTTTATTAGTAATCTATTTAACAAATTTTACATTATAAACACATTAAATTATTAAAATAAATTCGAAATACGGCTTCACCTTGAGAGAGAAGGGCTGGCTTTTACAAAAATAAGGCGCGATGTAGCAGACGATTGGCAAACGGAGCGTGGGGCTTGTAAAATCCTCGCTTATCCACAAATATTATCATATCCCAAAACTATCCCTATCAGTTAAGATCGTGACAACACAACTTCCTCTCAAACTACTCTATACTCAAAAATAACTTGGGTACTACTGTAATTTTACACTCATAAGCCCCTCCACCCCTACCAACCGCTGTTTTCCCGCCACATAAAAACAGAGCATCCCTCCACCGTCTCCGCTCATCACACTTCAAAGAACCCCACCCATCTCTCTCTCTCTCTCTCTCTCTCTCTATATATATATATAGGCAATATAATAAGTGCAGATAATAAGAAGAAGAAGAAAGATTGAAGGTTTTCAGAAACTGGAAAGAAATGGGTAGTGAATTAGAGCACAAATCATTGTGTCATGGGTCGGACTCGTTGGTTAAAGAGGAGTCTCTGAATATGATTGAGATTGGTTCTGAAAAATTCGGGTAATTAGTCTTTGGATTTGATCTGTTTCTGTGTTTGTTTTGTGATTTAAAGTTGTTTTTGTTTTGTTCTTAGTTTTTTTGTTGGTGGGTTTTCGGTGGTAGGTGTTCTCATTACAGGAGGAGATGCAAAATCAGAGCCCCCTGTTGCGATGAGATCTTTGATTGCAGACATTGCCATAATGAAGCCAAGGTCTCTCATCTTCATTCCTCTCTCTCTGTCAATTTGGGTGGACCCTGTTGGGTATACCTCCTTATTGGAGTGTGGGACCCAATTGGTTTTGGAAAAAGAGTTTTAATTTGGCTTGGTTTAAGTATAATATTTTTATATATTATATTTGTGGAGACCCAATTCAATTAGGGTACAATTAGGGTTTGATTTCAAAACCCAAGATTTAATAATATATGTATTTAATATATATATTATTTTCGGTTCCATTAACACACAAGCAAGGACGGCGGCTGTGAGGCGGCTTCGGGAATCGTGCGAGTGAATTGATACTTGGAGAAGATTGGAGATTCAATTTGGTTTTTTTGAAGCTTGGATTTTTGGGCATCTTCGGTTGGTGTCTGGTTCGTTATTTTGGGTCGTCTTCAACTCTGGTTCTGAAGATTTTGATTCTTCTGTTTGGTGAGGTCTTTCCTCTTGTTTATTTGTGATTATTTGGAATTCACCTAAGGGTGGTTTTGTGAGACCATTCGTGTCTCGTTTGTAATCGTTTGGAACTTATTTGGTTGATAGTGGAATCGGATTTCGATCCCGTGGATGTACCTCACATTGAGGGAACCACGTAAAAATTCTTGTGTTGCCTTTGATTTAATTTTTCCGCATTAGTTTATATTCCCATTGATTGATTTACTTGTGGGGAATTATCGATTTTCCCTAACAACTGGTATCAGAGCCCAGGTTTTCCAACAAGTCTCAGCCCAATAGTCTACGGGAGAAACGGGTTGTCGCTGCTCCGACCCAGGGCCCGATGTGTGAGGGGGAGATTGTTGGGGTTATCCCACATCGGTTGTGGAAGGGGTTGGTGGTCAGTTTATAAGTGTGAGGGAAAGCCTCACCTCTTGAGCTAGCTTTTGGGGTTGAGAGAGGCCCAAGACCACCCAACAACTGGTATCAGAGCTTACGGTTTATTTGGATTTATTTATTTGTGTAAATCAATGGAGGGGAATGTGGGTCGTATGTCTAGCTTCAATGGAAGCAATTGGGTAACTTGGAAAACTAAAATAGAGGACCTATTATTTTGTAAAGATTTGTATGGACCCATTAAGGGTGATAATAACAAATCAAGAGATAGTTCTCTTTCAAAGAAAAACGTTGAGTGTTATTATTGCCATGAGAAAGGGCACATGAAGCGAGAATGCCGAAAGCTCAAGAACAAGGAGAAAAGGCATGACAAAAGTGTGGATAAGAAGCAAGAAGACACAACAGCAGTTACTACCGATGATATCATGGTCGTTTGTGAAGATGATTGTATCAATTTTGTGGGCCAAGAGAGTCATTGGGTGATTGATTCTGGTGCTTCTTTTCATGTGACTTCTCGAGTTGATTTCTTCACTACCTACACTGCAGGAGATTATGGTTCTGTTCGAATGGGTAATGAAGGTTTGTCCAAGATTATTGGTATGGGTGATGTTTGCTTGGAAACAAATTTGGGCTGCAAGTTGTTGCTTAAAGATGTGAGGCATGTTCCCGACATTCGCCTCAATTTGATCTCTACTGGGAAGCTAGATGATGAAGGCTTCAACAACAAATTTGGTGATGGAATATGGAAGCTCACAAAGGGTTCTTTGGTGGTGGCTAAGTGCAAGAAGACTCATACACTTTATTCGATGCAAGGAAAAATTTGTAAAGGTGTTGTCAATGCACTTGAAGATGATACTTCTACCGAATTGTGGCACAAGCGGCTTGGCCACATGAGTGAAAAGGGGCTGCAAGTATTATTCAAGAAAGAGCTTCTACCCGGTTTGAAAGGTACACATCTTAAAACTTGTGTTCATTGTTTGGCGGGTAAACAACATAGAGTTTCTTTTCATAAAAATGTTGCTTCTAGAAAAGAAAATGTGTTGGAGTTAATTCATTCGGATGTTTGTGGTCCTTTAAAAGTTAGAACACATGGTGGTGCACTTTATTTTGTTACTTTCATTGATGATTATTCAAGGAAAGTTTGGGCTTATCTACTAAAAACTAAAGATCAAGTTCTAGAAGTATTTAAGCATTTTCAGGCCATGGTTGAAAGAGAAACAGGGCAGAAATTGAAGTGCATCCGAACAGACAATGGCGGTGAATACATTGGGCCATTTGATGAGTATTGTCGCAGCCAAGGTATTCGGCATCAAAAGACAGTTAAGAAGACTCCTCAACAAAATGGCGTTGCCGAGAGGATGAACCGCACCATTGTGGAAAGAACAAGGTGTTTGCTTTCACAAGCTAAATTGCCAAGACCCTTTTGGGGTGAGGCAATGAGTACAGCGGTTGATTTGATCAATTTATCTCCTTGCTATCCTTTGAATGGTGATGTTCCTGAAAGAGTTTGGACTGGCAAAGATGTGTCTTATGAGCACTTGAGAGTGTTTGGTTGCCGAGCTTTTGTTCACATTCCAAAGGATGAGAGGTCCAAGCTTGATAGTAAGTCAAGACAATGTATTTTTCTTGGCTATAGGCGTGATGAATTCGGGTATAGATTGTGGGATCCGGTCGACAAGAAAGTCATTCGAAGCCGTGATGTTGTGTTTCTTGAAGACCAAACAATTGAAGACTTTGGTAAAGGTGATCAACCGGAGCCAAAAACTAGTGATCTCATTGACATGGATCCATCTCCTTCATCTCCAGTTGATGATGAAAATGGGGGAGATGTGCAGCCACCTATTGAAGATGTGGAGGATGATGCTAATCCTAATGAAGTTGAGCCAGAAATTGAGGAAGAGCATCCAACTCAAGAACCGCCACCACAACTTGAGTTGAGGAAATCTACAAGGGACCGACAACCTTCAAGAAAGTATCCTCCCAATGAATTTGTGTTGATTTCTGATCAAGGGGAGCCAGAGAGCTACCAAGAAGCAATTGAGCATGTAAAGAAAGGTGATTGGAAAAAGGCCATGGAAGAGGAGATGAATTCCTTACTTGAAAATCACACCTATGACTTAGTGAAGTTGCCTAAAGGGAGGAAAATTCTGAAAAATAAGTGGGTCTTCAAATTGAAGAATGATAGGAAGAATCTGAGGTACAAAGCGCGTCTTGTTGTGAAAGGCTTTGGGCAAAAGAAAGGTATTGACTTTGACGAGATTTTCTCACCGGTTGTAAAGATATCTTCTATTCGGGTTGTACTTGGCATGGCTGCAAGTATGAACCTTGAAATTGAGCAACTTGATGTAAAGACCGCATTTCTTCACGGTGATCTTGAAGAAGAAATTTACATGGAGCAACCGGAAGGTTTTGTGGAGAAAGGGAAAGAAAAATTTGTTTGCAAATTGAAGAAAAGTTTGTATGGCCTCAAGCAAGCTCCACGGCAATGGTACAAAAAATTTGACTCTTTCATGATGAATAATGGTTTTTCTAAAACCACTTCGGACCATTGTGTGTTTGTGAAAAATTTTCCGGATGGTAAATTTATTATTCTTTTGCTTTATGTTGATGACATGTTAATTGTGGGTCAAGATTCTACCATGATAAACAGGTTAAAGTTAGAGTTGAGTAAATCTTTTGCTATGAAAGATTTGGGACCGGCAAAGCAAATACTTGGTATGAAAATTGTTCGTGATCGCAAAGAGGGACTGATTTGGTTGTCTCAAGAGAGCTACATTGAGAAAGTTCTTGAAAGGTTCAACATGGATAAAGCAAAGCCGGTTGGTTGTCCACTTGCAGGTCACTTCAAACTTAGTTCGAATCAATGTCCTACAAGTGAGAAAGACAAGGAAGAGATGTTGAAAGTTCCTTATGCTTCAGCAGTTGGTTCTTTGATGTACGCCATGGTTTGTACAAGGCCGGATATTGCTCACGCCGTTGGTGTGGTGAGTCGTTTTCTCTCTAATCCGGGTAAAGAACATTGGGCAGCGGTAAAATGGATTTTAAGATATCTTCGAGGGACTTCGAAGGTGTGTTTGTGTTTTGGGAATGATAAACCGATGCTTGATGGGTTCACAGATTCTGACATGGCTGGTGATGTTGATTCTAGGAAATCTACTTCGGGGTATTTGATGACTTTTGCAGGGGGAGCTGTAGCATGGCAATCTAAATTACAAAAATGTGTTGCTCTCTCAACTACCGAAGCTGAATTTATTGCCATTACAGAAGCTTGCAAAGAAGAGTTATGGTTGAAGAAATTTTTGCAAGAGTTGGGTTTGAAGCAAGAAAAGTATGTGCTTTATTGTGATAGTCAAAGTGCTATTCACTTGAGTAAAAATTCTACTTTTCATTCGAGATCGAAACACATTGATGTGAGATACCATTGGATTCGTGATGTGTTAGATTCGAAATTGTTACAACTCGAAAAGGTTCACACAGATGATAATATTTCAGATATGCTGACTAAGACTTTGTCGAGGGACAAACAGTTAAAGTGTCGAACTTTGGCGGGTATGGTTGATCTCTCCACCTAAGTCGGTAGGGGGAGAATTGTTGGGTATACCTCCTTATTGGAGTGTGGGACCCAATTGGTTTTGGAAAAAGAGTTTTAATTTGGCTTGGTTTAAGTATAATATTTTTATATATTATATTTGTGGAGACCCAATTCAATTAGGGTACAATTAGGGTTTGATTTCAAAACCCAAGATTTAATAATATATGTATTTAATATATATATTATTTTCGGTTCCATTAACACACAAGCAAGGACGGCGGCTGTGAGGCGGCTTCGGGAATCGTGCGAGTGAATTGATACTTGGAGAAGATTGGAGATTCAATTTGGTTTTTTTGAAGCTTGGATTTTTGGGCATCTTCGGTTGGTGTCTGGTTCGTTATTTTGGGTCGTCTTCAACTCTGGTTCTGAAGATTTTGATTCTTCTGTTTGGTGAGGTCTTTCCTCTTGTTTATTTGTGATTATTTGGAATTCACCTAAGGGTGGTTTTGTGAGACCATTCGTGTCTCGTTTGTAATCGTTTGGAACTTATTTGGTTGATAGTGGAATCGGATTTCGATCCCGTGGATGTACCTCACATTGAGGGAACCACGTAAAAATTCTTGTGTTGCCTTTGATTTAATTTTTCCGCATTAGTTTATATTCCCATTGATTGATTTACTTGTGGGGAATTATCGATTTTCCCTAACAGACCCAACTCCACAGCTTGATCCACAAAATTAAGAATTTGACATTATAATTCCAAATTTAATAAGCTAAAATTTGTAAGTCTGGATTAAATTTAGACAGAGTCTCAACAGAAATTCTCACAACCCGAGCCTAATCTAAATTCTTTGAGATAAACTCGTGTTCGGGCTTAGATAAGCAAGTTCGAGTGCGGGCTTTAGCAAATCCCTTTACGCTTCGGATTGAGTGTGAACCTGCCCAAGTTCCAACCCTGCTTGAGACTATTATTACGACTCAATTTGTCACCCGGCTAACTCTTTGGTTTTTTTTTTTTATTTTTTTTTTTAAATCTTGTCAAATAAGATAAGATATGATTCAATACTCGATGATTGTTAAGGGTTTTTTTTTTTTTTGAAATTGTTGAAAATGAACAGAACGCACTGAACATTGATCCTCTCCATCGGCATGATATTCCACGCCATGAAGTTAAAAAGGTATGCTTTTTTTTTGTATATGCAATGTAGTATATGTATTTTTATTTATTTTTTAATAGGAATTAAATTGTTGAGGGGATGAATTTGATCCACGAACAATTTCTCTTTTTGTCATAGGATGGTTACATTTATACCTTTTCTTTTTCTTTTTCTTTTCCTTTTATGTTTCTAATTGTTTCCTATTTTATATGCTTGTTCAGGTCATATGTTCCCTATGTAGCACAGAACAAGATGTGAGTCTCCAAAACATTATCCTAGAATGTCAAAACAATTTAACAAAAAAAATTAATGTGGTTTTTAAGCCTCAAATGTGCCTCTCCTTTTTTTTCTTTTTTCTTTTTTAAAGGTTCAACAAAATTGCATTAGCTGTGGGGTTTCCATGGGAAAGTACTTTTGCCCAGAATGCAAATTCTTCGATGATGATGTAAGCCTTCTACTTTATCTATTATTTATTTATTTTCGTCTTTTTTAATTTTTAATTGATAAATCTAGTTAAAATGTACTTACGAAGAAGGTTATGCATATCAGGTTTTAAAGAACCAATACCACTGTCATGAATGTGGAATCTGCAGGTTAAATTCTCACTACTTAATTATCTTTTATTACTTTCATTTAGTTTTGGTTCAATGGTAAAGGCTATGCCTAATTTTATTGATTCTCTTAGATTGTATTTGAATCAAGAATTTGAGGAGGATTTATAAAGAGAAAAGTAAATAAAATTTAACTTATATTTCATTTATTTTTCCCTGCCAATTTCCTTTCTTTCCACAAATCCCATGGTCCAAACACACCCTTAGATTGTATTTGAATCTCGGATTTGGCAAACAATTTATGAAAGGAACAAGAAAGGGAAAGAGAAAAGAAAAGATAAGATAAGAAAATGAAGTAGTGGCTATTTTTTTTTTCCCTCTTTTTTTTTTTGGGAGGATTAGGAAAATGAGAAGAAAATGAATAAAAAAGAAATCCATCTTTTCTGTTTAGAGTTACCCATTTTTCTAGTTCTCTCGACAAATCTAAAATCCAAACATAGCTTTAGTGACCATTAGCATCCGCGTTCCTATCCACGTTATTTTATTTTATGGATTCTTGGAACTTAATTTCCCTCTGATTGCTTTTGCAGAACCGGAGGCAAGGACAATTTCTGTCACTGCAGCAAGTGCGGTAAGCCAAAGCTAATTTCCTATTTATATAATTTCCATTAAAGGGTGAAATATTTTCTTCCCAAAAACTGATTTTTGAAGAGCTTCACCGTCCCAATCCAGGATGTTGTTATTCAAAATTGATCAAGGATGGCCACCACTGTGTTGAACAAGCAATGCATCATAATTGTCCTATTTGTTTTGAGGTAAATGAAACTATGACATAATTAATGCTAACAAAATTTCAAAGAAATGTGTTGAATTGCTGATTCTTAGAGGGACATTATTACAATTTGCAGTTTTTGTTTGATACGATGAAAGATATAACTGTATTACCATGTGGGCACACGATACATTTGGAATGCTTGAAAGAAATGGGGCTACATTTTAGGTAAGAAAATCACCCTGCTACTTAAAACCGCGCTTAGTTGATATTTTTTTTTTTATCATTTTTCTTTAATTCTGACTTTCAATGGACTATGCAGATATTCATGCCCTGTTTGCTCAAAATCAATCTGCGATATGTCCAATTTGTGGGAAAAGCTTGATCAAGAGGTATTTCTACTCTTTTTTCTTTTTCTTTTTTTAAGGGTTTTGATTTCACAAATTTTAACATTGTCTTACTAAAATTTGAATGCAGGTTGCTTCCACTCCAATGCCAAACATGTACCAAAACAAGATGGTAAGTAACAAAACTTACAAATAAACAAAATGAGCAATTAATCCATTGATTAACATACAGTAATTGGTGTACGTATTTCTTAACACGGTGATTTTGAATTTAACTAGGTATGGATTCTCTGTAATGACTGTGGAGAAAGATCCAAAGTTCATTTCCACATTGTGGCACACAAATGCCTGAGATGCAAGTCCTACAATACTAGACAGATACAAGGAGGAGGCGGCTACGCTGCTTCATGCCCATCAAGGATTGCTGAGATGGCAAGATGATGACAGTTTGATGTTGATCAGAAGAAGATTTAACATGAACTAACAATTGTTTTCATGGCTGAGAATGTTGTTTAATGTAATGAAACAGAAGAAAATCATGCGCAAAGTAGAAGGCTTGTTTGGCATAATGTATTGCCCTTCATGTATACTAATATATTTATATATATATATATTTTTTTTCCATATCCATTTCTATGCAAGAAGTAATCAAAATGTTCATCTCCTTGAATTGGGGCTGCATAAGCCATGCATTTTCAAGTGCGCAAGGTGGGAAATGGCACGGGATTTTTTGTCTTAAATTTTGTCCCTGCGTTCCAATGCATTTCTTACTAATTTAGTAGATACATAAATTTTATCATTCAAATACAAAAGGGTTCCAAATCTCGATTCCCTTATGTACGTTTTCAGATTTAAGTGTCAAAATTTTCGCATGATACAATAGTTAAAAGTATACTGAGACAGGAGAATAGAAAAACTTAAGAATAAAGAATCTTGAGCAAATTATACAAATAGTTCCTGTATTTTACCTCGTGTGTTATTTTGGTCCCTGACAATTCAAATTGGGCGATTTAGCCCCTCAATTTAACGAAGTGTGTCAATTTTGTCCAATAATTGACGCCTGTTTGAAATTATGGACGGAAAGCCAGCACCTGCCTCTCGCGTGCTCCCTCTAGCAATTACTGAGGGGCACACTCGTCTTTTCACCTCAAACCCTAGGTTACCTCCATCGTCCCTATACTTGCATCTTCCCCAAATCAGCAAGTCCATTCTCTCTCTACACAATCAAATCATTTCTAGGGTTTTGAGTTACCAAAAAATTGTTTGACTGTAAATCTGTTGAAATTGGCGTAGATAGAGAAGAAAACAATTGACGAGGTGAAAAGACGAACATGACGATTATGAGGATTGGTGATGAAATACCAAATTATGGTAAGCAAAAAAGTACTCTTTACGTTTTTTTTTTTGGTTTTGTATTTTGTTTTATTTTATCTATTTGCAAGTTGAATCATTGAATGGGTCAAAGAATCTACTTTTGCTTTGCTTTGTTTGAAAGTGACGAGGTGAATATATGTTTATATATTCACTCATGTCGACACATCTATACAACTGCACACTGACAAAAAAAATTAATCAATATCTATAATTGATGTATACATAATGTATTATGGTCCCCCTTGTCTTGTATTGTGGATCATGCAATAAATATGTTATCTTCTATTTTAGATCCAGATGGTGATTATTTCACTATCAAAATGTATCATGATGGGGGTTTTTAAGTCTTTAGTAAATAGGGCTTACGTAGGGGGAAATTATCATTTTGGGACAACTGTGATGCTAACAAAATGAGGTTAACAGAGATAAGGAATATGGCTCAAAAGTTAGGTTATACTAAATTCATTTCATACCATTATCGAGTGCTTGGTAGGGACTTAAATTATGGATTAAGGCCACTTAGGAATGATAGTGATGCAATGGATATGGTGAAATGGGTGCATGTAAATAAGATAATTGAAGTGTATTTAGAGCACATCCCTGATAATCAATTGCTTGAGCTTGAAGAGTTTAATCACTTTCACCATGTATCAGTTGTCATTGAGGAAATTAGAAGTGGCACAAGTAATGTGGAGGGTGAAGGTGAGGTTGAAGTTGAAGTTGAAAGGCAAAGTCATGATTCATCCAACTATTCTACAGATCTAGAGGAGTTTGAGGATTATGACATGATGTCAATGAGGATGACATACTATTTGATGCTAATGTTGATAGGAATGTTGAATGTGGTAGGTTAGGGAGGCAAATGCATAATGATGAAAGGGTTGAGGTACCTCATATTGACTGCCTAGAGCCTAATGCTACATCTGATGACATGAAGAGCATTAATGGATCTTCTGATGAAGAGGCTGGAAGCAACAAGGTTAGATATCCAGAGTTTAATCGAAACACAGATATAGCAGACCCACAATTCAAAGTTGGCATGGTTTTTGGCACTGCCAAAATATTCAAAGTTGTTGTTAAGGAGCATGGTATTAAGACTGGGAAGGCTATTAAGTTAGTCAAAAATGATAGCATAAGAGTTAAGGCCACCTGTAAGCCACCATGTAAGTAGATGCTTTATGCATCCAAGATGCAAGGACAACCATCATTCTAGATAAAGACATATGTCCCCACTCACAATTGTGGTAGAATTTTTTATAATAGACAAGTGAATTCTACCTGGCTATCTAAGAAGTACTTGGAGACATTAAAGTCCAATCAATCTATTCCAGTGCAGTTATTCAAGCAAGTTACGCAAAAAGATCACAATGTTGGTATATCCAAGAATCAAGTGTATAGGACAAAGAGAAAAGCACAAGAATTGATAGAGGGAAGCCTCATGGAACAATATTCCAAGTTATGGGATTACTGTGAAGAGATAAAAAGAACTAATCCAGGGACAACTATCATAGTCAAGGAAGATGATAAAGAATCAGAAAATAAAGAACATGAAATAGATAAAGCCAAGCCTAGGTTTCAAAGGATTTTTGTGTGCTTTCAAGGTTGCAAGCAAGGTTTTCTGTCAGGATGTAGGCCATTCATTGGGGTTGATGTCTGCCATTTAAAAGGTGTAACAACCCAAAAATTTAAGTTGTCTTTTAAATTTTATATTAGTATTATTTAATTATAAATGAGAAAAATCCTAAATATTTAATTAAATATTTCGTAAGAGTAAAATAAAATATTAAATGTTACAGGT
Organism: Camellia granthamiana; assembly: GCA_036172215.1. Classification (NCBI taxonomy): domain Eukaryota; kingdom Viridiplantae; phylum Streptophyta; class Magnoliopsida; order Ericales; family Theaceae; genus Camellia; species Camellia granthamiana. The sequence goes on along the minus strand of CM069914.1, from coordinate 57,433,874 downwards.
ATATGAGATAAAGTGTAATTAACTTAGGGATTATTATTTGGGGCCAAATTAAAGTTAAAGATAATAAATAAATAAATATAAAAGTAAAAGTAAAAGTAAATAAATAATTGTAGACACCCCATTTTTGACCGACCTTAAGACCCAGACGTCACCGATTGAGCGCTCGGTGATGTTGCATTTTGTGCTCGTTCAGAAGTCTCAGAGTCGCGGCCGTGCGCCCTGCCTCCGGACTTCCGAACCCTCTTCTGTGCCTTGCCTCGGTTTGCGAACCAGACTCGGTTTTCTCTGTTTTCTTTCCTGAGGGGAGGGAGAGGTCCCGTAGACTATCTCTCAGTGGCCGTGGGCTACATTTCGTGCCCGTAGGCCATTTTGCCCATTTCGGAGCCCGGTTCCCGGTTTTCGGAGCCGTCAGGCCGTGTGCCTCGGTTCGGGACCGTCTAACCATCTCCGATTCCTCCGATTTTTGGCATACATCTTATTTACTCCCTTTCAAGGGACACTGGGGTCTTAGATACCCACTTCGTGGCCAAACACCACTTTCGGTGCTTAACGGCCGGTTTTCGGGACCCCGAACTGCGTGTTTTGGCCCCCGAGCATTCGTTTTGCATCGGTTTTTGTTCATTTTTGGCAGGTACCTCTGTTTTATCACCAGGAAGATCACTGGAGGGTGGGAGGCCAGCAATTGTCTCAGCAACCAATTATGCTCCTCCGGCGCCCCCCGGCGCCCGTTTTTCTCACTTCCGGGCTAATGTTGAACACCCTAGGGTCATTTTCTTCGAGCCAAAACCACATATTTGTGTTGTACACACATGGGAGGACCCTAAAAACACATGGCCGGCCAGTAATTCTTTGGTCCATTTTTGAACCTCTTTGAAAAGTGGCTTGTTGTTTCTCCTGTTTCAGGGTTGCCAATTTCCAACCATAGGGTCTTGTTGTACACACATGGGAGGACACCAATCTTAGGTGGCCGGCCAGTAACTCTCATTGACCCTTTTGACCCCTAGCCGGCCGGCCATAGGGGGTGGCCGGCCGGCCACCTCCAGCAAAAGTAGAGGGCCAGCCATGCTTCTTGGGAGGTGTGTTTTACAGCTGTATAGCTGTATCCCCCAAAATATCTGATTTCGGGGGATATTTTGTGAGCAAGGGAACTTAATCCCTTAAGGCCTACACTCTTGGAGACTTTTTGACTTACCATCCTTGCATGCATACATCTCTCTCTCTCTCTCCCTCAAGAGTTAGAACCCTTGCCTCAAGCTTACAAACACATATCCATCTCCCTTTCTTTGATTCTTCTCAAGTTTGGTGCCATTTCTTCATCATCATCAAGCACTACCACCACCACTCCATTTCCAACAGCAAGGAGAGGTTCTTAGAGGCTTAGAAGCAACATTCCTCAAGCCAAGGGGTAGAAAGGAAGAGGTCTTCAAGGGTAAGTCTCCATTTCCCTCTTTTGTAGCATTTTCTTGCTTCATTTCTTAAGCCTACTTGCTCACTGTTTTAGGATCCGACCCTAACTGAAAAGGTCACTCTTTTGAGCTTATATTCATGTTTGTTCAAGGGCTCAACCCTGTTTGAGCCCTTCATTTTGTACTTGCTTCAATATCATCTTGTATGCCATTATTTTGCATGAAAGTTCTAGCCTATGAGTGATCTGTTTTCGAGCATAATGTAAACTTTAAATGGGCCTATTTTGAGCCCCTCTTCAACATTGAAGAAGGGCTCAATCCTGTTTGGGTCCTCTATCTTGCACTTACTTCACAATCTCTCCTATTTACCGTAAATTTGCAAGATTTGTTTGGCCTATATGTAAATTGTTTTGGAGTTTGTCATGAACTGTGAGTAAGCTTATTTTGTGTCCCTCTACAACATTGTAGAAGGGATAAATCTTGTTTGGGGCCTCCATGTTATACCTACCACTATATCCCTCTTTGGCCCCCATTCTTGCATGCTCTTTTAGGCTTATCTAGCTTCTGTTTTCGGCCACCATCAGAACTGGAAATATCCATGTTTTGACCCCCTGGACATATTTCATTAAGGGTCTTTGCTTGTTGGATGAATGTTTGGCCTACTTCATGTTATACCCTCTTGTGGCCTATTTCTTGCATGGCATTCTTAGCATGTTTGCATACTGATTTGGGGGATGTCATCTACTGTAAATGTGCATATTTTTAGTCCCTCTTCAGTGTTGTAGAAGGGTATTTTTCCATTTGGGCATTGCATATATCACTTACTTCAATACCCCTCTTGGGGAGCCATTTTTGCATTCTTGCTTAATCCTATGCGTGCTTGCTGTTTAGCCCTTTTTATGACTGAAAAACGCTTGTCTTGGGGCTGCCTTGCTACTGTATTTTCATTCCATGTCCATATTGTGCATGCATTGCATAGCTATAAGCCATTTCGGGTGTCTAAATTCGCATTTCGGGACCATTCCTCGCATTTGGTGTCATTTCGCCATCTTTCGGGAATGTTTTTCCCGTAATTTCAGTGCTGAAATTCATTTGCATGTTTGCATATCCTATTCCATGCCATTTCATGCCTTAGGGCCATTGCCTCAGTTTGCGTGCCCGTGTGCACGCATTTCGAGGCACTTCATTTTCATCCATTGGCCTCTTGTGTGAGTGTGGCTGAGGCTCTCTCATGTTAATGTAAGCCCATATTGCATTTGGAGTGCCATTCCATGCTTTAGGATCATTGCCTCGGTTTGCGTGCCCGCGTGCACGCATTTCGAGGCACTTCATTTTCATCTATCGGCCTCTTATGTGAGTGTGGCTGAGGCTCACTCATGTTAGTGTAAGTCCATTTTGCATTCTTTATGTCATTTTAGCATCATTGCATTCCGTATGCCATTGCCTCGGTTTGCGTGCCCGTGTGCACGCATTTCGAGGCACTTCACTTTTATCCGACGGCCTCTTATGTGAGTGTGGCTCAGGCTCACTCATGTTAGTGTAAGTCCATTTTGCATTCTGTATGCCATTTTGGTCTCATTGCATAGTGTATGACATTTTCTCGTTTTGCGTGCCCGTGTGCACGCATTTCGAGGCACCTCGTTTTTCATCTCATGGCCTCCTATGTGAGTGTGACTGAGGTTCACTCGTGTTGGTGTAAGCCCATGCGGCATCGCGTATGCCATTTTCTCGTTTTGCGTACCCGTGTGCACGCATTTCGAGGCATCTCTTTTTCATCTCATGGCCTCTTATGTGAGTGTGGCTGAGGTCCACTCGTGTTAGTGTAAGTCCAATTTGCATTGCGTATGCCATTTCATGCCTTAGGATCATCGCCTCGGTTTGCGTGCCCGCGTGCACGCATTTCGAGACATCTCATTTTTCATAGCATTGTGTATGTTAGGATTGTATCTTAGTTGCATTCACGCATATCATGCATATTGCATCGTGTTCGGGATAGGAGTCAGCCCGGGCACGGGAAACGAGGCGCGTTTCGTACTCCGAGTAACGGAACGTGTCTCAATTCCCAAGTCACCGACGCTCCGGATTACCCGTGATGGAGTTAGGTTTTGTTGTAGCATTCACATTCATTCATCCTATATTGAGTTGTGCAATTCGGCTCCTCGGTCATTATGCATCGAGATGCGTGATTGGTGGCACGAGGATCGAGGCATGCATATATTTGTGAAATACATTGCTATGCCCCTTTCCTGCTCTCTGTTGCAGCAAAATGAAGAATCAGCAACTTTTCAGAGTCTGACACGCATTTCGAGAAACATTGCAAACAGAGGCTAATTGGGGCATCGCCGTGGATTTCTGCGCAAGGCAGCTCCAACGTACATCATTCATCAGAATCAAGGCACCCCCTGGCTTGCATGCCAGTTTTACATTTTTCTTATTTAATTTGTTAATTAATTAGGAATTTGTATATTATTTAGGACTGTAATATTTTGGACTGTATTATTCTTTCATTTGGGACTGTATTATTTATTTGGACCCTCTGCGCGAGGGCATAATTGTAATAAGTGTGGGTGAGTGTGATGTATGTCTTCCAACCCCACGTCTTTCTCCCTTTTATTTACCTGCTTACAATGGTTAGATATAGGGCATATTTCAATTAGCATACAGTATGACAGCATGTTTGCATCATTCATCTATTTTGCATGCACCGGGCTCGGCGCATCATACAAACTGCATTTGTATTTCAAATTCCAAATTGAATACGTGTTAGTTGTAGCATTCCATATGCCATGTTTAGAATAGCCGAGCCTGCTATAGTTGCATTTTGCATGTGTTGCATTAGGCATTTCAGCATATTTAGGATCATGCATAATTTCTAATGAGCTTCTGTTTTGGCTTGGAGTACTCGGTGAGTTTTATGCTTTAGCATCCTTGCATGCGTGTGAGTGACTGCCATGAATAGCATGCTTGCCATGAGGCTATTTGCTTATGTGATATAACTGCCTTGAATGCCTGTGGGTGGAGGTTGAGTTATTTGGATTGGAACAATGCATTGACTGTTTGTTTTAAGCCCACTAGATAGTGGCAAAATCACTGTTTTCTAAGCCCACCTGAGGGTGGCAAATCCACGTCTTAGCCTACCTGCGGGTAGCACCATCAAACCATTTTCAAAAACAAACATGAAATGTTTTGTTCCAATTCAGGCGACTCAGTCTATACTTGAATGCTGTGCGCATCACATAGTAACCTAGGCTAATAACCGGAATAAGAACATACAATGTTTTCAAAATAAGATATCATGGTTAGTAGAGGCCGGTCTTTGACCGGGCGAGCGGGGGTGCTCACGAAGTGACCTTCCCCAATCGTACCCAAGTTCCCGAGCCGAGGCAACTTTGGTGATGACGGACACGTGGCCTTTGGCACCGAGTCAGGGTTTCCTAAATTTCCCCATTAAAAAATATTTAGGTGGCGACTCTGTATCTGGCAAAGCAGTCCATGTTTGGCACTTCTTTCAAAAAATCTGTTTTCAAAACGATTTACCGGATTTGGACTCTTTGGTTCGAGATCTAAAACCGTGACATTTGAGTCCTTCGAACTGTAGTGACCCAATATCGAACCAGAACGGGGGGGACTCGCACTCCTCTCCCCAGGATGCGTTCGGGGACGTCTACAGTTTCTAGCGACTCTGCTGGGGACTTAGAGAACTTAACTCGAACTCATGATATCTGGTTTTGACTACACTTGTGTGTTTCTTTGCATTGCATTTGCATTGGTGCGCCTAGGACACCGTGTTTGCCATATGCCATTCCCGAACGATTTGCTGGAGGCTTGTCTTGTCAAGGCATGACCATAAGGCTGATCGGCTCTGGGCTCTGACAGCATGGGAACACAAACCCCGGTTTTACCGGGGCACCCTTTTTGACCATTCGACCTAGTGCATATTCGGATCCATAGTGACCATTCCAAACTAGGACAGGTTGCTTACCCGTTTATAGGTTGTTTGAAGCCGCTGCGTGCGTAGTAAAACCCTAGCTCCTGACAAAATAAGACAGGGAAACCCTACCCCTCCATAGGGGTGTATTGGCTCTCACTTGCTTGTTATGTGCTTTTAGAGTGCGTCTCTACAAGAATGCATGTATCAGTTTGCAAGTCTGGGTATCAGGCCTGCGGGCATCAGTGTGTGAAGAATCAGTTTTACCTGAGGGTATCAGTTTACAGGCAGAGATTTGGGCAGAATTCAGTAGAGGGCACATTCATTCAACTATGCTCGTATCTGTTCAGATGGAATCAGGCTGAGATGCTGTCTGTTTCTCTTTTGCTAGGTAGTCTGGGAACCATATCTTCAGAAGGCTCCGATATCCTCCGAGGTTCATTAGACTTGTGCTGATAGACTTTGTCGGGTCAGAGATTCAGTTCAAGGGTAATCAGTGTTCCTTTGCCAGAGGCAAGGTAAAAAGGCCAGTCAGGGACAGTTATACTGGTTGTTCAGTTAGACCAGGCCAATATGGCGGGGATGGAGGAAATGATGCGTCAACTCCAAGAAAGTATGAAACTCATGCAGCAGGACGCTGCCCGTCAAGCGGAATTCACCAAAAGCCAGGCCGAGATTATAGCCCAACAGGCAGAGACAATTGCCAGGCTAGAGCAGCAAACTAGAGTATCTACTTCACACCAGGCTCCTCCCCCACCCAGAGTTCCAACGCTCAGGGAGACGGCTAATGTCCAGGAAGATATGGACATTCCGACAAGGCCACATCCGCCCCCGGTTCTACCCCAGCTATCCAAAACACCCACCAACCTACCAGACTCCCCATTTGAGTTTAAGACGGACCCCACAGCATTGAAAGTAAGCAAGCTTGAGAAATTGTTCAAAAAGTCTCAGGGGGCCCACTCTATTCCTGATATAGAGGATGGTTATACCGACTCAGTGGTGACATTACCGGATCGGTTCAAGATGCCACATATCGATCGATTCGATGGCTCTGAAGACCCAATGGTGCACCTCCAACTGTTTTCTGATATCTTAAGGCCAATGGGTTTGACCACAGCCCAGAAATTGTCATTATTCGGCCGAACCCTGTCTGGGATAGCCGCAATCTGGTATGCAAAATTGGAGAGCTCTGTGAAACAGACCTGGGAAGAGCTGGCTGAGGCCTTTATTGCTCAATACTCCTACAACACACAGATCGAGGTCACAACTCGTGATCTTGAAGTCACCCGCCAAGAGCTAAAGGAGGGTTTCTCAGAGTTCGTGACGAGATGGAGAGCAAAAGCCTCAATGATGACCATTAGGCCCACTGACAAAGATCAGATTCGGATGATGGTGCGCAATCTCCAGCCCAAGCTTATGCAGAAGATGATTGTTCTTCCCTTCCCTACCTTTTCAGATCTGCATGAGATGGGGGTTCAAATCGAGGATGCCATCAGACAAGGGATCTTTGCAGAAGATAATGAGCCTTTGAAAAGGAATGTTGCTCGCAGTTCCAATGCTACTACTGATGGTAGCACAACTGCGAAATGCTCAGAAGTAGATACTATCACCACTTCCCTCAATGGCCAAAAACCAACCACCTCAACTCGGTCCCAAGCCCGAAAATTCCATCCTCTTTACACGAGTCTCTTTCAAGCTTTGAAAAAGCTGCGAGAAGAAGGGCATCTAGAACTTCTAGAACCCCAACCCCTTCCAAACCCTCTTCCACCAAGATATGACCCAGCTAAATACTGTGCCTACCATCAACAGCATGGTCATGATACGAACCGTTGCATCCGTCTCCGTTATAAGATTCAGGATCTTATTGATGAAGAGACCCTAGCTCCACCAAAAGGACCTCAGGATAGTACTGACCCATCACCTCTACATCTCAACCTCATCCATATACTGCCATCCATCTACGACCCCAGCATATACATCATCCTAGCCCATCTACCCAAACCTGAGATGTTCATTCCAGAAAGCATGGACTTATGCATGATGGATGCATCTGAACCCCAATCATCTCAAACCCGTGAGCCCACTACTTCTGAGCTAAAGAGAATGATCGAAGATCTTCAAAGAATTGTGACCGATCTGGCCTCCGGGACATTGGCTCCATCATCGACCACACCACATACTGGGAATTTCATGTCAAAAGGCTCTCCAATCTTGGGATGGGCTGCATTTGAGGAAGGCCAATCCCTTGGCAAAGTGGAAGCGAGTGGAAAGAACAAAGTAGGGGCGGGCATGGATCCCCATGAGCATCTTTTGTTGGCTGTTGAGGCTTTGAAAGCCGAGGGATTGAACAAAGAGCAAGTGCTCGCAGTTGTTGCAAAAACTATGGACGGCATTTTCGCCACTCAAGTTGGGGGCAGTTTGAATCAAGGGGCAAGCCGGGAGAAGGGTCGTTGTATCAGAAACGTTCCTTTCAGCTATAATCCTCCACTCAGAAGAGATCAGCAAACCAGGCCAGCACCTGCCAATCCCTTTGCTGGTGCGCCCAGCAGAAATCCACAAACCCAGAAGTACCAACCCCGAGGTCGAAGGGTCTTCTATGCCCTCCACATGCCTTTGTCCAAAGCTTTCCAAATCCTTGTTGGATAAGGCCATCTCAAACCCCTTGAGCCTCGGCCTCTCCCGAACCCTCTTCCGGCTACGCATGATGCTACCCAGTACTGCGCGTACCATCAGCAAACTGGCCATACTACAGACGACTGCTTCTGTCTTCGCCATGAAGTACAGGATCTGTTTGACAATGGGGTTGTCCTCCCGCCAAGCCCTGCAAAGTCTATCGGCACTGGATCGGTGAACTTGGGGGAATAATGTGATTATGTGATCGGGAGATGGACCACCTGTGGGCGGCGCTCGATTAACTCCAGATATGGTGGATAGCACGCACTGTTTTGAGCACATTTGCGAATGTTGTTAATTTGTACTTTCTGACTTGGGTATTGGGTCAGTCTCGTTGTGTTGTACAGAGTCAGTCTTTTCTTATTGAGTCAGTTGGGTCTGTCTTGTTGTACCGAGTCAGTCCCGTTTTGTTAGAGTCAGGTGATTCCGGGGGTGTTACCTCGGACATCACTGTTTTGTTTTCTGTTTGTCTTTTTGCTTTCTTTTGAGTCTGTTTCTGCCAGGGAGCCAGTTATGCCAACAGATTTTGAATGAAACAGCAGTGATTTTCACGCTCTCACGTTTGCTTCTGCCGTGTGCTAGTTATGCCGAAAGTTCTGAATGAGATGGCAATATTTGACTAAGAACTCTGTCTTTTCTGTGCCTTGAAGTCATTGTAATGACCTAAGTTTTTCAAAACTTTTTGAACACTACGGTGAAAACGAAGAGGAAGGAATTCCTCGGGATTTGCAAAACTTTGATCAATTGAGAGAAAGAGAGGCGTGCTAAGCCCTTAATGAATGAAATCATGCTTGTTGGAGTGAGTACTGAGAAGGACCCTGGCTTGATCCAGACTGGTTTCACACTATCTTCAGCGCGAGCGATTTGTCGCTTTCTTAAAAATTTTCAAAAACAAAATGTTTTGCGCAGTCCTGCGAAGACCTGTGTGGAGTCACTCTTGAGATTGTGCAACCTAAGATCGCTCTCAGCCTCGAGACTCAACCCCTTTTGCTTCCAAACCTTGAACTTGAATTCAGAAGGTTCAACGGTCAACTACGATATGAGGCCTGTGTGGCCAGATTTGAAGCAGCCCTCGAACAAGAGGCACCAAAGTCAGATCAAGAAGATCAGACCTCATCAGAAGAAGCTTGCGAAGCTAAATCAGAAGCACCCCTCGAACTAGGGGCAAAAATGTCCGATATGCTCGAAGAGCCGAAGATGGATCCTTCTGCGAATCAATACAGCAGTCATTTTTCGGGATTCAGATGACTTCAGAATCTCAAAACCATTTGGCATGGACCAGCTACACTTTTACCCTTTGAGAGGCTCGCTGGGCCGAAAACCCGAAAGGGCGACCCAGGCAAAAGTTAGAGCAAGACAAAAAAATATATACAAAAAATGCAAAAAGAAAAAAAGAGAAGAATGAAAAAAAAGAAATAAAGAAAAAAAGAAAAATGCAAAAAAAAAGAAGAGAAAAGAAAAGAAAAGAAAAGATGAAAAAAAAAAGAAGAGAAGAAAGAAATGAAAAAGAAAAGAAAAACAAAGCTCGCAAGGTTGAAAACCTGTCACAGGCGCCTTGGCAAAAGTTAGAGCATAAAAAGGAGAGGTTAAATACCCGAGTGTACCTTGACCCCGAACTACGTAAGGCTTGATTCCCATCTTTGGGATACGTAGGCAACTTCATTCTGAAGTCCAGCCATAAACTCTTCCAAATCGACTGTGTCCATGCGATGGTTCTGGTCATCTTTGTCTTCGCTGTATCTGAGAGTCTGGTTGTGTTCGTCACTCTGAGGACTGGCTACAATGCGCCGCGGTGCTATCCAAACAAGGGGCAACTTTCCGTTGCCATTCAATGCGCTGCGGTGCTATTCAAACAAGGGGCAATTTTCCGTTGCCGTGCAGCTCTCTTCAAGCACGGGGCAGTTTTCCTTTGGATCTGAGGTTGTGTATCTCAGGAGTAGGTTTCACACTCGTTGAGCAGTGACCGATTGCAAAAACAGCTTTTGAGAATTTTTACTGAGGTTGACTATTTTCTCGAAAATCATTCTATCTTTTCCAAAACTGGACCCTTTTCATGGAACCAAAAAAGGAAAATTTTCAGTGCTCATAGCCTAACTTGCATGATTTTAATCAAAAATCGAACAAGCATGTTGATCTAACTCTCATTTTGGTCAAAACTGTTTTAGTGGAAAGCAAAAACAAAAAATGGTCGAAATAATGAACTAGGGGCACAGTTGAGTCAGGTGTTCTGTCTTTTCCCCATTGTCAACATACTCGCCAGAAAGGGCACCCTACTCGCCAAGAAGGGCACTCTACCTGCCAAGAAGGGCGCAATTGAAGTTAACGACAAAGGACTAAAAGCTCTCGTATCCTCCAAGCAACGAGGTGTCGAGCCAAGTGCGAAGCACGAACTGGAATGAGGCAAGATATTTCACTCCATCATCTGGACAAATCTTATCACGTCCAAACTCCCCAGCAAAGCATCATCAACCGATGCTAGCTGCAGATTTGCTACACACCCAGTTGTAGCGCAACCCCTCTGTGGGAGGAATTCACTAGCTGTGAGCGGAAGAAAGAAGAATCTAGCTGAGTGCCAGGGGCAAGAGCCCGCAACTTCCTGTTTATCCATCAACCACCCAGGGGAGGGATTGGAAAATAAGAGATTGAAGAACAGAGAGATGTGCGATGAGAGAAAAAGTGAGAAAAGGGCTTTTTCAGAAAAATAGAGCTTGAGGGCCGAGTGATGTGAGAACCACAAATGAGAAATGGTAGGAAACACTACCCGATGAAACAGGCTCCCCGTGCACGTCTGAGTGTCGTGTCTTTTTGTTTTATCTCGATTTTTGTTTTGAGTCGTTTCAAGTGTTACTCGATGTGTCTAGGTCGTGTGCCTTTTATTTCCTTGTTGAGTCGTTTTGCTGTCTTCAGTCGTAGGCTCAATACCTGTTCGAAAACTCATCTCTCAATTTCAAAAATAAATTCGTTTTGTACTCCGAGTGCCGTGCTGTTCTCCACATTTGTGCAAAACAAAATTTGTTCTTTCATAAAACCGCGGGGTTCAACCCAGGTCACGTGAGAACAGTAAAACCAGGACCTATCTGAAGCTATGAAAGTTCCAGGCTGCAAAGCAAAAGAAAAGAGGGAAAATGTTGGGCATCTGAGATTGTTTCAACTTCTGCAAGTTCCGTCATTGCATCCTGTATGTTCAAAATGAGCTGTGCGCCCGAAAAAACGAACTGTGTGCCCGGAAATGAACTATGTGCCCGGAAATGAACTGTGTGCCCAAAATGAGCTGCGTGCCCGAAGTGCGCTGTGTGCCCGAAAAGAGCTGTGTGCCCAAAAGAGCTGTGTGCCCAGATTGAACAGAATTTTGTGTTGCGAGTTGCGCGCCTAACGAACAGAGTGTCGTGTTGTGAGCTGTGTGCCAAATGAATGGAACGCTATGTCGTAAGTTGTGTGCCAAGTCTTACATTGTTATGCAGATCTGTCTAGCATTGATATGCTCATTACTTGCATTGTTATGCACACTTCACCTATATTGTTATTTACCCGGTTAAAACCTTCCCTCTCTCCGGTTAAAACCATCTCAGGTTATGTTGTGTATGCACCTGCGCGGTTGTTTTCGGACCTCTTCTCACGATTTCAGCGTGGTTAAAGTGTTCTTTTCCTCACACGATTTCAGCGTGTTTGGAATTTATCTCAGGTTGTGTTGTGTATACACCTGGGCGGTTGTTTTTGGACCTCCTCTCACGATTTCAGCGTGGTTTGAGTGTCCCCTTCCTTACGCGATTTCAGCGTGTTTGGAATCTATCTCAGGTTGCGTCGTGTACGCACCTAGGCGGTTGTTTTCGGACCTCTTCTCACGATTTCAGCGTGGTTAGAGTGTTCTTTTCCTCACACGATTTCAGCGTGTTTGGAATTTATCTCAGGTTGTGTTGTGTATGCACCTGGGCGATTTTTTTTGGACCTCCTCTCACGATTTCAGCGTGGTTTGAGTGTCCCCTTCCTTACGCGATTTCAGCGTGTTTGGAATCTATCTCAGGTTGCGTCGTGTACGCACCTAGGCGGTTGTTTTCGGACCTCTTCTCACGATTTCAGCGTGGTTAGAGTGTTCTTTTCCTCACACAATTTCAGCGTGTTTGGAATTTATCTCAGGTTGTGTTGTGTATGCACCTGGGCGGTTGTTTTTGGACCTCCTCTCACGATTTCAGCGTGGTTTGAGTGTCCCCTTCCTTACGCGATTTCAGCGTGTTTGGAATCTATCTCAGGTTGCGTCGTGTACGCACCTAGGCGGTTGTTTTCGGACCTCTTCTCACGATTTCAGCGTGGTTAGAGTGTTCTTTTCCTCACACAATTTCAGCGTGTTTGGAATTTATCTCAGGTTGTGTTGTGTATACACCTGGGCGGTTGTTTTTGGACCTCCTCGCACGATTGCAGCGTGGTTTGAGTGTTCCCTTCCTTACGCGATTTCAGCGTGTTTGGAATCTATCTCAGGTTGCGTCGTGTACGCACCTAGGCGGTTGTTTTCGGACCTCTTCTCACGATTTCAGCGTGGTTAGAGTGTTCTTTTCCTCACACGATTTCAGCGTGTTTGGAATTTATCTCAGGTTGTGTTGTGTATGCACCTGGGCGGTTGTTTTTGGACCTCCTCTCACGATTTCAGCGTGGTTTGAGTGTCCCCTTCCTTACGCGATTTCAGCGTGTTTGGAATCTATCTCAGGTTGCGTCGTGTACGCACCTAGGCGGTTGTTTTCGGACCTCTTCTCACGATTTTAGCGTGGTTAGAGTGTTCTTTTCCTCACACGATTTCAGCGTGTTTGGAATTTATCTCAGGTTGTGTTGTGTATACACCTGGGCGGTTGTTTTTGGACCTCCTCTCACGATTTCAGCGTAGTTTGAGTGTCCCCTTCCTTACGCGATTTCAGCGTGTTTGGAATCTATCTCAGGTTGCGTCGTGTACGCACCTAGGCGGTTGTTTTCGGACCTCTTCTCACGATTTTAGCGTGGTTAGAGTGTTCTTTTCCTCACACGATTTCAGCGTGTTTGGAATTTATCTCAGGTTGTGTTGTGTATGCACCTGGGCGGTTGTTTTTGGACCTCCTCTCACGATTTCAGCGTGGTTTGAGTGTCCCCTTCCTTACGCGATTTCAGCGTGTTTGGAATCTATCTCAGGTTGCGTCGTGTACGCACCTAGGCGGTTGTTTTCGGACCTCTTCTCACGATTTCAGCGTGGTTAGAGTGTTCTTTTCCTCACACGATTTCAGCGTGTTTGGAATTTATCTCAGGTTGTGTTGTGTATGCACCTGGGCGATTTTTTTTGGACCTCCTCTCACGATTTCAGCGTGGTTTGAGTGTCCCCTTCCTTACGCGATTTCAGCGTGTTTGGAATCTATCTCAGGTTGCGTCGTGTACGCACCTAGGCGGTTGTTTTCGGACCTCTTCTCACGATTTTAGCGTGGTTAGAGTGTTCTTTTCCTCACACGATTTCAGCGTGTTTGGAATTTATCTCAGGTTGTGTTGTGTATGCACCTGGGCGGTTGTTTTTGGACCTCCTCTCACGATTTCAGCGTGGTTTGAGTGTCCCCTTCCTTACGCGATTTCAGCGTGTTTGGAATCTATCTCAGGTTGCGTCGTGTACGCACCTAGGCGGTTGTTTTCGGACCTCTTCTCACGATTTCAGCGTGGTTAGAGTGTTCTTTTCCTCACACGATTTCAGCGTGTTTGGAATTTATCCCAGGTTGCGTTGTAGACGCGCTGGGCGAGCTGTTTTTGGGCCTCCTCTCACGATTATCAGCGTGTTTTGAGTGTCCCCTTCCTCACACGATTTCAGCGTGTTTGGAATTTATCTTAGGTTGCGTGGAACGCGCTCCTGATTGATTTTCTTTCTTCTTCCTCCACTCACGAGTCCAACGTAGTTGGCGTATATCACCATTTTGCATCTATTAAACTCTCTATTGCATCACATCTATTATCTATTTGCATCACATCTATTACACCCATTGCATCATATCTGTTTTATTGTCTGGTCTGGGAGACCTTAAATCCTCCGGTCTAAGGAGACCTTAAACCCTGCATCGTCATTCACGCTGTTTTGCGCATCGTACTTGTATTTCATTTGCACTGTCTTGTGCACTTTCCGGTCTAGGAGACCTTAAATCCTCTAAAGGTGCAATTCCTTTGGTGTTTGTCGTGCCCGAACGACTTCCGGTGGTCTGGTATAGCCACCTGCCTGTGTTAGCGGTGAGTTCCTAGGAGACCAACTGAGACGGTGGAAACTAGAGTTCGAATGGCTCATGCCTAGAATGCAAAGGTTCGGGATTTTCGAGACTAAAGTCTGGTTTAAATACCCAGGGGTATATCCTCGGCTTGAAATCTGTATGGCAGCCCCATAGATTGAGATAGCATCTGTATGCACCTCAATTCAGGATAATGATCCAACCTAGTCTGTCACCCTGTTGGAGAATAGGGAAAGCTGCGACCATAGTCAGGGAGAAAAGTAGTACCTGTGGTTCAACTAAGAAGAAGCGGAAGATTCTCACATCAGCATAAGGTAGGACATTGCCGAGGTAAGTCATTGCCAATTGCCCCTGTAAGGTACCTCCCTTTTCCTAGCTATCACATTGCATTTTAGCCACTACATTACAGTGCATTGCATGAATCCCCAATTGTCAAACCGGCTTCGCGTAGCGTGTAAGTCCGATCTTCAAACAGGCTTCGCGTAGCGTATAAGTCCAACTTTCAAAACCGGCTTCGCGTAGCGTATAAGTCCAATCATCAAAATCTCCCTGCATATCATTTTAAATTTTGCCCCTGCCTGCGGGCATGCCTGCGGGCACATCTTTGTCTATCTTGTCTGCTTTGTCTAAGTCTTCGACCTTGTCAAAAATGGGTCGTCTCTGGGCTTTGACATTCACTCCCGTCACTTGTGACTTCCGAGTTCTGTCAAAGAGGGGCAACTGTAGACACCCCATTTTTGACCGACCTTAAGACTCAGACGTCACCGATTGAGAGCTCGGTGATGTTGCATTTTGTGCTCGTTCAGAAGTCTCAGAGTCGCGGCCGTGCGCCCTGCCTCCGGACTTCCGAACCCTCTTCTGTGCCTTGCCTCGGTTTGCGAACCAGACTCGATTTTCTCTGTTTTCTTTCCTGAGGGAAGGGAGAGGTCCCGTAGACTATCTCTCAGTGGCCGTGGGCTACATTTCGTGCCCGTAGGCCATTTTGCCCATTTCGGAGCCCGGTTCCCGGTTTTCGGAGCCGTCAGGCCGTGTGCCTCGGTTCGGGACCGTCTAACCATCTCCGATTCCTCCGATTTTTGGCATACATCTTATTTACTCCCTTTCAAGGGACACTGGGGTCTTAGATACCTACTTCGTGGCCAAACACCACTTTCGGTGCTTAACGGCCGGTTTTCGGGACCCCGAACTGCGTGTTTTGGCCCCCGAGCATTCGTTTTGCATCGGTTTTTGTTCATTTTTGGCAGGTACCTCTGTTTTATCACCAGAAAGATCACTGGAGGGTGGGAGGCCAGCAATTGTCTCAGCAACCAGTTATGCTCCTCCGGCGGCCCCCGGCGCCCGTTTTTCTCACTTCCGGGCTAATGTTGAACACCCTAGGATCATTTTCTTCGAGCCAAAACCACATATTTGTGTTGTACACACATGGGAGGACCCTAAAAACACATGGCCGGCCAGTAATTCTTTGGTCCATTTTTGAACCTCTTTGGAAAGTGGCTTGTTGTTTCTCCTGTTTCAGGGTTGCCAATTTCCAACCATAGGGTCTTGTTGTACACACATGGGAGGACACCAATCTTAGGTGGCCGGCCAGTAACTCTCATTGACCCTTTTGACCCCTAGCCGGCCGGCCATAGGGGGTGGCCGGCCGGCCACCTCCAGCAAAAGTAGAGGGCCGGCCATGCTTCTTGGGAGGTGTGTTTTACAGCTGTATAGCTGTATCCCCCAAAATATCTGATTTCGGGGGATATTTTGTGAGCAAGGGAACTTAATCCCTTAAGGCCTACACTCTTGGAGACTTTTTGACTTACCATCCTTGCATGCATACATCTCTCTCTCTCTCTCTCAAGAGTTAGAACCCTTGCCTCAAGCTTACAAACACATATCCATCTCCCTTTATTTGATTCTTCTCAAGTTTGGTGCCATTTCTTCATCATCATCAAGCACCACCACCACCACTCCATTTCCAGCAGAAATGAGAGGTTCTTAGAGGCTTAGAAGCAACATTCCTCAAGCCAAGGGGTAGAAAGGAAGAGGTCTTCAAGGGTAAGTCTCCATTTCCCTCTTTTGTAGCATTTTCTTGCTTCATTTCTTAAGCCTACTTGCTCACTGTTTTAGGATCCGACCCTAACTGAAAAGGTCACTCTTTTGAGCTTATATTCATGTTTGTTCAAGGGCTCAACCCTGTTTGAGCCCTTCATTTTGTACTTGCTTCAATATCATCTTGTATGCCATTATTTTGCATGAAAGTTCTAGCCTATGAGTGATCTGTTTTCGAGCATAATGTAAACTTTAAATGGGCCTATTTTGAGCCCCTCTTCAACATTGAAGAAGGGCTCAATCCTGTTTGGGTCCTCTATCTTGCACTTACTTCACAATCTCTCCTATTTACCGTAAATTTGCAAGATTTGTTTGGCCTATATGTAAATTGTTTTGGAGTTTGTCATGAACTGTGAGTAAGCTTATTTTGTGTCCCTCTACAACATTGTAGAAGGGATAAATCTTTTTTGGGGCCTCCATGTTATACCTACCACTATATCCCTCTTTGGCCCCCATTCTTGCATGCTCTTTTAGGCTTATCTAGCTTCTGTTTTCGGCCACCATCAGAACTGGAAATAGCCATGTTTTGACCCCCTGGACATATTTCATTAAGGGTCTTTGCTTGTTGGATGAATGTTTGGCCTACTTCATGTTATACCCTCTTGTGGCCTATTTCTTGCATGGCATTCTTAGCATGTTTTCATACTGATTTGGGGGATGTCATCTACTGTAAATGTGCATATTTTTAGTCCCTCTTCAGTGTTGTAGAAGGGTATTTTTCCATTTGGGCATTTCATATATCACTTACTTCAATACCCCTCTTGGGGAGCCATTTTTGCATTCTTGCTTAATCCTATGCGTGCTTGCTGTTTAGCCCTTTTTATGACTGAAAAACGCCTGTCTTGGGGCTTCCTTGCTACTGTATTTTCATTCCATGTCCATATTGTGCATGCATTGCATAGCTATAAGCCATTTCGGGTGTCTAAATTCGCATTTCGGGACCATTCCTCGCATTTGGTGTCATTTCGCCATCTTTCGGGAATGTTTTTCCCGTAATTTCAGTGCTGAAATTCATTTGCATGTTTGCATATCCTATTCCATGCCATTTCATGCCTTAGGGCCATTGCCTCGGTTTGCGTGCCCATGTGAACGCATTTCGAGGCACTTCATTTTCATCCATTGGCCTCTTGTGTGAGTGTGGCTGAGGCTCTCTCATGTTAGTGTAAGCCCATATTGCATTTGGAGTGCCATTCCATGCTTTAGGATCATTGCCTCGGTTTGCGTGCCCGCGTGCACGCATTTCGAGGCACTTCATTTTCATCTATCGGCCTCTTATGTGAGTGTGGCTGAGGCTCACTCATGTTAGTGTAAGTCCATTTTGCATTCTTTATGTCATTTTAGCATCATTGCATTCCGTATGCCATTGCCTCGGTTTGCGTGCCCGTGTGCACGCATTTCGAGGCACTTCACTTTTATCCGACGGCCTCTTATGTGAGTGTGGCTCAGGCTCACTCATGTTAGTGTAAGTCCATTTTGCATTCTGTATGCCATTTTGGTCTCATTGCATAGTGTATGACATTTTCTCGTTTTGCGTGCCCGTGTGCACGCATTTCGAGGCACCTCGTTTTTCATCTCATGGCCTCCTATGTGAGTGTGACTGAGGTTCACTCGTGTTGGTGTAAGCCCATGCGGCATCGCGTATGCCATTTTCTCGTTTTGCGTACCCGTGTGCACGTATTTCGAGGCATCTCTTTTTCATCTCATGGCCTCTTATGTGAGTGTGGCTGAGGTCCACTCGTGTTAGTGTAAGTCCAATTTGCATTGCGTATGCCATTTCATGCCTTAGGATCATCGCCTCGGTTTGCGTGCCCGCGTGCACGCATTTCGAGACATCTCATTTTTCATAGCATTGTGTATGTTAGGATTGTATCTTAGTTGCATTCACGCATATCATGCATATTGCATCGTGTTCGGGATAGGAGTCAGCCCGGGCACGGGAAACGAGGCGCGTTTCGTACTCCGAGTAACGGAACGTGTCTCAATTCCCAAGTCACCGACGCTCCGGATTACCCGTGATGGAGTTAGGTTTTGTTGTAGCATTCACATTCATTCATCCTATATTGAGTTGTGCAATTCGGCTCCTCGGCCATTATGCATCGAGATGCGTGATTGGTGGCACGAGGATCGAGGCATGCATATATTTGTGAAATACATTGCTATGCCCCTTTCCTGCTCTCTGTTGCAGCAAAATGAAGAATCAGCAACTTTTCAGAGTCTGACACGCATTTCGAGAAACATTGCAAACAGAGGCTAATTGGGGCATCGCCGTGGATTTCTGCGCAAGGCAGCTCCAACGTACATCATTCATCAGAATCAAGGCACCCCCTGGCTTGCATGCCAGTTTTACATTTTTCTTATTTAATTTGTTAATTAATTAGGAATTTGTATATTATTTAGGACTGTAATATTTTGGACTGTATTATTCTTTCATTTGGGACTGTATTATTTATTTGGACCCTCTGCGCGAGGGCATAATTGTAATAAGTGTGGGTGAGTGTGATGTATGTCTTCCAACCCCACGTCTTTCTCCCTTTTATTTACCTGCTTACAATGGTTAGATATAGGGCATATTTCAATTAGCATACAGTATGACAGCATGTTTGCATCATTCATCTGTTTTGCATGCACCGGGCTCGGCGCATCATACAAACTGCATTTGTATTTCAAATTCCAAATTGAATACGTGTTAGTTGTAGCATTCCATATGCCATGTTTAGAATAGCCGAGCCTGCTATAGTTGCATTTTGCATGTGTTGCATTAGGCATTTCAGCATATTTAGGATCATGCATAATTTCTAATGAGCTTCTGTTTTGGCTTGGAGTACTCGGTGAGTTTTATGCTTTAGCATCCTTGCATGCGTGTGAGTGACTGCCATGAATAGCATGCTTGCCATGAGGCTATTTGCTTATGTGATATAACTGCCTTGAATGCCTGTGGGTGGAGGTTGAGTTATTTGGATTGGAACAATGCATTGACTGTTTGTTTTAAGCCCACTAGATAGTGGCAAAATCACTGTTTTCTAAGCCCACCTGAGGGTGGCAAATCCACGTCTTAGCCTACCTGCGGGTAGCACCATCAAACCATTTTCAAAAACAAACATGAAATGTTTTGTTCCAATTCAGGCGACTCAGTCTATACTTGAATGCTGTGCGCATCACATAGTAACCTAGGCTAATAACCGGAATAAGAACATACAATGTTTTCAAAATAAGATATCATGGTTAGTAGAGGCCGGTCTTTGACCGGGCGAGCGGGGGTGCTCACGAAGTGACCTTCCCCAATCGTACCCAAGTTCCCGAGCCGAGGCAACTTTGGTGATGACGGACACGTGGCCTTTGGCACCGAGTCAGGGTTTCCTAAATTTCCCCATTAAAAAATATTTAGGTGGCGACTCTGTATCTGGCAAAGCAGTCCATGTTTGGCACTTCTTTCAAAAAATCTGTTTTCAAAACGATTTGCCGGATTTGGACTCTTTGGTTCGAGATTTAGAACCGTGACATTTGAGTCCTTCGAACTGTAGTGACCCAATATCGAACCAGAACGGGGGGGACTCGCACTCCTCTCCCCGGGATGCGTTCGGGGACGTCTACAATAATAATAATAATAATAATGGGTGTGGTAGTAAAATAAATAATTAATTTACTGTTGATATACAATAGAGTGTAATTTAATGAGGGATTAATTTATTTATATAATTATATTAGAAAGTTAGGCCAAAATGTAATTATCTTAAATATTTATTAAGATAAATATAAATCTACGTTAATAATAAGCAAATCAGGTGAAGTTATGAAGCAAATCTGTGGGTTGATTCAGCTGGCCACGTGTTGGCCAGATATTGGTTTTTCCTTCCTATTTATAGGGAGGAGTTGATCAAACCTGTGAAGGAAAACAAAGAAAGAAAGGAAGGAAAAGGAAAGAAAGAAAAGAAAGAAAGGAAAAGAAGAGAAAGGAAGGAAAAATAATGGAAGCCGAAAGAGTCTTTGGTAGTGGAAAGAAAGAGTAAGGTATTAATTTTAAGGTGAGTTATATTATACCTTGAGTCACCATAATATATTTTATGTATGTTTTGACTTACCATAATTTATTTTATACAAGTTATGTTTTATAAATTATATTAAGTTACATTAATATTTTAGTTACGTGGATTATTTCCTGACCTCTATTTGTTTAAAATGAAACTCATGGATATATTTGTTTATATTTTAAAAAATATTTGACTATGACCTTATAAACAATTATGTTTTGAAAGTACCACTACGGGAGTCCAACGCCTTGAGGGATTTAAATATCATTCCTGTGACCTCTATTCTGTTCTGTTTGGTACCGTGATTATGATTTTTTATTTGCATAATCTCAGTTTTGCTACTTAAATGATTATTTGTTCAGACTAAGCTATCTTAAATATTTCAGTTACATAACTATCCATGGTTATTTTATGTCCCTTATACTCTTGGTGTAATATTTCTCATTTTGCCATGTGCTTATAGCTGTTTACCAATTTTCAGGAAACTATGCAATTCAGAAATAGCTTTTAGAAAGTTGAGTTGCGGAATAGACACACACAACACTTTCATGATATTTTTATATGTAAATATCAGCCTTTTTGGTCAATACAGTTTGTAATAAAAATAGAAGTTCTGATGATTATTTTAGTACCCTCATTTAAATATTATTTCCGCTCGCGTTTATTAATTTGTTCAAGAATTGGCCAGAGGTAACTTCAGTTACTGGCCATCACGATGCTTAACCCTTGGGTACGGGGAGCAGGTCGTAACAAAAGGGCTATACGAGGGACAACTGTTGCAAGCTGTTGGTTTGGATGGGAATAACAACAGCTATCCATTGGCCTTTGTAGTTGTTGAAAGAGAAACAAAGAGTTCATGGAAAAGGTTTTTTGAAATATTGTGTGACACTCTTAGGTGGTTCAACAAGCAAGGAGTGACCTTCATATCAAACAAGCAAAAGGTAAATGCTTATTGGAAGTTTCATGCATTTATTTTTACTGTTTAGTTCATTTAATGTGTGTAACTTTTTTTTTTTTTTTTTTTTTTCTTTTTTTCCCCCTATAAATGTAGGGATTGTGTCCAGCACTTGTAGAGGTTGCACCCATGGCAGAGCATAGGTTCTGCATCAGACATCTTTACACCAATTTTAGAGACAGCTTCAAGGGGGTGCACCTGAAGGACATTGTGTACAAAGCTGCAAAGGCTTCTTATGTACAAGCATTTGAGGCTCATATGGAAGAGTTGAAGGAAGCTGATGAAGATGCATTCAATTAGTTAGTTGCAAAACCCTCAAACACCTGATCTGGATCTCATTTCACACTTACAGTTAAGTCTGATATCTTAGACAACAATATGTGTGAGAGCTTTAATAGCTTGATCCTAGAAGCTAGAGGAAAAACCATAATCCCTGTGTTAGAGGCCATTAGGTGTATCTTGATAAAGAGGCTGCAGGTGAGAAGGGAAGTAATGAGGGTTTACCCAGGACCTATTTGCCCTAATATACAACAAACACTGGAGAAAAGGAAAAAAGATGCAAGCAATTGTATTGCTATGTGGGCAGGAGGTCTGAGGTACCAAATCAATTACTTCAATGGGTAACAATTTGTAGTTGATTTGGGTGATTCAACCTATTCATGCAACAAGTGAGATCTAACTGACATACCATGTCGTCATGCTATTTCAGCCATATATGACAAACATGAGTAACCTGAAGATTATGTGGCTCATTGGTATAAGAAGGAGACATACTTGGCTAGCTATGAGCCAATGATATACCCAATAAATGGTTCTGAAATGTGGCCAAAGTCTGTGTTGCCTGGATTATTACCTCCAAAAGTCAAGAAGCAACCTGGTAGGCCAAGAAAGTTGAGAAAAAGGCAAGCAAATGAGCCTAAGAATCCTCATAAGTT
Source organism: Camellia granthamiana (assembly GCA_036172215.1). NCBI lineage: Eukaryota > Viridiplantae > Streptophyta > Magnoliopsida > Ericales > Theaceae > Camellia > Camellia granthamiana. Next base: position 57,411,640 of record CM069914.1, on the reverse strand, counting down.
GCACCGAGGAAACACAACAACTACATGCAGCTTGTGTGGTAAGCTTGGGCACAACAAAAGAGGATGCAAAGGCCAGCCTATTGCACCAAAGGTTACCCTACACACAATTTGTTACATCTTCATAAATTCAATTCATTTATTAGAGGTCCTTCATACAATTAATTACAGACAATTTACAGGTGACAAACAACCAGTCAAGCACCCAGAGAAGCAGTCAGCCACCTACTCAACCCTATAGTCAACCAAGAGACCAAGCAACCACTGAAGCCACTAGTCAACAAGGTAGTAGGGTAAGCATTTCAGTAAGGCCTAAAGCAAGTGGTAGTCAACCAAGCTTCAACTTCAGACCAGCATTGCAAGGGATGAACATTAGGGTACCTCCACCAGGGTTCATTAGAACAAGCACGTTCATTGAGCCAAATCCATCTGAAGGTCCATATGGGGGTTCAACAACATATGTGTCGAAGGAGCAGAAGTTTTTGACCTTGTCTTCACTACCAAAACATGAAAGAAATTAAATGTTGAAGGAGTAGTTACCTAATAGTAGACAACAGTTTTTTTTTTTTTTTTTTTGTGGATTGTTATGCATTATGTTTTGTTGTATTTGGCTTTTTTATGTTTTGTTAGAACATGGTAATGTTTTGTTGGATTTGCCATTTGTATTTTGTTGGCACATGATAAATTGATTAGCCTTTGTGTTATTTGAAATATTTGTTTTTTGTATTAGAACATGTTTGGACCATTTTTTTATTTTTTTTTTTTTTTTTTTTTTTTTTTTTTTTTTTTGTATTTGTATCAACCATGTCTACAATGTTTAGTGGATTGTCTTGTTATAGGTTGCATCATATTTGCTAAAAGTGAAACAAACCAATGCAGCAAAAATGAAACGACACCATGATACAGTGTAATTGAAAAAATGATAAACAAAAAACAACTTCATTCAACATTCATTTAAAAATTCAACATTGACTCAAAAGTTGATAAACAAATGTTGATTAAAAAACATTACTACAGCATGATTCAACATTAATATAGTGTCATTCAAAACATGTTTGGACACTCATAATATTCATACATAATAAACCCCAACTACATAACACTGGACATAACAAAATCAAACCCTAAAATCCATTCCCAGTCCATAAGCATCAATTACAGGAATGGAAAAAAAAAAAAAAAAAACCACTTCATTCTTACTCCATTCCCAGTCCAGAAGCTTCAAAACAAAAAAAAAAAATTTAAAAAAAAAAAATTAGCATCTTCAATTTCCATCATTCTCAGTGCTTGAAAGAGAAGCAGCTGCAGAACCATCTCCAATCATATTCCAACACCAAAAAATGAGCCATGACAATACCATCAAAGTAATCAACTTCCTCTGTCTTACTCTGTGCATCTTCAATTGATCTTCAAGCATGGCGATTCTTCTCAGCAACCCAGGTATGATCTCTCCAGCGCGAGGACACAATGGAAGATTCACCCATAGAAAGAATCCACATGCATGTCTACTCTGTAATATTTTTTCTTAAACACCTCAGTTGCCTTTACAAACAGTATAACAAAAGGACATCCCAATTTTTTTCCATCTACACTTACACCATATTGAGGACATCCCAAAAACCTTCGTCCAGGGTTGCTCTCTGTCCACAAAATCTCCAACTGAGCTTCCATTCTGCATCGGCATAGTACATGATACATTGTCTTCTTCCGCCCGTTTACCATCAATTTTGAAGTCTGTATGTGTATATAATAGAGATAGAGATGATATATATGGTTTTGGCGGGAGGTAACCTAGGGTTTGAGGTGAAAAGGCAATTGTGCCCCTCAGTAATTGCTAGAGGGAGCACGTGAGAGATAGGTGCTGGCTTTTCATCCATAATTTCAAAAGGGCATCAATTATTGGACGAAATTGACACACTTCATTAAATTGAGGGGCTAAATCAAGCAATTTGAAATATCAGGGATCAAAATGACACACTGGGTAAAGTCTAGGAATTATTTGTGTAATTTGTCCAAAAATCTTTGACAAAAAAGAACAGTCATACATAATAATGCTCTACGTAGCATTTCCAATTAATAAATGTCGACATTAAGGAACTCCACCTATATCTTGTTTATAATTTTTAAATGTGTTTTTTATATGTAAGAGATTATTTATAAATGTTATGAGAAACTAAAAAATTAACTAATGTAAGAAAATTCAACCCATACCTGCAATTTTAACACTATCAACCACAACATTAATAAAGAAAAAATAGATGACATAAGATTAATGGTAGATGTATGATATGGTTTCAAATTTTTGTTGATTAGAAACTATGGGTTTGTGTGGTGGTCGGTACTCCAATCCAAAAGCATTGTCATCCCCCAGAGAAAAAGCAAGGGAAAGATCAGATCAGATCCACATATACATACGTATTCGCCATATTTCAGATCCTCTACTTTGCCTTACTTCAGGGCAGTCCATTTATTATTGTCCCTAAACGTTTTCTCTCTCTCTCTCTCTCTCTCCTTTTCTCTGTCTCTCAAAGCTGTGTTCTATTCGGAGAGTTGAGTGAGAGTTGAGAGTGGAAACTTGAGTGGAAACTTTTTGGTAGCCCACTTCTCTATTCACTTTATTTCAAACTTTCAAACTCTACTTTCATTTCAAACTGAAAAGCAAATTTAGTGTTAAATGTAAACTAAAATTTAAAATAATCAATATAATTACGTTAAAATTAACTTTATTTGTTTGTTTGTGTTTTTTAATTATTTTTTTTAACTGTAAAACCTATTTTCTTACGATTATGAGGTTTAAGAGAGATTAATGTAAATTATATATATATTAAACAATGATTTTATAATTACTATATGCAATTTATCATATGATTTTGTCATCATTATATTACAAATCAGTGCATGTGACTAAAAATAATTACAAACACAGCATAATTGCATCTCAGAAAATTCTCATCGTTAAGTAAATACTTGCCTCACTTTTCACTTATACTTCTCAAATCATTACAATAATAATAAAAAAATGGTGACTTAATTTATCTAAAGAAAAAACTTTAAAATGTGCACTATAAGAGGGCAAATTAGGCAATCATGTAGGGTGTAGCAGTCATCAAGAGATACCAACTGATTTTGCATTTCATCAATTATTATTTGCTTTTCGCAAACACACTCCACCTACCCATGATGAAGAGCATTATTTGACTTTATTTGTTGGGATGGGGATGAGCATCATGAGTCAAAGGTGTTGTAAAGAATCAAATAAAACCCCCCACATGCCACAATTTTCTGAATATTTCCTTTTTGTTTTCCTGTGAAACAAACAGAACGGCCAACTGACTTGAGTATGCTGTTTTATTTTAGCCTTTGACCTCAAACTTAAAACCTTTTTGCTTTGTCAACCACAAAAAGCTCATAACCTCCCTCCCTCTACTTTTCAGCTGGGCAAGGAATCCCATGTCCCCACTATAATGTCTACCTAAGAAAAGATAGATGTGAAAAAAATAAGATTATTTCCAACCAAACCCACCATTATCATCAAATGTAATTCAACAATTTTTTCATTCTAATTGTTCCGTGAATGCTACATCTTGTCAACATCATGCACCAGCCAGACTACAACTGGCTCAACCTCTAAAATAAAACCTGGGGACCATTGGTTCTCTCTAGCAGTTGTGACATATATCAACAATTCAGAACTGTACTGATGGAATCAATACTCTCTGCATAAAGGCTAATATATTGCAACTACAGTAAGCAAAAAAATAGTACAATATATTCCCCATCTAAGAAAAGCTGTATTGAACAGAAACTCAAAAGGCCAGTGGCTAGTTTGCTCCTTTTCTCTCTCTCTCTCTCTACTCTTCTCAAATTTCAAATTTACAAAGCCAAACTATTTATCTACTGACATTACTTGGGAATTCAAAAAAAAAATTCCAAATAGTTGCAGGAATGATCATCCTTTTGGTCAAGCTCCAAAATGCTTTCTACGAGTCGCCATCAGCGTCGCAAGGTGCCGTGGACTGGATTATAACCCGAGCTCCTGAAGCAAGCCTGTTAAAGTGGAAATCAAACAAAAATCTCAACCAACTTGATTAGGAAAATTTCATATCATGGTTTTAAATAATGGTATCAAGCTATGTATCAGTATCGGCAATACGGTCATATATCAAATAGTATAGACCGATATATTAATGAATAACGATATTGAAAGGTTAAAATGTTACTACATAATGGCCAATATTTAGAACCTGGTTCAGAGTCTATTGTGAAATGGGGAGGAGTCGAAACTTAACTTTCTTCTATTTTGATCACTGTTTCCTTCTCCTCTCTAAAGGACTCTAGTTTTTTTGAATGTTTCGGAGAAGGTTCTGTGATTCTTCTGCTGCTCCCATTTGATACGGTTCGTGAGCTGTCAACTCTGTCAGAGGAGATCCTTGGTCCCTCAGAAACTGGGGATCTCATTGATTCACTTCTTGGCTGCTTGATCAGTGAAGCCTTGGTTGAACATGGGATGCACTTAGAAAGCACCGATGTTGTGTCCTCTTTGTCTGCTGCTGAATCCAATTGCTTACTACTTCTGCATTGTCAATTAATTGCCAACTTTCATTTTGGAGGAGAGCGAGGAGCAACAATTGCAAATACATAATTTTCAAGAATGAATCAATTTTTTACTTATCAAAAAATAAAAGAACAAATCAATTTCTCACTTGATCAAATCATTCATCCACATAATATCAAAGTACAAACATAGCCACTAAAACTTTAATGGAAGCTCAATGCCCAGATGCAAGAATTTAGTAGAGATCCATTTGAGTGTATTGTGGTCATTTGAATAAGTTGAATTTGTTGCATATATAAAGCTAGAGGATTTCATTCCAAGAAATCATCCACTGTAATTAATGTTCATGGCTCTCTTGTTGACAAGGGATCATTTAGAAGTTCTTAACAAGATTCCACAATAAATTATGGTTATAACCTCATATAGTAAGACCTAAAATTTCCTATTGCCTCCTTACATCCATCACAAATTTTTTTTTTCAAGGGGATACAATTGATCATCTGATATTGTTCAAATCAAAAAATGTTTTTCATTCAACATTTGCATATGCCCTAATAAAATTTATAATGAAAAGATAGACACAACCAAATAGACAGAGATGTACGGTCCAGGGAGTCAAGAACAATTCATAATGCTAGGTGAAGTGTTGAAATCTACTAACCTGTCAGCATTGTAGGAAGATGAACGTTTTAGAGCACTAAAGCCATCTCCTTCTTCCCTAAGTATATTTGTCTGGACAAAGCTCCCACTGAAGTATTCCTTATCCTCCAACCTCAGACCCACGAGCCTTGGGTTCTCTGTCAAACAATCAAGCTCTCCCAACATCAAAGATGTCGAGAACAAGGGGGAGGGAAATTTCGAATGTGAAAACCTTGGCCTGTAGGTAGGGACAAGGCCAAAGCTGTGATCTTTCACCGAAATTGACCCACAGGAGATCAGTTGCATCAGCATGCTTGAAGCCTTGAGCTTTGTACTAGATGGCATTCGAAATTCCTCCTCCTCAAGTATCCTAAAGCTGTTGATCTTACGAGCATCAGCTCTGATCAGAGATTCTAAGGTCGCTGTTTTCCCACCTGACGACGAAGCACCGGATGAAGATGGAGGTGGGGAAATTAAATCCCTAGAAATATCAGAAGTTTCTTTCACATCTGGAACCCGATTTTGGAAAGACTCATTGCTTTGAGGTTCTAATGTCCTATCATCCGTTGAAACACCCCTTGTGCAAGTCTCTCGAGCTGTATTAGTCCTGCTTATATTTTCCTCGGTCTGAGTGGAAGCATCAGCCAAACCATCACTCTTGTAAACCTTGTACTCCGTCAAGCTTAGACAACCATTCCAAGGTGATGTTTTCCCATCCCTAGAAACTGGAGACATGCCAGATGAACCGGGATGTTGAACTGGAGGAGAAAGGTCATCTTCTTGAGAATTCTTTGTCTCTCTCCCATTCATGCTTGAAGAAGACGAAGAATCATCATGACTCCTCAAAGATGCTGGCTCTGGTGATTGTTTTGGATTCTGCAATTTCATATTTGCAGCAGGACTAAACCGACCTAAAACAAAACAAAACAAAACAAAATTTTCAAGCCTTTAGCTCTTTTTGTGGTAAATTAGCTAACCTCTCTTTGCTTGCTGAGAAAATGAAGAAGAAGAATATAAACAGCAATATGAAATTCCTTTCCAACGGATAGTGTGTTTGCTATTGTTTTCAGATTACATACATTCGAACATCCCAACAACTCCAGAATTGAAAAACGATAAAATGGTTTGTTTTTTTTCATCAACGCAGAATGAAGATATTAAAGAGGGGGAAAAACTCTTTTTTTTAATGTTCCTGGCTAGCCTGGCCGAAATTCTCCAGGTGTCTATGGTGATGTATGGCACAGTGGCAGAGAAATCTTTGAAAATCAGTTTTGCAAAGCCAACCACTTCCTCCCTCCCCTTCTACTACTTTCATAAATGAAAAAAACCGAACTAAGCTCATTGGTATATTCTGCGTAATTGGTATAAACTTCAATTTTATGTTATTTTCCCTGCCTTTCCTAAGAAACTAAAGAGCTCATTAATGTCACAAATTGTGGTCTTGTGTGTGATACATGGACATATAATTAAGTTAATATATATACGTGGAGACATATATACATGTTCTAAAATTCTAAAACAATTGGTAACTAAGAACCACTCAATCAATCACCGAAATCAGTTCCAAAATGGGCCTCCTAAGCCCAAACGCTCTCTCAAGTTGAGATGACAACATGAGAGAAGCCAAACCCTTAAGTTAATAACATAAATCTTTCTTGTCTTGAATGCTAATTTGGCAAGTGACGAGTTAAATTAAATTTTCCTTAAGATACTACTATTGAATAAACCTATAATTCTAAACTTTTTGAGTTATTCAGTTTATTAAATTTTTTAAATCTCATTTTTAACAAAAAGTTTCTAAAAGGGTTTTCAAAGATTGTCAAATAGTTACCGAGAACTTTCAATATGCTTATTGAAATTCCTCAAATCATTCTCCTAAACATTTTTACAATTAATTTTTTATGTGATAGAAATCTTTTGAAACAAATCCATAAAAATTCCACTAAGTTTGTAAGTAGTTTCTAAAGGTTTTTGTTTTTTTTTTTTTTTTACAAGCATCCATTTAATTTTGGGAAAATTCCCATTCGGTGGTAACTTTTACATATTCATGAAAAAATTTATGATTTTAATTATTAATATTCATAAAGTTCACAGCTTATTTGTAATTATTTTTTAAAATTTACACTCAAACTGAAATTTTCGCTTTAATCTTTCCCAAAAGCATCCAAAAGTTTCCCAAAAGCATAATTTGAACTTTCTCTTAAAATTTTTACAAGATCAGAAACTCTACTATGGACCAAGTTTTTTTTTGCTCACCTGAATTACACTCTTCAAAGAGCTCAGAACCCTTGAGAACGTATTCACTTCCATGAGCAGGAAAAATTAAGTCATCTTCACCCAGATCATGCCACACAAACCCATTCTTATAACTTCTGCACCCGAAACACACAAATAACATTTTTTTTTTTTTTTAAATTTGAAATAATAATAATAATAAAGAAATGAATTAAGAATTAACCTTTTGCAAGACCACGAGTACATTGAAGCCATGCCTCTGCCTCTGAGCACATTAAGCTTAGCAATCACATCTACATTTTCAAAATCTGAATATTAATATCAGATTGACCAAGAAATTGTTTGAATTGACATATATATATATAAATTGTTATACCTCTCAAGTAAAGGCCATCGGGTGATGAGAGAGTGAGTTCGATGAAATGAGGATGCTCGAGTTGCCGATTTTTACAGAGATAGTAAACCACAGGCACTTTCCGAGTTTGCTGATACTTGGGTGACCTCTCCGTCCAGACTTTCGCTCTCTCCGGACTCACTTCCCGCTGATGATGATGATGATGATGATGATGCTTCTTCAACCGCCCATCCATTTCAAATAAACCCTAGCACATCGATCTAAACACTGAATCAGCTCAATCAAATTCCACAACTCTAGATATTTCAAATCTCGAAATATCAGATCTGAGAGAATTCGAATCTTGAAGAGATCAAGTGATAAAATTTGCAAAAATAATAATGTAGTGATAAAACAGTAATGTGACGTGTCATGGAAAAAATAGACTATAAATGGACATGGAAATGCAGCAGAGGATGAGAGAGTGTGAGAGTTTTAGAGAGAGAGAGAGAGAGAGAGAGAGAGATCAAACGTGGAGGGAGGGAAGAGAAGGTAGAGGGAAATAGAGGGAAGTGAGACAGCCAGAATTTAATGCACATTTGAGAGAGAGACTAAGGTTTGGTTTGATTTTTGGAGAAATTTTTTCAAAATATATTCTATAATATTTTTTTAAGGTCCCGTTTGTTTTGGGATATGAGAGGAGGATTGGGATTAGGATAGCTGTGGGTCCCATTTAATGTGCTGTTTGTTTATAGAGTTGAGGAAGGGACTGATGAGCCGAATGGCTTAAGATAAGCCTTGCAGATGGGATTCAGATGGGCCTGCAGGACTTGGTATTAGAAAAATAGTTCAGCGGACTAGAATTTTTTTTTTTTTTTACATGTCGGGCATTTTTTTTTTAACATTAATGTTTAATTTTTTGTATTTTTTGTTAAGTAAAAATCATTATTTTATTTATTTTATTTTTTTCTGAAATTTTTTTATTTTATTTTTATTTTTTAAAAAAATTTTACATGTTGGGCATTTTTTTTTAAAACATTAATGTTTAATATTTTTGTATTTTTTTATTTTTTTTATTATTTTATATAAACAAAATTTAACAATCCCTGCAATAACAACTATCATCAAAACAAACACAATTTTACTTAATCCGCTCACTAACAATCCCTTCACTATCAATCCCCTCCATTTTACCTCTGAAAACGAACGGGGCCTAAGAGTAATCAAACTAAACAGATTTTTTCAAAAAAAACTCTTAGAAATATGTTTGGTTATCCAATTTTCAGGATTACTTTTAAAGCATGTTTGCAAAAAAGGCAAATCAAACAAGTTTTTGTACTTTTTTATCTCAAAAATTATTCTACAAAAAAAATCAAAGTTATTTTAGGGAGAATATTTGGAAAAAGACAAACCAAACAAGTTTTTGTACTTTTTATCTCAAAATCTACTCTACAAAAAAATCAAAGTTATTTTAGAGAGAATATTTAGAAAAAGACAAACCAAACAAGTTTTTGTACTGTTTTATCTAAAAAACTACTCTACAAACACAAACCAAACACACCCTAAGCCTCATTTGGAAATCGGTTATTTTAATAATTTTTAATATTTTAATTAAAATATGAGATAAAAAAATTAATATAGTTGAAATAATTTTTTGATTTTTTTAAAAAGATATACAAAAAGTTTAGAGAAAAAAGAATTTTTAATTTTTTTTATAGATTATAGACTTTTCAAATTTTTTTTAGTAATCTTTTAACTTTTAAATTAAAAGTGTTACATGTCAAACGAGACATAATTTGAAAATGACCTTTTGATGACAAATTTTTGAATGTTAATAGCATACTTGGTTTGGGAAGTGAGTTGGCTTTTAGCTTTTTTGGCTTTTTTGGCTATTTTAGCCTGGGCCAAAAAGCTTGGTTTGAGAAGGACTTTTTGACTTTTTTGGCTTTTTTTGTGAGAGAAAAGTGTAATGATTATGGGTTGGATGTGATGTTTTGTTTGTTGTGGCTAAAATAGCCTATTTTATTTTTTGTGGCTGAAATAGCTAAAAAAAACCTCAAATCTTGCTTCCCAAACGATGCCTCATGGGTAATATTTTTCATCAACCCCGAATGTATATTTTTTTTATTATTTTTTAAACATCTAACATAGTTAATTTTACTATTAAAATTAATTATAACAATAAAAAAATATCATATGGTATATATCGAGGGTATTTGGTAGGGATGTAATTGATTTGGTTTAGTACGGTCGGTATTTAGGTAAAAAATTATATCGAATTGATAATGTTGGTTCTATTATTTTAAACACCGATACAGACTACTTCTCTCATCAAATCGCCCCGAACCGAAACCGATTGAAATATTTGGTGTGGTTTAATCGATTTAGGATTTTTCAAACTTGATCCACTTTTAAATATAAGGGAAAGTTACTAATAAGTCCTAAATGTTAAAATTGTGTTCCATTTGGTCCCAAAAAATTTCTTATAATCCGTTTGGTCCTTTCCGTGGTAAAAAGACGTAAATACCACTAGTTGAGCTTCTTCAGCGCATAATTGCTGTGTTTGTTAATTTGGGTGCGCATGGTTCCGTGGCATTGTTTGTTTTAATATCTTTTTTGGTGCGTGGTGGTGACGTGCCACGTTTTCCTGTTTCGCTGTTGGTAAATGCTCATTATGTGCCACGTTAAGTGCGTGATTTGGGTGCCACATAAGAAAGTGCACTAAAGCTTTGCTTTTTGACTTGGAGTGGTGTGTCCCACGTGACACACATGCACAAATGTAAGACAACCACTGCAAATGAATGACCTCCCATGTGGCATGTTATACAATTGAACTGTGTGGCATGTCATACAACTGAACTAGACAGATACACCAAGCGGCTACCCCTAACACGAAAATCAAACAAAAAAAACATACCTTTTCAACTCCAACAATGCCGACGGCTAATTTCAGAATTTCGGTTAATCCGTCACGCAAGCACACAATTGGTCCCAATTTTTTCTAATAAATCGTTTAGTTCTTGGATATTTTGAGGGAGCTTAATGTTCTCATTTAGATGTTATTAGATGCATACTTTTTATGAGGGTGTGTCACGTGATACACACAAAATATCACGTGACACACAGAATGGGTGTCACACATTAACAAAGTACACCAAGGCTCTTTATGAGGGTGTGTCACATGACACACTATATGTCACGTGACACACACAATGGGTGTCACACATCAACAAAGTACACTAATGCTCTTTATGCTTTTTGCCTTGGAGTGTCACGTGACACACACAATAGGTGCCACACATTAACAAAGTACACTAAGGTTCTTTATGCTTTTTGCCTTAGAATGATGTATGTCACATGACACACACGCAGAAGGGTATAATTGACCACTCAATATTACTAAACAAAGGAAATAGGATCAAGTGGTAAGATATTTCCCCACTAATAGGACTAATCAGAACAATAGAAATAACCTTAGGACCAATCGGTAGAACTGTTTGTGAGATAGGATTTATTGGTAAATATCCCTAAATATAATCATTAATCTATATAAAAATATTAAATTAGTTATTTATCTACTATTTCAAATATATTCAATCCACCCATTTAATACATACTTTTCAATTCCTAAATTAACAAAAATAAAAACAAAAAAAGTTTGAAAATACTAAGGTTTCAAGAATAGAGAGTTAGATTTAAGATTACATATAAGGAGTGTTTGGAAAGTCACTTTTGAGGCTAAAATAGCCTCAAACACTAAAATTTTTTAAAAAACTTCAAAAATTCTAAATCAATGATTTATATTAAAAAATAAATAAATAAATAAAAAGCAAAGCCAGCAGCAGTGGGCAGCCCTACACTGTTATGACAGTGTATAGGCACAAAATTGTGACAACCTAGTCTTTGAGGCTGAAATGACGATTTTACCCCTTTAGATTAATTTTGAAAAATGTAAGGTTAGGGACAAAGTTGTCATTTTAATTTCAAATATCATTTCAATACATTTTTCAATACACCAATTCAAATAAAAATTCATTCCATCTTTCCAAATACAAAAACTAAAATAATCTACTAAAATAACCAAAAAACCTCTAAAATAGCCACTTCTCAAACACCCATATAATAAGAGTTTACAAAATTAAGTTATAAAGATGATAAAGTTAATTAATTAAGATTAATAATTTATTATACTTATTAATATCATTATATTATTAGATTATATATATATATTATAAATACCATATATATTGAAGCGGTCGGTTTCGGTTTAGATCGGTGCACAAAGTACTTAAATCGATACCGAACTGAAAATCGAAAAAAATCAAATTTAAAAACCGTACGGACTGATTATTGTTAAAAAACAGACCAAATATAGTCAATTTGGTCCGATTCAAACGGTTTGATCAATTTTTTTCGGTTTTTCTTACATCCCTTGTGTTTGGTATAGATTATAGGGATGATTATAACTTATTTTAATTTGAGAATTTATATCAGACTGTTTGGTACAGTTTATATTTATAATTTTTTAGACAAAAATAATTTAAATAGATTAAAAAAATCGATTATTTAAAAGTTAAGAAAAAACACTTTTACTTTTATTTTTTAGTTATTAACTTTTAATTTATAGGAAAATGATTTGGAGCCCTAAAAATACCCTCCTAATCTTCCTAATTTTTAATTTGGGCAACTGTTTTTTTTTTTTTTTACTTAATATGAAAATTAGGGAGATTAGGGAAGATATTTTTAGGGGACGTAATAAGGTCCTAATTTATAATGAGTTACGCTAAATCTCCCAATTTTAACTTCATATAAAAATTACTCGAGTTTGAAAGAGATGTTTGATGGGAGAGGGGTGGCAGTGCACACAGAAGATGAAAGGGACTGGGGATCCATATGTAAAGAAGTTAATGCCATTTTTTCCCCTTATTTTCTGGTGTGTGTTTGGGTGTGATTTGTTTAACTGTTTTTGTATGGCTGGTTCGACTAGGGTTGCTTTTTCCCTTTTTGCTTATCTTTTACCGCTTGTAAAATGAGTTGTTTGAAGCGTTCTACATAAATATATTTTTTAATTTTTTAATTTAAAAAATTAAGGAAAAAAAATATAATTATTTAGGATAATTTTTAATTTTTTATGAAAAAATATATATTAAAAAATTATATGAATTAGTGTATAAGAGAAGTTTAGGCAGAATAGACAATACAGTAGGCAGAGTAGTATATAAGAGAAGTTTGCCTCCTTTTCGGGCATTAAATTAAATGGTGTTGTTCGGCTCGTGAGGGCCCACTACGGGTCTCATTTTGTTAATTGGAACCATTCAATGTGTAGAACTCGTTGAATAATATATACTTGTAAAAAATCGCGTTAATCGGATATCGATAGCTATCTGATCGGATTAGTTTTTTGTCAACCGTTAACTATAACACCATCTATTTTTTATACAAAACTGATTTGATCATGTAGTTAGCGGTACCCGATCAACGTGGTTTTTTACAATTATATATTACTCGACGAGTTCTACACATTGCATGGTTCAGATTATCAAAACAAGACTCGTGATAGGCCCCCATGGGCCGAATAACTCCGTCTTGTTTGATTCTCCGTCTGCTCCTTTTGTACAAACGGTGGGCAACTAAAGTACAACTCACGTGACATGTGAGTTGTACTTTTTTTTGTAAAATTATTATTATTATTTTTTTTTGTGAATAATAATAACTTTTGAACTTTTTTAACAATTTTTTGACTTTTTGATTTTTTTGAGGTATGTCAAACCAGCCCTATGTAGATGTTTGAGAAGAACTAAAAAAATACATTTTTTTTATAAACATATATTTATTTAGATCATATCTATCAATATATTTTCTTTACTTTTTAATCATTTTTTTTTATTTTTCTACACATTTTTTTTTTTTTATAAAAAGTCAAAAAATACTCTTATGTATAACATCCCAAACCACCCCATAGTTCTTAAAAAATAAATAAATATATTATTATACTTAATTTTTAATACATCATTTTGTAAACAGTTTGGGGTGTGCTATATAAACACACTTTTTATCTTTTTTATGTCATATTACCTCTCTATTTTTCTACATATCTTTTCGTAAAAATTTAAAAAATATACTTATTTATATTATCCCAAACAATGTAATTTATTCATATTTGTTATTATAAATTTGGGTGAAATATTAATAAATCGCAAATAATGATTTCATTAATTGTTTGGACATCCTTTTTTCTTATAAACCCAAAAGTCTCATTCGAGTGTGAATTATATCAAGAGCCAAGCATAAACGCACGTGCATTATGTCCTGAAGGATAAATGTGAATTTTCTCATAATGTTGAAATTACTAAACGTAACACTTCAAAAAATTTCTTAGTATATTTTTTTCAAATATAACACTTTAAACACTTCAATATAACACTAAAAAATTCTATAGTGTACTTTTCTCAACACTTCAATTAATATAATACACAAAAACTCCTTAATGTACTTTTCTCAAAGGTAACACTTCAATATAACACAGTAGAAAACTCCTTAGTGTACTTTTCTCAAACGTAATAACGTAACATTCTAAAAGAAACTCCATTGTATATTTTTTTCAAACGTAACACTCCAATGTACTTTTTTTAAACGTAATAACATAACATTTCAAAAAAACTCCCTGGTATATTTTTTTTCAAACGTAACATTCTAATCAATCACTACTAAAAACAAGGCCTTTTGAGTCGGTTTTTTTGAGTCGGCAAATTTTACCGTCGCAAAAGGTAGTCTTTTTGAGACGGCACAGAGTTACCGACGCAAATACCATACCTTTTGAGTCGGCACCGTTGGCCGACACAAAAAACTAATATTTGATAGCATTATTTGAGTCGGTAGTATTTACCGACTCAAAAGATAGACTTTTTGCGTCGGTATATATCTTTTGAGTCGGCAAATTTGTGCCGACGCAAAAAATTACATCTTTTTGTGTCGGCAACAAATGCCGTAGCAAAAAATATATTTTATAACCAAGATATATATATTTACTTGATTATATTTAATAAATATATTATATTTAATACTCATTTCGATATTAAAAATAATAGTTAAATTAAAAGAGAATTAGTAATATAAAACTAAAAGTGATTCTAATTATTTTATTTTATTTTTATTTTTATTTTTATTTTTATTTGGATAATAAAAATATGTGGAAATAGAATTATACAAAATTTATTTAAAAGATTAAATATAAATATGTTGTGATTGGATTAAGAAGAAAATAGTGTATATAGGCATAAAAAATTTAAATTAAATAATTTAATGTTAAATAAAAAATAATTTAATGTTAAATAAAAAATAATTTAATGTTAAATAAATAATTTAATATTAAGACATAAAAAATAATTTAATGTTAAATAAATAATTTAATGTTAAATAAATAATTTAATATAGGCATAAAAAATTTAATGTTAAATAAATAATTTAATGTTAAATAAATAAAAGATTAAATAAAAAATAATTTAATGTTAAATAAATAATTTAATATAGGCATAAAAAATTTAAATTAAATAATTTAATGTCAAATAAAAATAATTTAATGATAATAAATAATTTAATGTTAAATAAAAAATTAAATATAAATTAA
The DNA here is from genome assembly GCA_036172215.1 of Camellia granthamiana. NCBI lineage: Eukaryota > Viridiplantae > Streptophyta > Magnoliopsida > Ericales > Theaceae > Camellia > Camellia granthamiana. The sequence continues at coordinate 57,396,253 of CM069914.1, read as the reverse complement.
TATTAAGACATCAATCAGATCGATAAAAAATAAAAAATAAATAAATAAATAAATTTAATTTGTGCGATACATGTAATTAAGCACATTCTGCTTTATTTATTTGTATATCAAGATAATTTTTCCGAATATCATAATAATGAAATTATAATTATATGTATATATATTTATAGATATACTTTTATATTAATATTGAGTGTATATACTATAAATAATAAATATGTCAATTAATAACTGAAAGAGGTAGAGTGGCGAAGTGGATTTAGAGTGAAGAGTTTGGGTCCGGTCAAAGCTTCCAAATGGTTGTGGGTTCGAAACTTGGGAGGCGCTTAAGAAAATTATGTTTTAAATTTCTTAAAACATTGAACCACTTTTTGAGTCGGCACGATGCCGTCACAAAAAAATAAAACCTTTTGCGTCGGCAAATTGCCGACTCAAAAACATTTGCGACCCCACCAATTTCGACCCTTGAGTTGCCGTCGAAACGCCGTCGCAAAAACGTTTTTGTGTCGGCAAATGTACTATTTGCGACGGCACTCTGCCGACTCAAAAAGTCCTGTTTTTAGTAGTGAATATAATACACAAAAACTCCTTAGTGTACTTTTTTTAAACATAACAACGGTGTCGTTTGGGAAGTGGGTTGACTTTTTGGCTTTGACATGGATAGGCCCATAAAGGCTACAGCCCACTATGAACAACCCAAGCCCACCACTTAGGGCCCAATACATAATCCAATTAATGAAGCCCAACACTGCTGAAGCCCCACATAGCAATAAGAACCAATGACACCAAGACACATAGCAAGAGAAGGGCAAGCCACATCAGCAAACAAAGATCTGCAAAGTTATTGCTACTGCACATCGCCATTAATGAAGCCCCTTACAGCATTTATGGCGACAAGCCCTCTCCGTCGGGACAAAACGCCTTCACCATGAACAAGGTAAGCTAGAATATAGACTTTCGGCCAAGGCAACAGGTCGGAAGGGACAACGAAATGATTACCAGACGATATAAGCAGACGTCGAAGACAGAAAGAAGATTAAGCTTTTCTATCTCTAATCCATCCCTACACTCCACTTTTCTCTCTCTAACTTGCTCATCGGAGGGTTCGCTGGGGGACTCCCCGTTCCTCGTTGAACTCTTGTGCAGGTCCTCAAGTGGGCTTGGCCATTCGGACATAGACTTAAGAAGCGTGGATCAGTCCGACCCGTCCAACCATCACGAACTGTATCATTAGTTGGCGCCGTCTGTAGGAAAACTTTCTTACTCTGTGCGCCAGTTGTGCTCATTGTCACTAGAGGCCCTTTCCCAATCACCTCCTCCTGTCACCTGCGAAGGTGAATGGTCACGACTAGATCCATGGCTTCCCACCCCAATGTACCCGACTACCAAGCCGACCCTCCTAATCCAAACAACCCACCGCAATACTTTACCGAGCTCACCAACAGCATTAACCGCCTTTCCGAGCAGAACTAAGCTCTAATCAATGCCCTGCTCCAAAGAGACCTTTCCATGCCCCCTCCACCACCTCTAGATATTCCACCCAACCAAGAACGAGTCCCGAGCCATATTATCCAGCAGCCTTATCCACCCAACTTGGAAGGCTTGCAACCTCCTCTTCCAAATATAAATCCACCACCCTGACCCCTACATCCATCGGTCCTAGCACCAACTCCTGAAGGAGAGGCCAGTAGCGTCCAGCCCCCGCTGCCCTCCGGTGGTGACAACATTTCTCTCTAGGACGCCGAACTCTGAGCCATGAAGCTCCAACTCCAAGGGGTCATGCAGAACATCCAGCATAAACCCTCTACCACAGCCAACTCGCCATTCGTTGCCTCTATTCGGGACAAACCTGTACCCCCCAAGTTCAAAATGCCCACCGTTGACTCTTTTGACGGTACGACGGACCCGGTCGACCACTTGGAGACCTACAGGACCCTCATGCTCTTCCATGCTTTCCCTGACGAAATCATGTGCCGGGTTTTCCCCGTGACACTCAAGGGGTCAGCTCGACTTTGGTTTAGTCAACTGCCAGCAGACTCTGTCTCCACTTTCCAGCACCTCAGTGACTCTTTCCTTAGCCATTTCATTGGAGCCCAGCGCCAGCGGCGTCCGGCAACCCAACTCCTCAACATCTGTCAGATTGAGGGGGAATCGCTACGCAGCTTCGTTATCCGCTTCAACACCGAAGCCCTACAAGTAGCGGAAAACGATGACAAGGTCATCCTTACGACTTTCATGGCCGGTCTACGGTCGTCTGACTTCCTTTTCTCCCTCTCTAAAAACCCCCGACCTCCATGGCAGCCCTACTCTTCAAAGCCCAAAAATACATGAATGCTGAAGATTTCCTAGCGGCCCGACAAGATCCTATAACCAAAAACCCGACCCCTAGAGAAAAGAGAAAAGATTCAGAAACCAGAAATACCCAGTACAATAACCAAACATCTCAGTACACTGACCGACCTCCTAAAACCGACTAGTCGGCCCCAGCCCGACCACCAGGCCGGTTCGAGCGGTACATCCCCCTAAACTCCCCCATGGAACAAGTCCTCCATCAAATCCAGCGGGACTACCTGTAGACACCGCATTTTTGACCGACCTTAAGACTCGGACGTCACCGGTTGAGTGCTCGGTGATGTTGCATACTGTGCTCGTTCAGAAGTCTCAGAGTCGCGGCCGCGTGCCCTGCCTCCGGACTTCCGAACCATCTTCTCTACCTTGTCTCGGTTTGCGCACCAGGCTCGGTTTTCTCTGTTTTCTTTCCTAAGGGAAGGGAGTGGTCCTGTAGACTATCTCCCGGTGGCCGTGAGCTACTTTTCGTGGCCGTAGGCCATTTTGCCCATTTCGGAGCCCGGTTCCCGGTTTTCGAAACCGTCAGGCCGTGTGCCTCGGCTCGGGACCACCCAACCATCTCCGAGTTCTCCGGTTTTTAGCATGCGCCTCTGTTTTAATGTTCCGAGGAACACTGGGGCCCCTGATGCCCACTTCGAAGCCGAACACCACTTTCGGTGCCCGGTAACCCATTTTCGGGACCCCAAACTGTGCGGTTTTGGTCCCGAGCATTCATTTCGCATCCGCTTTCTCTGATTTTTGGCAGGAACCTCTGTTTTGTCATTCCGAGGGACACTGGGGTCGCAGATACCCACTTCGCTGCTGAACACCACTTCCGGCACCAGATGCTCATTTTCGGGATCCCGAATTGCTCGGTTTTGGCTCCGAGTGTTCATTTCTCATTAGTTTTTGTTCAAACTTGGCAGGTAGCTCTGTTTCAACATCAGGAAGATCACTGGGGGGTGAGAAGCCAGCAATTATCCCAGATAACTAGTTTCGCTCCTCCGGAGCCCGTTTTTCTCACTTCCGGGCCAATGTTGAACACCCTAGGGGTATTTTCTTCCAACCAAAGCTACATATTTGTGATCAGGAGACATGGGAGGACCCTAAAAGTTGGTGGTTGGCCAGAAACTTTGAGTTTCATTTTTGAGCCTCTCCTTCAAGCTCTATGTTGTGGCTCCTGCTTCAGTGTTGCCAATTTCCAACCCTAGAACCTTGTTCTACACATCTTGGAGGACCCTAAAAGTTGGTGGTCGGCCAGAAAATTTGAGTTTCATTTTTGAGCCTCTCCTTCAAGCTCTATGTTGTGGCTCCTGCTTCAGTGTTGCCAAATTCCAACCTTGGATCCTTGTTCTACACACCTGGGAGGACACCTTTGCATGGTGGTCGGCCACTAATTCAAAACTTCATTTTTTTCACCTGGCTGGCCGGCCATGTAGGGTGGCTGGCCGGCCATGGGGGGTGGCTGGCCGGCCACCTTGCAAAAAAATACCTGACCGACCAGATTCTTGCTTTCCAGCCCATTCCAGCTGTCCGGATATTTTTCTCAAAATATCTCCCTATCCGGGGATATTTTGGGAGGGAAAGATTGCCTCCATTTCCCTCCCCTTTTACACCCCATTTTGGCCTATTTAAAGGAACCAATAGCTCCTTTGCCTAGGTTAGAAAATTTGGTCTCAAGAGCACCTCTCTCAAAACCCTAATCTCCATAGCCAAAACCTTCAAAAAAGCTTCAAGTCTTGCTTGATTTCTTCACCAACACCTAGCCTCACTATCCCTACTTCGATTCCAGCAGCTAGGAAGTGAATTTCAGAGGTTGAGAAGCTACAAATCAAAGCCAAAAAGCAAAGAAAGACAAGTCTTCAAGGGTAAGTATTCAAAACCAACTTTTAGGGCTTTTTCTTGATCCTTTTTTATACTCTAATTGGTTGAGAATTGGGGCTCCGACCCCTACTGATTTTGTGCTCATTTTAAGCCCCTCTACAACATTGTAGAAGGGCTCAACTTCATTTGGTATTTCTATATACTAGTTCCTTCAATATTCACCAAGTTTGTCACATTTTTGCATGCTAAAATTGACCTATTTGTGTTGGTTTTTAGGGGTCCGACCCCTACTGATTTCTTGCTTATTTTGAGCCCCTCTACAACATTGTAGAGGAGCTCAACTTCATTTGGCCACTGTATATACCACTTCCTTCAAATTTCATCAAATGTGCCACATTTTGTATGCAATTTTTGACCTATTTCTATTTGTTTTTGGGACTTCGACCCCTAATGACTTTGGTCTTATTTTGACCCCCTTTACACATTTAATGAAGAAAGTTTGGTCATTTGATGTATAGATAGCATGTCTCTTGTTATAACCTCTTTTGAGCTCCATTTTGCATGGAATTGTTAGCATGATTTTATTCTGATTTTGGGGTTGCCATAAACTTAATATATGCTTATTTTTGGGCCCTCTTCAGTGTTGTAGAATAAAGTTTTTCCATTTGAATTTTCTATACACTACTTGCTTTGTAAATCTTCTTTTTTACCGTATTCTTGCGAGCTATTGTTGATCTATCTATGCTTGCATTTTGGCCAAGTTTGTTACTGAAAAAATGCTATATTTGGGACTTCCTTGCTACTGTTCTTGCTGCCATGATCATATTTTGCATGTATAGCATGGCTATAGGCCATTTCGGGGCTTAATTTCATGTTTTCGGGATGATTTCATGCTTCGGTTGTCATTTCGTATCATTTCGGGGCTGTTTTACATCATTTGTGAGTGCTGAAATTCCATTGCTATGCTTGCATATCATTTCCCATGTCATTTCATGCTTGTATGCACTGTCTCGGTTTGTGTGTCCGTGTGCACGCATTTCGAGGCAACCTGTTTTATCTGACGGCAGCCTATGTGAGTGTGGTTGAGGCCCTCTCATGTTGGCGTAAGCCCAATTTGCATTTTCATGCTTGTATGCCATTGCCTCGGTTTGTGTGCCCGTGTGCACGCATTTCGAGGCACTTTATTTTTATCCGCTGGCAGCTTATGTGAGTGCGGCTGAGGTCCTCTCATGTTGGTGTAAGCCCATCGTTGCATTCCGTATGCCATTTCATCCCATATCATCGCCTCGGTTTGCGTGCCTGTGGGCGCGCATTTCGAGGCACTTCGGTTTTATCCGATTTTGCATCGCATATCATCGCCTCGGTTTGCGTGCCTGTGGGCGCGCATTTCGAGGCACTTCGGTTTTATCCGATTTTGCATCGCATATCATCGCCTCGGTTTGCGTGCCTGTGGGCGCGCATTTCGAGGTACTTCAGTTTTATCCGATTTTGCATCACATATCATCGCCTCGGTTTGCGTGCCTGTGGGCGCGCATTTCGAGGCACTTCGATTTTATCCGATTTTCTCATTTTATCATCGCCTCGGTTTGCGTGCCCGTGTGCACGCATCTCGAGGCACTCTGTTTTATCCGCTGGGCATTGCGTATGCCTTTGCCTCGGTTTGCGTGCCCGTGTGCACGCATTTCGAGGCACTCTGTTTTATCCGCTGGGCATTGCGTATGCCTTTGCCTCAGTTTGCGTGCCCGTGCGCATGCATTTCGAGGCACTCTGTTTTATCCGCTGGGCATTGCGTATGCCTCTGCCTCGATTTGCGTGCCCGTGTGCACGCATTTCGAGACATTCTGTTTTATCTGATTGGCATTGCGTATGCCTCCGCCTCGATTTGCGTGCCCGTGTGCACGCATTTCGAGACATTCTGTTTTATCCGATTTGCATTTCATCATTGCCTCGGTTTACGTGCCAGTGGGCACGCATCTCGAGGCACCTCATTCTTATCATTCCGGCATCCTATGTGAGTGTGGCTGAGGCCCCTTTCACGTTGGTATAAGCCCATCATTACATTTCGCATGTCATTCCGGCATCCCGTGTGAGTGTGGCTGAGGCCCTCTCATATTGGTGTAAGCCCATCATTGCATTTCGTGCCTTTATGTCATCGCCTCGGTTTGCGTGCCAGTGGGCACGCATTTCGAGGCATCTCATTTTCATAGCATTGCGCATGCTAGGATTGTATGTTAGTTGCATTTCATGCATATCATGCATATTGCACGAGAAACGAGGCGCGTTTCGCACTCCGAGTAGCGGAGCATGTCTCAATTCCCAAGTCACCGACACTCCGGATTACCCATGATGGAGTTAGGTTTTATTGTAGCATTCATCTGCATTCATTCTATATTGAGTTGTGCAATTCGATTCCTCGGCCATCATGCATCGATATGCGTGATTGGTGGCATGAGGATCGAGGCATGCATATATTTGTGAAATACACTGCTATGCCCTTTTCCTGCTCTCTGTTGCAGCAAAATCAAAGAGTTAGCAACTTTTGGAATCCGGCGCGCATTTCGAGAAACATTGCAAACAGAGGCTAATCGGGGCATCCCAGTGGATTTCCGCACCAGGCAGCCCAACAGGCGGCATCTATCAGAAGCAAGGCAGTCCTTGGCTTGCATGCCAGTTTACAGCTTTTCTTAATTAATTTGTCGATTAATTAGAAATTGTATATATTTCGGACTGTACTATTCTTTCATTTGGGACTGTATTATTATTTATTCGGACCCTCTGCGCGAGGGCAATGTTGTAATAAGTGTGGGTGAGTGTGATGTATGTCTTCCAACCCCCATTTCTTTCTCCCTTTTATTTACCCGCTTACGATGGTAGATTAGGGCATATTTCAATAAGCATATAGTATGACAGCATGTTTGCATCATTCATCTGTTTTGCATGCACCGGGCTCGGCGCATCATACAAACTGCATCTGTATTTCAATTCCAAATTGAATACGTGATAGTTGTAGCATTTCATATGCCATGTTTGGAATAGCCGAGCCTGCTATAGTTTGCATCTTTGCATGTGTTGCATTAGGCATTCTGCATACTTAGGATCATGCATGATTTCTAATATAGTTTCTGTTTTGGCTTGGAGTACTAGGTGAGTTTTATGCTTTAGCATCCTTGCATGCGTGTGAGTGACTGCCATGAATAGCATGCTTACCATGAGGCTAACTGCTTATGTGATATAACTACCTGAATGCCTGTGGGTGAAGGTTGAGTTATCTGAATTGGAGTAATTCATCGACTGTTTGTTTTAAGCCCACCAGATAGTGGCAAAATCATGTTTTCTAAGCCCACCTGAGGGTGGCAAATCCGCATTTTAGCCTACCTGCGGGTAGCACCATCAAACCATTTTCAAACAAACAAACATGAAATGTTTAGTTCCAATTCAGACGACTCAGTCTATACTTGTTTGCTGCGAGCATCACATAGTAACCTAGGCTAATAATCGGAATAAGAACTCACAATGTTTTCAAAAACAGATATCATGGTTAGTAGAGGCCGGTCTTTGACCGGGCGAGCGGGGGTGCTCACGATGTGACCTTCCCCAATCGTACCCAAGTTCCCGAGCCAACTTTGGTGATGACGGACACGTGGCCTTTTGGCACCGAGTCAGGGTTTCCTAAATTTCCCATTTTAAAATATTTAGGTGGCGACTCTGTTATCTGGCAAAGCAGTCCATGTTTGGCACTTCTTTCAAAAAATCTGTTTTTCTCAAAACGATTTGCCGGATTTGGACTCTTTGGTTCAGATTTAGAACCACAACCAAAATCGAGTCCGAACTGTAGCGAGGTCCCCCGCGGGCGTTGTTACACTACCCCCTCAAATGGCCCCAACCATCACGGACTCCTTCAAATCGGAAAGACCAGTCCAAATATTGCCGTTTTCACCAGGATCACGACCATAATACTGAGGAGTGTGTTAACCTCAAAGATCAGGTGCCTGATTCGTCAAGGACGCCTCATCCGATTCACGGATACTTGCCCTCAGCAGAGGCAGCGGACTGAACCCATCAGAAACAACCGCCGACGCACCCCTCC